>OZ038501.1:101188043-101618043 GCA_964036315.1 Acanthosepion esculentum | reverse complement strand
CCAAATTTCAAACTAGACGAATATATCAATAACTGACTTTTGTATCAAGCCCCATACTTCTGAGAGACAGAACCCTGCACTTTTCTGGTTTTAACGTCAAATAAACTTTTTTTTATTTTTCTTCTTGCAAGAAAATACGCTCCTGACAACGTTTGAGTATTAAAAAGAATTCCCGTTCATTTCCTGGGAGTTTTTTTTTTATATCTAATGCGATTATTTTAAAACAAGAGCATTCTGCGCTGATTTAAACATCAAATTTCTAATTTGAAATTATAACAGTAAAGAAAATTCGCAAAACGAGAAAACAAAAATCCGATCCACGCTCAACCAGCATAAAACTATTTTGCTGTGCAAATATTCGCGATTCTAAGTGCTCTTTAGTAAACTGAAATCATTTCAGTAATTTACACAAATCTTTCACAAATCTACACTTTAGAGTTTAGAAATATTTATTCATACTTGTTCGACTTACACACAGAATGATGAAAAACTGGCTCATCTCCATTCTTTGTTTTCACGGATCAGCAAAGATTAAAACAAATAAAAGAACATTATAAATATGATGACGATGATTCTTGGAGTTCCCCATTCTATTACAAGTAAGACGACCCATTTTTCCATATATATTACCTTTTTACCCAACTCAACTATCTTAAAGAACAGAACTCAAACGCTATTTAATATGATTTTTGTTGTACCGATGGATGATGCTGCGTTCATTTTGTTTTGAAGGCTGACGTCATAATGCTCAGGTGACGTGGCCTACTTCAATTTACTGATTGGCTCATTTCTTGAGACATTTCTTTTTTATTATGATCAATTCTCGTGATAAGTCAACTATCTTGAGAACCAAATGGGCTTTAGTTTAGAAGTAAAGTTTAGGCGAGTTTGTTTTGTTTTTTTTTAGTTTTTTTCAATTACATTCTATTTTCAAATTTACTTTTATCACAAATGTTGCTTCGTTTTTGTTTTGTTCTTTTATATTTACGTGATCAAATTGAGGAAACATTTTGCTAGACTTTTGTTGAACATTTATTGTTTCTAATTAGCGAATATCGCACATTTTATTCTACTAAATTGTATTTTCCTTGAGCAGTTGAATTTTATGAGAATTTCTACCCCCATACATCATACCATGTATGTTAAGAATAGAGTGAGCCGCGCCTAAAATTGAACTGTTGGCTCTCGCCCTAGCCTCTAATTGCAAAAGCAAAAGCCATTGCATAAACTACAATATGTATCTGAGCATGATAGACACATTTCTTGGATATTCATAGATTCTTCTAAGTTAACTAACAGTGAGTTACTTTCCATTTGAGTGAAAAAGAAGGTAATGTCTTTAAAACTCTCCAGTTACTCCCAGAATAGACGCACTTACATTTAAGAACAAAGTTTACAGTAGATTCCGGAATCTGCCAAACACACCCAGATATGCACTTTGCCAACGGGTGTAATTTTAGAACCGTGATCCGTGAATATACTTGCACGCACACGCACGCACGCACGCACGCACGCACACACGCACACACACACACACACACACACACACACACACACAGAGGCACAGACACACACACATACACAAGCTCCATGTGACGGTCAAATGTTACATATTATGTACGTTAAAATGTTATGCCATTTTCCAAACTATATTAACAAATCGATTCATCCGACGTTTCTATTCGATCTGCACTTTTTCTGGTTTAGCCAATCTCAAATGCTTCAGGAAATTTAAATGATACCCAATCCGGGTTTTATTAAAATCCCGTTATTTGCGTGGGTGTTTTTATCTATGAATCTAAATAAATCAATCAGCGTGAAAGTTCTTGCAGCCATCCATTAATGTCGTTAAAATCCTCCCCTGCTCCATTCCACCGAATGTCAAAATCTACGGACACGAAATAAAACGAATACCGTTCGCCTTCTTTTTGAGTTCATGTATTTACAGGTTTTTCTATTGTAGAGACGCTCACATCAAATCAACCCCTCATTGATCCGTCACACACCCCTCTTATTTTATTTAAAAGTGACGATTTCATACCGATTTCGAAAGGTAGCAGCTGACAAAAGATTTGTTATGTGCTCCTCTCTTTCTCGCAGACCCACACAGCAAAGACACCAGTGTAGAAATACACAGACGAACTATAAACAAATAAAATCCATTTATCTGTTTACTACTCGCTTTTATTCGCGCGTCCAACAGCCACATTGTCAGTGACATACGAACATTTAATTATAGTGACAAAACGGTACGTTATGATAGCGTGTGCGTGTATGTGTGTGTGTTTGCGTGTGTATGTGTGTGTGTGACAGCATCGTCTTTCTCGGGTTTGATTAGCAGAAACTTTATATTTGAATTACTTTCATGCCTGAAAAAACAGTTAATTTCAGAAAGCGAAAAACAGACTATGTATGCATTGAGAAAACGTAACGACAACGACGACAACCTCATCACCAATAAAGAAAGGAAGGGTGACAACGATGAATTGTGATGAAATCAATTTTCCGTAATTAAATCTGCACAAATTGACCTGAGGTTTGCATTCTGAAAAACATGTGTCCTTTCTTGAGATTAAATCTGTTTATTAAAAGCTCAGCTGTTGTTACTTCGACACCATAGAAGTCTGCCTTCCACACAACCATGAGATACAACAATGACAACAACAATAATAATAACAATCATCATTCACTTACCTTGATATAGCTACTGAGGTTTGTCGGATCCCTCTCAGCGACATCGACATCAGGGTGCATGATTGGTGGTGGGGAGCCTTTCTTCGATCCAGTCATTCTTGAGTCGGCATCGTAGTCTGGCAGCTCCTGGCCTGACATGCTAAGTCGGACAATCAACTCCCCTCGGCCGTACCCAGCTACTCAGTATCGTCGTCACACCGACGTCACCGTCGACCGCCTTTTTCAACTCTTCTACCAATTAAAACATCTATAATTTCTACTATTCTCTCTCCAAGCCAGTCTGGCTTTGTGTTGATGAAGATCTCGGTGGGTGTTGCGTGATGGTTAGACGCCGAGGAGTTGCGGGGGCGGGTAGGTTCTACTTTGATGCAAACACCTTTCTTTCTTTCTTTGTAGGATTTAATTTTTTTCTTTCTACTTTCCCCGGTTTTCCACCCGTATTCGGTCTACCTGTGTCGTCACTGCAAGAAGCGGGTATGTATGTTCGTGTGTCTGTGGGATCACATGTTATCATTTAACAATACTTGTACATAAGCTGAGGCCTGTGGATCACATAACGCCTATTTCTGCTATTTTCTTTTCTCTGTTCTCCACGTTTCAAAATATTTCTTCTGTCTTCTTACTCTTTCGTTTTGCTTTCCAATGTCTCTTCCTTATTTTTTACTTTCTCTCAATCGCTTTCTGTAATTCTCATCTTTTCATATCTTTCTCTTTTTTATGTCGTTTCTGTAAACTCACTTTCTTTCTCTCTCTCTCTTTCTCTCTCTCTCTTTCTCTCTCTCTCTCTCTCTTTTCTTTGTTATCCTCCTCCTTTTTTATCTTTTCAAAGTAGCAGACAAGTGGTGATGAATCGCTGAGAAGTTAATTATTCCTCTACAGCACGAATATTTTTACTTGACGATCAGGAAGTGGCAACATTCACTGGATGCGTGTTGGCCGCGAATTTCTGCGCACGCGCGCACGAGCAAGCTCACAGTGCGCGCGCATACGATTGGATTTAGAATTTTAATGAGTGTTCACTTGATGCGAGGAAAGGTTAAATCTGAAGTTAAAGCTTGATTTTTTTTTCTTTTAACTGAGATTCCTTTTTCTCAACAAATAGCGTTTTCTTGGAACGATTAAAATCTCGTAGACGCACCTCCGTTTCTTTCTGGATAGAAGTGTAGCTGTAAGTTTCCACCTGTAAAGCTTTACGAAGAGAGCAACTACCAGCTGCCGATTGGGTAAGTGAGCAAAAAGAAAGATATGTTGGAGGAGAGAAACAGGCAACAGGAGAGTGTCGACGGTGGCAGCGACGGGTGGAGGAAGTGGGTGAGAGAGGAAGTCGGTAGGAAGCATCAAACAGAAACCACTCAGTTTTCCATCGTTTCGCTTGTTATGGAAAACATGCAACACGAATTGCAACGCTCAGTTGCAGCTGGGAACATTTGTATTTGCCTCACTGACTGACCTATTGTTGACTCATTCGGCTGTTGTATCAGCATCCGAAAAGATCGAATCTCACTTGATGAATGGCTAATTAACATTTGATATTAGCTTACAGTTCACTTGCTTTTCTCCAATTGAATAAAGGTATACCAATCGAGCTGAAGTTGTTTCGAATTTGGCTTCCCCCTTCTCTCTCTATCTTTCTCTCTCCCTTTCCATCTCCATCTCTCTCCCCCTCCTCTCTCCCCCACTTCTCTCTCGCTTTCTTTCTCATTCAATCATTTATTACTACTAGTTTTAGTCCGCCTGTTTACTCCGCACCTCACCTTTTCGCTTTCGATTTACGCCTATGGCCGCATTTGACTTGATTGTTTGCATGGATATCTGTCAGGAGAAACTTTTCATGGAAGTTGCCGGTGGTGGGAACAGTCAATGATGGGGCGGAGTTCCCCAGAGGTAAGCTACACCAGTCATATGGTTGATCAGTGGAAGCCCAAACAGCTGACAGGCGTAAAACCTAATGTTTACACGAATCTCTGCATGTCCCACTGTTTTTATTTTCATCTCATGGCTACGATTTGCACATGCAAACTATATAAACATTACAAAATCCTTTCGAGATGGTCATCCGGTTCAGATAGCATAAAGCAACAAGGAAACCTTGATAGGAATCAATTCTAAAATGTTTACGCTTCTCCAATGATTACAGAAAAACGAATAAAATATAAAACCATGTTAATTAACATTTGGAAGCCTCGACCCCGTGTTCGTCTCTCATACCTGAGTTTTTATCAATCGTTTATGTTCAACCGTATCGCGAGTGTCGACAATTTTTGTTACCTTTCCACACCTGACACTTTTACTTCGGTTTTCATTTGCATACATTTGTTCCATTATATGGCTTTCTATTCGGACCAATAAGCCCATTTTGGCTATTATAATAACAACGTTTCGGCCGTTATATCCTTCGACCTTCTTCAGGAGTCTGTTACAATAATAATATTCTCGAAATCTTAAACCCAACCCTTTATTCGATCCACAAGGGTAGGTTTTATGTGAAACAAGCAGAGAAGTAAAGTCATGTAAGCTGTTTATTTTATCAAATATAACTAGTAAAAAAAAAATATATCGTAGTAAAAATGATGAAAAGCAACTGAATGTTAAGTAATAGGTTTTCCCCTTTATCATGACACTTCAGCGCGTTACATAAAAGGTCACTCAGTCCTAAGTTAGTTGTATAGGTTAATATAATGTTGGCATATTTTTATTGAAACAGATAGAAAAATGGTTGGCAACGAACATGATTGGTCGATACAACAAGGAAACAGATGAAAATATAAGTGCGTTTCAATATGGAGACTTTTCTATTGATGTAAATTAAATCTTCACTAGAGGCTCCATACTTTTATCCTTGTACCAGACTAAGCTAAGCTTAATAAATACTCGACTGTTTCAGTATCGATAAATAAAAACTGATTTGAAATCCTCTTTTAAGAAGATAAATTCGCAGAAAAGCTTACATGAATTTCAGGTTTTCTCATTTTTGAGACGTGACGTCTCATCGCCTGAAAGGCTATTTTTAGAAAAAGAAAAATACTCAAAATGGTGATTTCTTTCTTGGTGTACTTAAGTGAAGTGAAAGTTTCTAGTCAAGGTATTCACCATAAAACAATATTCCGTATAAAGCTATGGAGAGATTGTGTTAATCTCAAAAATTAAAAAAGTCAATACATCTACCAATAAAATATTTCTTGTTTCCCAGATTTAAATTCATGCAGAGCTTTTATTCATATAAAAATTTAATATTGTTGGAAAGTCGAATCAGCAAGTACTGCATATTGTTTCAAATTACGTTCCATCGTTTGACAGCTAGAAAGACTGAAATTTAATTTGTTTATATTTTTGTAATGGACGCAATGTCGTTGTGGTAGAAAGAGTAATAATCGTGACTGAACGGTAATGACGATAGATTAGAAATTTGAAAGGAAGACAATATGATCTTCTGTCTCCTATGGCTTTCGAACTGACTCTTTCTTTTTACACACGCGCGCGTGCGCCCGCGAAGTAAGAAAGAAAGAAAGAAAGAAATTTAGGAGGATAAATTTCTTTTAATCTTTTCAGAGCTACTTCGATAATATTTGGTTAACCGGCTTATTAATATTATAAATAGAGACCAATTTGTGTAGATTTATTCATAATAGAAAGTTGTATTGTTTACAATATTAGTTCATATTTGTCCTAAATTCATATCTGTCCGAATACGTCTGAACTTATCACTGAATATTGAAGAAATTAATAAAATACAAATAAAAAATCATGCAAATAATAAATAATTACAGTTACAAATGTTTATCTTCGACATTTCAAATATAAAATAACGAATTAGTCTTCGCCATTTTTGCAGACGGTTCATAATGTTTTTATCGTTAACGTTTGCGTTTAAAACCGAAATATTGTTTGTAAAACTATTCGAATGAATCACGCCCAAATTCCTTTCGCTGCAACCCTGTGAAGGCAACTGCAATTGTAGACCGATAATTACTGCACGATTCGGAGAAAAGATGAGTCAAAGTAAGATGAGATTTTTTAAAGACGTTTTTGAACATAAAACCAAGTCTTAGCTTTTATTTCATTGATTTTTTAAAGATTGCCTTACAAATGAAGAATCTGTTGATTAGGAGAGTTACGTTAATATATTGCTTCTGGTTTGGGAACAGACCATTTAAATTATGTGACGTTGTAAACGGGGGTAGAAGGTAAACTTTTAAAATTGTTAAATTCGTATACTAAATGTTGATTAACCACTGCAGGTTAAATTATAAAAAAAAGTTTTTTAATTATAATACATTTTTTCTTTTATATATTTTTCAATCAAATCTGAACTTCTTTCGAACGTCATTGCGCATCTAATGATCGCTAACATTTTTTAATTGCTATAAAAATATATGTGAAAAAATTACAATTCTATGCCCCTTATTCCTAAAAAGCGAATATTTTAATAACCAATGATGTGTTCGGGCGGCTTTTCTCGATGTACTCTGAATTGAGCCTATTTTTTATCGATGCTATATCTGACTCGGGTTAATCAAATTTGAATGTTCTGGAAAAAGTTTTTTCCATTGCTTTATTTTTCACCAATCAGAAGCAAAGAATTCATAGCCGCGATAATTTGAAATGGTAACTGAGTGATCCTAGCGACAAGGCTGCTAGCCACTAAAAATCAGTATTCACGCGTTGTCGGGAAGGATAGTAATAAAGACAAGAGGACAACCTTAAGATTCAACTTTTGCTGCCGAACAAGAAGATTCGGAAGCGCCAAGAGGCCAACCAAAATCTCCGGACAGCATGACAGAAACCAAAACCTAATAATTTGTTCTGAAAACAATTTCAAAGAGATACAGACCAAGCCTTCGTCACATCGTCACATCGTCACATCGCTGCTACCAAAATATCTCATTCGATCTTCCTTTCCAACGATATTCTTCGCGACTGCTACATTTGACTTTAACTCTGGTCAGGAATTTCACAACTACGAGAGAATGTTCACTGTATCCCTTAAAAAGGGACTTTTTTAAAGGTCATTGGGCCATTTTTAAAGGAAAATTTTCTCTTTATCCAGTATAATTTTTATTAGGCGCTCAAAAGAATATTTTAAGCAACCTTTATATTTTTCTTTCCCTTACAATTTAAACGATTGTAAATAAACAATTTCTTTTTGTTCAAATTTGCACCGAGAAAATCATTCTTTTCTTGTGCACCTAATAACCCAACTATGTTTTTATTTTTCTATATGAAAGTAATTGTTCATATTGGTTGTAGGATTCAATCTGTTTGGCCTCTTAACATATTTTTTCCATATTAATAAAATGTGAAATATCTGAATAATTTATAATGATCAAGTACATTTTTTGAAAATCATATGTTATGAATGTGCAACAATTTTCAAGGACAGTTTTTTGTTCTTGTGCAAAATTGAAATTGTTACCAGCTCATAAACCACTTTCAAAATGAATTAAACATTGTTGTGGAGATTTATTATCTAATGATACGAAATTTGTGGAGATGCAACAGATCAGATTCCTTTGGTTTGGAATTTTGTAAACGCGTATGTAATGCATATGAAATGGATTTGTTCGTTTGTTTGTTTAACGACATATCAACTTCTTATGAGTCATTAAATGCCGAAATTTAATTTTCTTGGGAGCATTAGTAATTTCTTTAACAAAAATGTACTGCTAGCAATATTTTTATTTACAGAAATATATTACTGGTAATTTTTTAATGTATTACTGGTAATTTTGTTTTTACTATAAAAATGTATTTTAATACTTTCATAGTGTTTTAACCTCAGTTTGGGGGGGGGTATATTTGCCCATAGCTGGGAACCTAAGTGGGGATATCTATACCATCCGAAATGCTTTCAAAATAATGATGCAGAACGAAAACAACGTATCCGAACAAGTACGAATTACTTACTGGCTGGAGAGATGCGTTTTTTGTTATGGCTGTGACACTACGCGTTAGGCAAAGGAAAAGAGAGAATCTCTTTTTGAAAGCATAGTTTTACAAAAGTGCACATCAACTTCTACTACTATCTGTTTACTCTACAGCCAGTCATTTATATTGTGACTTAAACTCACTACACGTGTTTTTAGCATTTGTTTTTCAAAATCAAATGTTCTTATGAAATTAGATATCGCATGTTGACATTTTTGATATTTAGTTCTGATACTTTTTTTCACTAAAGTGCCGACTTATTTTGCTCGCAAACATTGGCTTTTTTTATTCGTTCTACTTAGAAAGGTAACTATTTCACTGACATCCATTTACTTTCCGACAAAGATTAATTATGAATTAGAATTAGTAATTAGTTTAACTTCTGTCTTTGAATTTAATTACGAACTTTTCCTTCGAGCTGAAGACAACATGTTCTGCCATCATGTTTCTGATTGATGTGCAGATAAAAATGCTATGGAAAATCATATTGAGTAATATCATAAAAGTTCTTAAGAAAAGGTTAAGACAAGAGATGTGAATGAACTTTTTTCGTGGTTTGGGGAGCTTGTAGCGGACTGTGGAGGTGAAGATGTGAAGAGATATCAGAAGGTTAAACTTTCCTGCTGGCGGGTCCAGCTACATGGGAATGTCGGACATTAAGTCCAAAGAAGACAAACAAGACCGATATATATGGGTAAACAAATATATATTAATGACGAGTTACACAAAGACATGAAAAGTTACATAATGTTTGTATGGAGAGATTATGTGTGTGTATTGTAAGTGTTCGTACGTACGTGTATTGTTCTTAGCGCGTTCCCGAAATTTGGGAAACGCTGTATCTGTGAGAGGTCACATATTGGTGGAAGTGGAAAAAGAACGATTTTACCTCGTCTCCGTGCGAGGTAGTGCCCAAGGCCTGAGTCGAAAGAGAGAGAGAGAGAGAGAAGGGTCAGCCAGTATTTATAGTCAGGGGAGAGAGACCCCTGTTGAAGGATTAAGGAAATGAGGAGGAGCTAACTCCGATAAGCTCCTTCATAATTACAAAACTGGTCATTCAATGATTTATCCAATTGCCCAGATTTATTCCATGTGATTTTTTGTTTTCCTTAAAAATACTTTGCTTAAATACAACGTAATGCACCCAATACTTCTTCCATATCACTTTTCTTTTTATATGTTGATTTACTAAACAAAACAGTACAATACTAAATGAGATGAGGGTTTTGAAGATTATTGCGTCATATTTCAAGTAAGGAGGATCTGCTTTACTTATGAAAACTTAAAATTGAATTAAGCTTAGCTGTATTAGTTTCTGTGAGTAGAACAGGCTGTGACGTCAAGAAACTAATTTGTTTTGATAATAGACTCTCAGAGGACATTGGTGCGGAGAGAGAGCGAGAGAAACATTATGGACAAATAAGTTGATTCACTTTCTAATTAGAAATTAGATACAAAAATGTGGACAAATGATTGCTTTGTTGTCAGTTGACATTTGTTAACGATCAAAATTCATGGAATTAGTAGTTTCGTTTCCTTTTTTAATTTGAGTGTTAAACGCCAACCAAAGTAGGTTATGAGCATTTGTAAATATGCGTAGCCATAAATTGCTATAATTGCTGTAAACCCACATGTAGGATCCAATATTTTTAGATATTTATTAAATTTAGTTTCATTAACCCTCCAAGTGGAGATCCCTACATGCTTTGAAAATCTGCATTTAAAATATTATCTTTTATTTGGGATCGAACACTAGCTACTAGTGGTGATGGAAATATGTAATTATCTCAGCTATCATTTATGATTCGCAATTGAGTTTTAATTACTAAACTTTTGACAATTTGTCACTTTTAAGTTATTTTTATTACGTAAATACAACTTCCGATTTCCATTTTTTTTAAATATTCATGATTGAAATTAGAGAGAATTTCTAAAAGGTTAGGCAACAGTTTCAAAGAATTATTCGGAATAATGTCCTCATCTTTATTGTTTTTATGACTCCATCTCAACTGATAGAAACTCCAGCCTTTCTACGAGTTATGATTCGTCTGCTTATCAGCAATTTTCTCACTCACTTGCATGGATTAAATGGCAATATTTTTTTTTTAAGCTTATCACCCCAAGCAAGGCTGGAAGCCACTAGCACGCAAGGGGTTACAGAAGGTTTGGAGGAAGAGCAGATAGGAGTGGTAAAGGAGAGGATGTGGAGAAAGATAGTGGACCGATCAAGGCAAGGGGGTTACAGAAGATTTGGAGCGAGAGCAGATAGGAATGAAAGGTGAAAGGATGTGGAGAAGGGAAGTAGATAGATCAAGGCAACTGGAGATGTCGATTGACGTTACACTTAAATAGTTGGAGATTGTATTTGTCAGGGAAACAGGAATAAGGAAGGGAATTCCACAGGCGAGATGTGCGAGACATGGAGCTATTGGAGTAGAAGAGACGTCTACATCTAACAGTTTCAACGGTGAAGGGGTGGGAACGGGATGCCAGCCTCGTAGGACGTTTAAATTCATGAGGCCTAGGAACCAGCGAAAGCAGCTCATCGGAGCAATTACCGTGAAAGTATTTGTAAAAAAGACAGAGCGAGGCAACTTCGCGTCTGTGAGAGAGCGACTGCAGACGAGATGACAGATCAGGGCCAATTACATTGCATATCCGTCTCTGGATCTTATCAAGAACCCTGAGGCAAACAACAGGGGCTCCAGACCATATATGGCAGCAATACTCCATGCAAGGGCGAATGGTCGATTTATAGATTTGGAGGATCGATTCCGGGGAGAAAAATTTGATCTCAGATTTATTTTATGTTGCTAGGAAAGCCGAACACAGCGACCGAAACCAAGTGATCAAAATAACAAGGATAAAGATGTCCATCGAAATTAATTAATAGAATAATGACATCTCAGAAACGGCCGAATGTCTGCCTGAAAGGAAAGAAGCATCAAATCTAAGGCCAATGTGAAATATTACCAAAAATTTGTTTCAGAGAACAAAAGTCTCGATAAATAAATTTCGAATAACATTTGTTCGTCGTAAAAAACGCTGACTAATGAAAAAGTCCGATGGATTCAAAAAGTACAAGGACACATGGCACAGTGGATAAAGGCGTTGGTTAGATCCAGTGACAGGATCCAAAAGAGTTGTGAGTTCAATACCTGGTTAAGGCAATGGAGAACTTAGAGAGGTAAATTAACAGGAGATAACTGATAACTGACAATCTGCCCCAGCGAGCGAAATTCCAACCATCTGAAGAAGGCCGGAGCGTACAACGGCCGAAACGTTGTGATAGATATGACAACAAAGATGAGAACAATAGTCCGAATAATGTAAATAGTGTACATAATACCTCATCTCAGAAATATAGAAAGATACTGAAATAATCGTCAGTTCTAAATAACAATGAAATAAAGTCGAATAATGGCTACAATGCGTCGCTAACATTTTATTCAATTTACGCGACATAAAATACTTCATAATGGAGCATTTTTACTCATTTAAGCGAACAGCATTCAAGATCATGAAATTTGGTAGCGCGTCAGTTGCTGTTGTTGCCTTTCACTCCACATTCTTAATGATAGCAATAATAACTTCTGTTTTATTTCTATTTTATTTTTCGGCAAATGTTACTTTCAAAGGCCGTCCCGATTCATCTTTATGGGGTTTCCTTCATGAATGACACTGCATTTCACTGTTGCATACGAAGGACAGTTCTCGTAGAAGTCATTTTGTATGTGATCATAAATTTCCCGTTCCCAAAATTCAATAACAACGCCCCAACTGTAAGTCTGATTTTATCTGGTCAGGGGTCAATTGGTTCAGCAGTTGTTTTCTTCTGGGATTGAATTCACGAGCAAATGTGTGAAAACAATATGTATAAGCAATATACGCAATAAGGTATTCAAATAAAACAATAATATAGAAAAACATTCAAAATTATATTCAGATTCAAACCTTTCGGAATACTCTTCTTACACACACACACACACACACACACACACACACACATATATATATGTGTGTGTGTGTGCCATCCACAGATAGATTGTTTCGCTGAATCGCAGCTCATCAATGTGGCTAGACATCCGATTGCCTCAAGCCAGGATCGAACCCAACCGATTTGATATCAGTCTGTGATTTTTCCCCTGAGCTATCAGCTCTCGGCAGAAGGGAAGGTGACTTTTTACGTATTTATTTTAGAATAAACACGCCAGTGACTCAGAGTGCTCAATTCATAGAAGAGCTTTTTGCGTCAGCAGCAGCAGTCACTGTTTACAAATTCGCGCTTTTCCCTCTAAAGTGCTCGACCGAATTTTATTTTTTCGAGGGCGTATATATGTGTCAATCACAGACAGATTGTTTCGCTGTATCACAGCTCATCAGTGTGGCTATATATATATAGATTATAAAAGAAGATACTTAGCAAATGATTCAGTTTCATAATAATGACTGTAGCAGAAAATATCGTCCCAAAGAATTTATCTAACATCAAATGAAGTTTCTTCTATGTGCTTTATCCCTTCAGGACGTGGGTGATCATGGCTCTCCACAATTTCCTGTCCTTTGCAACTCTTAGTAAAGGTCTGTCTTTCTGTTATCCCTCCTAATCCCTGTTCTGTCAACCATTTACACAAGCTCGTTAGACAGGAGTTATTCACAACCTTCTTCTATCCCCCTTACCTTTAATATGTCCTGTGAATGTCAAATTCTTCAAAACCGTCTTTCTTCATTATGTGCTCTAAAAGTTTCAACTGTCTCTTTCTCATTCAAACCAGAAATTTGCGTTTTGTTTCTATTTTCCTTAAAACTTACTTGTCATGTTCAGTTCATGTATTCTCAACAGCCTTCTGTAGAACCACATGACTGTTGTAGATCTCAGTTTCTTCATCTGCGAGGAGATTTTCCAGCATTCAATGTCATATAGGAAGATAGATATTACATAGCAGTTCAACACTCTTTTCTTTGTTTCTAACGAAATTTTCCGGTTTCTTACTGTTGTGGATTCCGTGATGAATCCGATATCAATGAATAACAAACGCCAGGAATGGATAAGGAAAATAAATGTATTAACGTAATAATACAAACTGGTAATACGGGTTAGTAGATCCAGAAATGCGTGTTAGTAAAAATAATATATATACAGTCTTGGTATTGAAGTATCGCGGTATGACTTCTTACTGAGTCTAGGTGCTCGCTAACTGTGACTCTTGTGCTACCCTCCTCTATTACAGACAGTATTTACTGTCCCCCCCACGAGGGATAGATGTGGCACAAGGCTGGGTTTATTGTGGGGTATTCCCGAACCCGTAGGCTCGGCCAAAAAATGCCCGTAGATGCCGTATAAACGGGATCGGGTTGGTCAACCACCCCGAACGAGACTCTGCCCTTCGGCGGAGCCTCGTCCGGGTTCCTCTCTGCTCAGTGGCAGAGAGTTCGACCGTCTAACAGAGAAGACGTCGCCGTCTGCTCTGTTGCAGACTGCCCGGGTATTTACTGGTAGTAGTATATGTATACCTTGGGTAAGTCCATTTGTGTGAAAAGGGGAGACTCCTCAATACCCCCTCCTTAAATCCCTTTGGGGGGGTGTTAATATCTTTTCCTTTCTCTCATGGTCGACAATTAGAGGCACAGTAAATTTTTTCTTCCTGCTAGTCCTTCCAATTTCTGTGTCTTCTTGTGGTCTTTGAATCTCAAAAAATTCAAAGATCGCCACCATCGACTCGTCATTTTCTGCGGGTGACGAGCTTGGCTCTTCAACCAGCCTTTTTTATATTTGGTCAATATATCTTCCATGGGTAAACTTTTCGTCTTGTACTGTGTACATCACATTTCCCAGTCTGTTAATTATTGTATTTGGTTCATCATTATCCATATTGTTACTGAAATAGACCCATTCTTGTTTGAATGATCTCTTTACTGTCAGTGTATACCGGTTTTTATTTTTTTTTTCCTTCGTCCTCTGAATAAATTCATCCTTTTTCGCTTCTTTTCTTATCTCTGGCAAGGTCACAGGTAGTTCCTTTATTGCCTTGTATAACTCTTTACTGTTTTCATCTGTGGTAGTAAATGGCGCGTTTCGCTTCTTTTTACATAATTGTTGGACATTTTCTTTCAATTCAATTCTAGCTGCACCCTTACAAAACGAGCTGATAGGTGAATCCCATACGTTGAACTTTTGCATACAGTCTGTACCCACTAGATTTTTCTGTATCTTTCATTACGTATATCTTGAGTTTTTTTGTTTTCCCGTGAAATTTAACATTTATGATTATTTCTCCTTCGAATTTTATACGCTTTCCTGTCACCGACTTAGCAATTTTTTGTGTATGTAACATGGTTGGTCTGTGTATGTAACATGGTTTTTGCATGTCTGTAGGTTAATTATCGTTAGATCGGAACGCGAGTCTAGTTGCAATTTTATCTTTTTATTTAAGATTTCAAGTTCCACATATTTCCTTATGTTGGTATTGTCTTCGTCATGCATCCTAGTAGCTCTTACCCTACTCGTAGCTTTTCTGTTCCTACACTGGGATGCCTTGTGTCCCATTTTTCCACACACAAGACAGGTTTTATATTTAAAACGGCAATCCTTATTCCAGTGTAGTCCTCCCATCGATAACATGCAGATGGGGGGGGGGCTTATATTTGCTTCGATTTTCGTCATAATTTGCCCTATATTTTGTACTTTTACCCTTATTATAGAATTTTTGTATTCTTTCCGGGGAGGGTGAAGAACGTAAACTTTTGTTTAACTTACGTATATGTGATACTCCTGACTCCTCAATGTTCTTCGAGTCTTTCTTTATACTCAGGCGTTTTGGGCAATCTTCTGATAATTGTTGTAGTGTTAGTCCAGGTTCATTTTGTAGTTTTGAAAGCATTCTTTTGCGCATTTCACTATCTTTTGCTGAGACTAACCCTTGAACAAAAATGAGACACTTGAAATTGTCCGGTGTTAATTCTGCCAACTTGAAGTCGTCGCAATGTTTATTCCCGATTGCGGCAAACGTGGAATAGTCCTCATTTTCGCCCTTTACCAGGTTAAGACATTTCCACCTCTTGTGAAAGAGTGACGTTTTTGGACTGAAAAGCTATGTAAGACATGTAATTACTTCGTCAAACGTTAATTCATTCGTCTTTTTTGGCAAAATGTAATCCACAAATTTTGTGTATTCCTCAGTTCCTAATTTTCTGAGGAACAGACGTAGCTTCTTTGCTTCTGTCCAGTTTTGACAATCGATGTTAAAGATGTCTTCGTGGCGTCTAAAATAATCCCCGAAATTTTTATCCTCTTCTAGGGAGTAATTGAATGTTTCTATCGTATTCCACACTGCGTCTTGGGAAAAAGTCGCATCTTTTTCGATATTTTGTTGTTTGTTACCCGCTACCTTTAATATTAGTTCCTGCGTTTGTAGTAATTGTTTTTGTCATTTTTCTTCCATTCTTTCCTGGAGTTGTAATTGTTGTTCATTTTGGTATTTTACAAGTTCTATTAAAATATTTTTAAAATCCTCCATGATAAAAAGTCTTACGAAAAACTCGCTTTTCCGTATTTTAGTCCTCGTAAATTTTTTGTCACCAAGTTGTTGTGGACATTGGCAAAAAACGGCAAAGGAGACTTTTGTTTTTTTTTTGGGGGGGGGTCTTTTTCTGTGTAAGTTCGTATACCTCGTCGTCAATTTGTTGTGGACAATCAGGGAGAATTTTGTTTCGATTTCCTTCCCGGGTGAGTTCGAATTCCTCGTCGCCAATTTGTTGTGGACAACGAGGGAGAATTTTGTTTCGGTTTCCTTCCTGTGTGAGTTCGAATTCCTCGTCGCCAATTTGTTGTGGACAACGAGGGAGA
Organism: Acanthosepion esculentum; assembly: GCA_964036315.1. Lineage (NCBI taxonomy): Eukaryota > Metazoa > Mollusca > Cephalopoda > Sepiida > Sepiidae > Acanthosepion > Acanthosepion esculentum. Next base: position 101,601,578 of record OZ038501.1, on the reverse strand, counting down.
ATTTTGTTCGATTTCCTTCCCGTGTCAGTTCGAATTCCTCGTACTTGCTTGATTAATTCTCATCTTGGGCTGCCTGTAAAAGAAGTTTAACTTGGCATAATATTTAACCTTTGACTAAAAATCTTCTCAAATGTTTTCCAGTATGACAGTAATTAAAAAAAAAACCTTTTGAGGTCGTGCAAATCCCTACAGGAAAAAAAGTCACAGAAAAAAGTTTACAAAAGAAATACGTATTTTAATTATTCGAAAGTCTTTTATTGAACCCACATTCTAAGTCCTAAGAATTTTTTTATCTGTAATATTGAATACGAATAACCCAGCTGGACTTTCCTACTGTACAGTATTTTAATGAATCAACCTTGTTGAATGCTATCATTAAACAGAATGCATCAAGAGATCGATCAAAAAATGAGATCGATCTAAAAAGCATAATGTGCGGAAAATGTGTCCAGCGTTGATTACAAATTCTTATTCACTCTGCTTCAATTGATTTGGCCCCGCCCTCCCTCTATCTCTCTAACACACACACACACACACACCTATATATATATATATATATATATATATATATATATGAAGTAGCAAATTATTACATGGCGTTTCAGATCTGTTGCTCAGTTTTGTATATGAATTGGTGAAAATTATTGACTTCTACAAAAATGGCGGATCCCATTTTTTCGATGATTGTTTAGTATTTCAGTATTTTTGTTGACCTTTTTAACAACAAAAGTGGAAATTAGCTTTCTGTCATCTTCGAAATAAAAATAAAGAAATGTAATGAAACTTTGTCATTCTTCCAAAAATTATTAGAATAATATCACTATATTAATTATTTCGATCACAAAGTGATATATTAATGGTTTTTGTTGCAGTCAATATTCTATGAATATAATTATATATATCTGTGTGTGTGTGCGTGTGTGTGTGTATGCACGCGCGTGTGTGTGTGTGAAGTGCGCCAGATAATTGATAACAAATTATTATATAAAGAAAAAATATTCAATAAAAAATTATATTTAAAAATATACGCATGTTCAACTTGAAAAACCAGAGGAAAGTTACTCAATAGAATCGTCTTCAGCCTCGAGAGACAATCTCGATATAATCTTGAAAGAGACTGCTTGATCGGACAAAGTACTTCTTATTCATGGTCATCACGATCAAGATGGTGACGTACAATCAATCCCTCACTCTCTCTCTCTCCCCCTCTCTCTCTTTTTTCTCTGTATCCCTCTCTCTCTCTCTCTCTTTCTCTCTCTCTTTCTCTCTCTCTATCCCTCTCTCTCTCTTTTTCTCTCTCTCTCGCTCTCTCATATAGTAAACCAAAATATTTAAATCAGAAGGGCCAGATGGATATGTATTTGGGGTGGCGGTGACATGGTGGAAAAAATTCTCGGTTAGCTATTCCTTGGTCATGTTGACCAAGTGAGAGGAAGGAGGGTCCTGGTTGAATACATACAGTTTCTCCTGAATAGCCTCCGCAATCCAGGGCTTGTCTAGCACCCCGATGCAGGCAGTGGCACTGAATCTTAGGTACTGCGACAAGAAGTGAGGTGGCATGACATAGCTCTTGTTACTCACGACCGCCAGGTGAATTACGATGAATAGACCTATGAAGTCTGCGCAGAAGTACCTGTTGTTCCAAATGTTCACTGTCTACTACTGGTCCAAGTTCTCATCGGAGCTTGTTCAGCGAGCGCTTCTATTGAATCATACGGTTTACTCGGGTCTTGTCGGATATAAACTGTTTCCTCTTTCTTTCTTTCTTTCTTTCTTTCTTTCTTTCTGCATCACGTAGGATTTGTATCTGATGTCCTTGAGCACCACACACTGCTGCTCGGTAGTGGCCATCATCGATATGCTAGTTGATGATATCATAAACCCTCTTAATGATCTAAGCCGTCTTTACAATGTCTTGATGCTTTGAACGTTTCTTTCTCTTGGCACGTCTCCGAAGAACCTGGGTACTTTCAAGAAGCTCGCCATCTCTATATGTTGTGCGTGTGTGTAGTGACCAAAAACGTTCCGCTAAAAAAAAAACAAGAAAAAAAACAATGAGGATACTAATTTAAATATTTCCAGGATAATGAGAATACTTCATTTCATGCCTTCCATTAATACTAAATGCCGAAGATCACAGTGCAAGAAACACTTTAATCAAAGCAACAAAATAATGATACTCGTTCAATAATTTATAAAATTTTATTAAAATTCATAAAAAGTTTTTGATTGTTTCGAATTATTTTTCATCGAATTTGCAACGCACTATTTCCCGTTTTTGCATTTCTTTCACTACTTTTTCAGTGTTTTCTCACCTCGAACACTTTTCCAGATTTTTTCAGATTCTGTTTTTTTTTCACACCGTTACAGCTTTTAAGTTCTTTTTTGACATGATTTCTGCTATCGATCTTTTTAACACTCTTTCTACTTTCAGCCTCTTTTTTCTAACTGTTTCCTCCTTCAACATCTTTTTCACGCTCTTTCTTATATCACCCTATTTTTTACTCTGCTTCTTCTGTCAGCCTTTTTCTTTCATCCCCTTTCAACCTCTTTTAATTGCACTGTTTCTTCTTTCAACCTCTTTTTTACGTACTGTTTCTTCATTCACGTTCTTTTTCCTTTCAGCCTCTTTTCCCACTTTACTTCTTCTTTCAGCCTTTTTCTTTCACCCCCTTTCAACGTCTTTTAATTGCACTGTTTCTTCTTTCAACCTCTTTTTTACGTACTGTTTCTTCATTCACGTTCTTTTTCCTTTCAGCCTCTTTCTCCACTTTACTTCTTCTTTCAGCCTTTTTCTTTCATCCCCTTTCAACGTCTTTTAATTGCACTGTTTCTTCTTTCAACCTCTTTTTTACGTACTGTTTCTTCATTCACGTTCTTTTTCCTTTCAGCCTCTTTTTCCACTTTACTTCTTCTTTCAGCCTAACTTTCTCTAACTATCATTTTATTCTCTTTGCTATTTTATTTGCATTTACATTTATTTTGGTTTCCATTTCATTCTGGGAAGCGATCATGGCTTCTCTGAAAATTATTTATACTTAAAGAACACGTACCTGAGACACACCCAAAAAATTGAGTATCCCATCTTTCCTCTCCCACATCCTTTTCTGGGGATTTGTGATTACTGCAACACTCAAACTCAGGTGTCAGTTCACTTCTTTGGGGGTGAGAGGTTTTCGGCACGCCCTACAGTACGTCGCCATTTTTTCACTTCCATTTCCCTTGCACAAACAAGTGTTCTTGACGACACCAAACCTGATTGACTACTGCAATAAATTACATCACAGATTAAAAATATTTTTTTCTGAAATTTTGCCAACCAGCCCGAAAGAAGCCCAGAAACTAAACATCAAATCTTTAGCGAACAGCAGGCATAATTTGGATTTTTAGTCGATATAACTCCACAGAAACACGAGCTGTTTGCCAAGTGAAGGATAAAAACATCATTAATTCCTCTTTGAAAGCAGACATTATTTACATAATTTTTTCCCGTTCATTCGTTATATATAAATGCGCGATTTTGCAAAGGAAGGAACATTCTTAGTTTCTAAACGTCTGTCTAAATAATTCCAACTAAAGCACACAATTGAACTGTTACTTGTAGAAGCCGAAAAGCTTCAATTTCTTCAAATGAGAATTCACGCACCTCTTTTGCTTTTTTGCCAATTTTTTTTTTTTTCAGATTTATCGGAAGGAAATTTGCCTATCTGTTCTCGTGTAATTGTTCTAATATTATTTAAGTATCTTTAGTTATGGCGTGAAGTACTCTTCATGAGTCTCTCTTGCTGAAAACAGCAAAAAGTCGCTCCAGGACTTGCAACACAATAACAAAAGTAAAAAAAAAAACACTTGTTTTTGCGTTTTTATTTATTTAAGCCACGTTTTCTATACGTTGCCTGTTGCCAGACATATTTTCTTGACATTTCTCTCATTCTGGCACAGAAAAAAGATTGTGTTTCGCCATTCTCCTAAATGCGGAGGGCTTACCTGTTTTGACGATTGTCAAAGAACTTCTCAATGGTTCATAATATAATGATATTTTTTCCGTAATCGAATGAAACAAGAACAAAAGTTTTGTTTCGATTGATCACCAGAATCAAAAACATATTGCTGGAGGAAACGTTCAGATTGTGGCAACTTCCTTTCTCCTCGAAACCAGAGATTTTCAGTAAAAAACTCCAGAAGGAATTGTGTCTTTTTGTTGGCAAACCAAACATTTTTGTCATTTTATTTTGCCCTAATCAGAACACAAATTGATTCGAAGCTATGATTTGCTTTTTGGTTTGTTTGTATTTGTTATTTTGAAATACTTCGATGAATTTAATAAAATACTTTCTTTATTGTGACAGATTCATATGTGTCAGTGCCCGCCATAGGGTGATTCTAAGCAAACTAAATTCACTTGTATAATCCATGTTTCATTGGATACTTTCACTATTGTGGCCCTATATCAGACTAAGAATCGGGGTTAAAGCATTTGTTCTGAAAACATATTTTAGTAGGAAGTACGCTCCTCATTCGCTCTCAACTGATATGACTTGTACCAGGTTAAGTTACCTGAATATCTATGGAAATATCTGACATTTTCTGGAATTTTTTTTTTTTCATTTTTAAAAATTCGCAAAACAAATGTCTTAGCTTCCTCGTAAAAAATATTCAGAATCTGTAATTGTTGATGATTGTATTTGTGAACCAGTGAGGATGTTTTTATTATACAAAAGATGCGAGAATTGAGTAGGTGCGAAATGAGACGCCAGATATAACGATAAGAAAATTTCTTTTCTTTTCTTTAGTATCACACTGTTTTCTATTCCACACCCTTGTAGATTTTGGCTTTCATTACAAAATCGTAGAGTAAAGGAGAAAAATCTTCTCTCTGGCCTCACAACCGAGTTTAAATTTGGCTGATGCTGAAATGAGTTTTTCAGACGCTGCAGGAAAAGAATTTGTTTTTTGATTTTTCTACCATAAAAAAAATTAGAAAAAAAAAGCAAATCCTCCCTTTTCTATTGAGTCAGGTTATTCTGTCCATACAAAATTGTTAGTGTGTGTGAATCCATTTTTTATTTTTTTTATTAATCGGTTTTAAAGTTAATTAAACAATTTCGAATGAAAAATGATTACTTTCATCCGCTTAGCTTGGTTTGCTGTCTGTTAAGAATCTTACGTCAAGTGTAAAGGAAGGCAGGAATGTTCATGGAAGATGCACGTGAACAAATTTACAGTTCATTGAATCAAAATCAATGGTAAGTAAAACGTTGAAATGTAAAAATAAATTTCGTTGATTCTTTGTAAAGCCCCACTTGCATCTATTGAGATAAACTTCCTGCCATTTTGAATGTTGCCGAAATGAAAAACAATTTCATCTTCAATGTGCTCATCACAGCCCTCATGAAATGTCTAAACTTGAGAAGACTTCGATCTTTTATTTCTTTAAATCAATGTCGGTGGCACAGTTTACTTTCTCTTCTTCGAATCGAATAAAATTTCTCATTTTTTGTTATCATATTTACTTATTTGAGTATTCAAAATGTAATTACACCTTAACAGAAACGATATAAAAACAAATGTAAGTTAATTTTTTTATATATTATTTGTCAAAAATTCAATCATCTTCATTTTCAACAAGAACTAAACGTGAATGTAATTTTTCAATTTCACATTTTGAAAAGATTGCGTTTTTTAAAAAGGTTTAAAAGGCTGTTTGAATTTCTTTATTTCTGAATGCTTTGCCACTTATGAAATGATGGAAATAAATGAAAATCTGTAGGTTCTAAAGTATGATGCATGGAGGTGTCAGTGAGTATGCATTTGTTTTGCAGGCGTGTGCTTGCATTTTCAGACAAGAGAATAACACCTTTTTGTTCACCAAAACAGGCCACTTTCGACGCAATGCTTTGTTTACGCAATCAAGTTGTAAGCAATAAATGTCTGTAGTGCATGTTCCATTAGTTCATAATGGACATCTTTCGTATTCTATCAGACACGAATCAAGGACTTCTGGGAATGGATTCTTAGTTTTGGTGTTGGCACTGATTTCTTACTTTCTCTTTTTCGTTTTCACAATTTATATTTTGAAAATTATTTAACCACAGTTAACATGTATGAACCTTCGCTGCACAAATGTTTTCAATGAGTCTGTAATAGATTCTATACTTTCATGATCCATACAATAAACAATGTAGAATAGGTTTCTTTTTTAAATTATAATTCTTCTTGGGATTAAACTCTGAAATTCATTATAAACAACATACTTTCGGATAGAAGAGATGATCAACTAATCCTGTTATTAAGTCGAAATAACGGGTTTTACTCTACCACGCTGGACCATATGTTGGAGTTTGTGTTCAAAATTATCCTTCTTGACTAGCTTCTCTCCTAAGACTAAAGAACCCTATCTGCTCTGCTATTTAACCCAGAGAGATTTATCCCAATTTGGGAGTATCAAATATAAAATCAGAATAGGAAGACACTCGAATCTGAGCGTCGAAGAAAACTTTAAGTATGAAAATAAATGTCCTTTAACGAAGAAATCTTTCGATTTTCCAACCAATCAAGTTCGAAGCCACACGAATTAAATAAAACGGTAACTTATCGTCGGCCAGTGATTCAAATTCTGATATTTAATCTTTTCTTTTACCTTAAGCAAAATGTATCTCTCTGTATTTCTAATCATTTATTTTCATAGTTATTGCAGACAAATTAAAATATTACAACTATATCTATTCTCACGCGTATAATTAAATATCTTAAATAACCGCAAACTAACCTCTACATGAAAAAGTTCGGTAAAGAATTGTTCTGACCCACTTCCAAAGGACGTGAGAAGATGACATTGTACCTGCAAAACATGTGTCTATACTCGAGATTCATTTCTCTTTACTAATAAATGTTTCTGTGTTTCGAGTATGAATGCCCAATCATTGTAGACTATAGACGTGTAATCAAGTTCTTGTTTTTGGAAAGCAAATACCCCAAACGATTTTGGTGATAACGGCAGTGTATTGATTAGTTACCTCATCTAATAGTGTTATTAAAGTCTAGTATCAGAATTTTAAAAGTAGTCGGACTTTATTGAAACAGCCCTTATTATAGGCCGCTTTCACTCAGCCATTTTTGATAACACAAACTAAAAAGACAACCATTTGAGGAGATCAACGCATAACCAAACAGGAATTAGCAGACAGGATCAAGATTAATGTGGGTCTGTGATAAAAAAAAACAAAACATACTTGAGCACTTGTATATGCGGAAAAGTTACAACGTAGTGGGGTTCTCATTTACTCACACCTTTCCAGAAGGAATCTAAAGTCAATTGATCTTATAAACATTTGGCCTTGTGCCAGGAAAACCAAGAAAACTTGTTCGCTCGACTAATTACATTATTTATTTGATAGTTTATCTTGGTTCAGTGAAATTTATTTTCAGGTGGGCGGAAACAATGGCTGAAACTTTGTGAGCATAAAGACCATGATAAGCATGAGGGACTAAATATCACGGTAAAATGTTTAAATGGTAAAATGATTCAAGGTAAAAAATAATCAAGGTAAAATGATTAAAAATTTTTTAAAATTCCGATAAAACGATAAAAATATCTCTTGTAAAATATTAGTTTAACTTTTTTATTTCATTTTCTCCCGTTTCAACAATGCATACATTCATACATATATATATGTGTGTGTGTGTGTGTGTGTGTGTGTGTGTGTGTGTGTGTGTGTGTGTGTATATTAATACTGTCATGCTTATCTTGAATTTTAGATTTGAATAAAAGTACAATATAAAATACAAAGAATTTTTTCCGGTAATTTAATATTATTAATATCGTATAAAGAACACGCCATTTGTTTTTCCTTCTATAGAAAGCGTGATCTACACACATACATATCTCCCAAATATCAATTGATCAATAGCAGAAGGCATAAAAAACAATGGGCAACCAAGCAGATAGATCTACAAAATTAGTCATAACTCACAACTCATTTATAGGCGAAAAAATCGGCTCCTCTTGAAACGGCATGGTTTCTGTGTTACTAGGTTTATGGGTTCATTCATATAGAATAATTAATCAATAAAATGGTTCTATTTAGTTTTCAAAACCACTAGGCCTATGCGTCGGTAATTATTACAAAGACTAATAACAAACAAATCGGAAAATGAAAAAGTTAGCAGTAATAAATTCACTCGCGTCAAAAAACCCAATTGGTACCGCAGCAACTTCAAAAAACTTATATACAAAACACATATACAAAATTGCTGTACTAATTCTTGACATTGCAAAATCATTCCAACACACAAATGAAATCAAGAACAATTCAAAGCATTATATAAAGACAATACATCCACCACTGTACTTTGTAATAAGGCAATTGAACCTGTCAATTGAATACAAACAAAGGACCAATTCCGATACATGCTTCAAATAGAAATAATTAGCCCATCCAAGTGTCCCTGGTCGTTTTCATATGGTCCCTAAATAAAAGACTCAAAGACTCAAACTGGTGAAAATCAAACACCAAACCAGACAGAGGCTCAATACCTTATATGAAGAGGGCAAAAACAGTTTCCAAATGATAACTGATTAAAGCATACCACCGGACCCCATAGCCATAGAGATTTAGATTTAAAAATAAATATGAACAAGTGTGTATTTGGAACTTCAATTTTAAAATACGAAATTGATCAAAACGAGATAATATAATTACCCACTAAAGTTGAGGCAATAAAACAATTTCTTCTGCAAATATCCTTAAGGCAACTTGAACGCTTATTAGGATTTTTTTATCTCCTGTCTCCGTTTTATAACAAAATGTTTCTCAATCTTTACTTTCAAAACTAAACAAAAAACAGATCACCTTGGATACAGATGCAATAGAAACGTTTTTACAAGCTAAACACGCCTTAACCAATTTTGTCATACTAAAAGAACTCTCCTACAGCGTAAACACCAAGTTGATACTCACAACAAATACATCGGATTGTTCTGTAGGCGCAATTTTTTCTCTGCAAACAAAATCTCGTGCCTTCTCCAAAAAAATCACGGTAATTTACTTTGTAATCAAACATTTTCATCACTAAAAATCTCACCTTCGCCTCAGTAACTTCAACAAACTTGAGTTACGCTACAATTGAACAGGGACAAAAATCAGATGAAACTTGGCCACAAATCAAGAATAATAATATATCCTTGCAGCTGACAAAATTACCAAATCCTTTTGGCGCTGCTGTAAGCAAAACTCACGCTCGTACATACATCTCAGATTATTTTTCTAGCATTTACATGTGCAATCATATCCCAGCAAGTGTTTAAATTTGAAATTAATAGCTGAAGGTTCAGTCTGGTCTTGTATGAAGTCAGATACAAAACATTGAACACAAGTACCAAATTTGTACAAGAGTTAAAAGAGAAAATTTCGGAATCAGAGTTTACAAGAGCAGACTGAAAAGTTCATAGGCTATGAATGAGTGATAATAGAGCTGTAAAATCTTGCATTCATTAACTTCAACACTTCTTATTAATAACTGCATTGCTTCTTTCCAGTTAAACTGACATGTGACTGTTCAAAGAAGACTTCAAAAGTAAATAATAACGACTTCTCTTGAACTTGGCATGACGAAAGTTTCTGCTCGGTGAGTGCCACGTCTTCTGACATCTGATCAAAGCGCACGAGACTGATCACGGGAAAATCTGACATTGTTTGAGGCTGATCAATCTGGTTTCCTTGAACGTTTCCTAACCCAGGATGAATGTTGGGTTCACAAGTGAACGAGAGACAAACTGTGCAGTGGAAATCTCCTCACTTGCCCCAAAGAAGGAAAAGGTAATTTCATCTGTAGCGAAGGTGATGGCTTCACTTTTCTGGAATGCAAAAGGCATCGTGTTTATTGAAAGGCGTCTTTATTCATCAGGGGAATTGTCCAGCATACAAGTCCTTAATTTCAATGACTGCTGTGCGTGACTGTGGCTTTGAACTGGTTGATCACCCTCCCTGTTCTCCTGATTTAGTCCCATCTGATTATCATCTGTTCCCCAACATAAAAGAACATTTGGCTAGAAACCAGTATCGCAGTGATGTAGACGTCTGCTGCTGTTGTTAAATTTTTCGACCAACAGAATGAAATGGGATCCAAGCATTGCTACGGTCTAAAGAAGTGTGTATGCCCAAGCTATGAAAGACTTTACGGAGTATAACAGACAAGTTTTTCATAAACCAACGGCATCAACAGAAACAAAGTGAACAATCTTCAGAATATGAAAAACTTCATGAAAAAGACCAGCCTTCACAAATTTTACGTATGCCATCACTTTGCTCGAACAACAACAGCCCTACTCAAGCAACAAACAAAACAAATAAAATCATTATTAAATCAGGTTATACGATTTACTAACCCAAACACAGCAAATCACAAATCCATTATTAAAGACATTGTCAAACATATTGATATAATATTTATATTGATCTGGGGCGGGATATGTGCACATACATATCGCCATACAACAATTGACCAATGTTAGGAGATATCACAAACAATTAGCAACAACCAGAAGGGCGCTAAGAAAATAGACATAACTCACGTGCTTGTTTTCTAGACGAAAAAGAAAATCGGCTTCACTTGAGCTAGTCTGAATTTCGTGTTCGTTCAAACAGAATAAATAACCAATCGCATGATTCTGTTTAGTTTTTCTGTGAGCCCGTCGAACAAATGAAAATCGAGTCAACAACTGGAAAATAAATTAGTTATAAATTCAGTCACTTCAAAGACGCATTTAGTGCCGCAGCAACTTCAAAAAATACTTCAGACCTACCTCAAAACTATATGGTGTCATATACACGCATATATGGTGGATCTGGCGTCTGGATAGTAACACCACAGACACCAGCCGCTATTTAACTCGCTTCTTTCCGTTCCGTCAGAACATTTGTACATGAACAAATCTACTTTTTCTCATCAGCGTATGCTCTCTTTTTCACAAACATATATACAGTTTCATGTAAATTAACATAAATGCGACCTATAACATTTCTCCAAAATATTTACACATATTTTTATAAATATCCAGTTGTGTAAGTATATATATATGTATATATATATATATATATATATATATATATTATGTGTGTGTGTGTGTGTGTGTGTGTGTGTGTGTGTGTGTGTGTGTGTGTGTGTGCTATCTCACACCTCTAACACGACTCTGAGTATCATGCACGACGCCATTTTCGGGTGCAGAGTTAAAAATGAATGTTTTACGGCAAAACACTCATTTTGAACCGTAAAACAGTCATCTTGAGCCCAGCACCCGGAGATTGCGTCGTGTATGAAATTCAGAGTCTTGATAGAGCTGTGAGATAGTATATATATATATATATATATATATATATATATATATATATATATATATATATATATATATATATATATATATATATATATATATTGGTCTGTTTCATTACACTGAGCACTGTTTCGTTAACATCTGCATTCTATGTACGATATGTTGTAATTTTATTGGCATATACACACACACATATGTGTGTGTGTGTGTGTGTGTGTGTGTGTGTGTGTGTGTGTGTGTGTGTGTGTGTGTTGTTCTTACTTATCTACCAGTTTTTCTTTCTCGTTCATTCTTGATATTGTTGAAAAATAAATTCTGTTATTAAATTGAAGGTTAATGGAATATTTGTCGATGCTCTAAATATGAATATTGAGTACCCTCCAAAGTTTTGGGGGGTATCATATTGAAATACAAGCTGACAACATTCGCAAATGATTTATAAGCTTTTAATTCATTATCGCAAGTGGATTTGTTTTACATCCTCAGCTTTCTTTTTATTAATTCAAATCTCCATGCCTTTTTCCGTGAATAACTGTTTCACACTTTCACTAATTGATCAAATCCCCAAGCGCATAAATTCTTAAAAATATGATTTGCAGAGCTAACGTAACCTTCACATGCACATATGAAAACATAAACAGAATAGGTGCAGCAAAGTGAATTGTTACTCTCTTTAGATATGTTGCCATGTGACAAAAAATAGTAGTCACGTGACATGTTAGTATAAAAGCGGCACTGTTTTTTTAAACCCCTGTCTGACTTCCACATAGGGAACAGGACAGAACAGTAGCAACGTAAGAATTATATTTCAATGACTTAATTTCTCCACACACACACACACACACACACACACACACACACACACACACACACACACACACACACACACACACACTTTGAAATACCTGATGTTTGTAAATGGTAGTAAACATGGTCTGTTTTGATACATTTTGTTAAAGTTGTCCTTCCTTTGTATTTCAGATATTTTTGGTACCTACTCGGAGATGGTAGTGACATATTACTTAAAATGCAATACGTTTGAACTTAGAATATAAGCATTTTAACGGTAACTAAAGATGCTTCAAGAATTTTATAATGATGACAAATTTGCGCACATTTTATTCGCTGACTCTTTTTTAATTTTAAAAATTAAATTCTATTACTAGGATATTTAATATGAAATATGTTCTAGTTCCACGAGCCATGGAACTAGAACAGTCTACCCCAGTGATCGAAATAAAGTGTTCGGTTCGAAATTCCAACCACCTGAAGAAGGCCGGAGCGTACAACGGCCGAAACGTTGTGACAAATATGGCGACAAAGATGAGGACAATAGTCCGACTAATGTAAATACTGTACATAATACCTCATCTCAGAAATATAGACAGATAATTTATTATATCGTGTATTTTTTAACTTAAATTTTTTAACTTATTTTTTTCTTCATTTTCTTCCTTAAAATGTTAAAATTTAATGCGGAATTTAATTATGAACATTTTCAATTCAGTACCAGGCATTTTCTACGTAGAATTTTGGCCGATTTTTATTCATAGTACCAATATAAATATTTTCCAATAAAAAAGTTTCATTATTTCACACATTTTTAAATTAATTTCTTCATCTTTATAATTTTTTTATCTTGTTATACTGTGGGGTTTTGATTAAAGAGGGAAGAAAGAAAAATGTGTTAAGCAATTTTAAAAACGGCCAGATGCAATATATCCCCGAAAAAGCCAAAAAAACATTTCAATTGAAACGGTGTATTAATTTAAAGAAAAAAAAACACAAATTTAAAAAAATGGTGGAATAAAAATAGAATAAAAAAAAATTCGGGATACTGAGAGTTTACAATTAAATTGTAAATTGTTAAACAGTAAAAAGGCACAGACTAATAATTACTGAATAATTCGGATTTTTTGTTAATTCATCCCAAAATAAAAAAGAATTTATATTTACTAAAATTCACACCAAATTCTCCGAAAGCGAGGCCCTTCCATTGCACTCCTGTTGTGATCGCCACAAATGTGGGCGACTTCAATTCGCTATTTCTAAGTGTGGGATCTACGTTCACCCTCACCCTGATAAACAAGCCAAAAAGATTCTTTTTCTTCTTTTTTTTAAATTGTAAAAAATTCCTTGTAAGTACCTCGAATATCATCTGCATTTACGAAATATGAATATTTCCCTGAGTTTTGATAATTTTTCATTCTCAGGGTTCGAGTTGTTGCGAGGCTAAAAAAAATTTGATTTAAAATTTATAATCTCAAAAGTCAAACAGTGCCAAAAATTTAATAAAAAAAAAACTTTGATTTAAAATGTATAATTTCTTGGGGTGGATTAATTATTTGCGATAAGTAACTTTACATTATTTGGGGTGAATTAACAGAAAAGATCCAATAATTCAATAAGCAAAAAGCAAATAACGTCAACTCACCAAATAAACAATCAAAATATCAGAACTTTGAAAATAAAACTAGCTTTTCTTAAATAAAACAAATCAGCACGTCGACTTAGGTGGACGGTTCAAGGGAAATAACTCACTTTCATAATTTAAAAAAACGCTAAATGGGGAATTTCCTACGCTCAAATATTGCTCCATCAGTATGCAAGGTTTTATTTTATTTTATACACTCATAAATGTCTCTGATCACTAACATTGTCAAACTTCCATCCATTCTTAATATCTTTACAGTACAATAGTGAATAGACGGGATGGGCTTAGAGGATAATGAATTAATTACGGACGCTTCTGCTGAGAGAGTCTCCTCCGACTAAGTTAGATGAGTTCTGTTAGCTTGTCACAAAGCTACAAGAACTGATAGAGATTCATTCAAATTTACAATAAATGAATTCTTTGAGAGAATTATCACAATCGGAAATTAGTTTGACATATTTATTCGACTATTTAACAAAAACAAAAAGAAAACAGTTTTGGTCTTGAGGAAATTCCAATCTATACAGAAGGTGGTTAACGGTTATTGATGTGGAAAATGAAAGTGGCTGGCAAAGTTCAAATTCCAACCGAGGCTGTTACGTTCGCTTCGCATTAATAAAATTGGAAAATGGGTAAATCCATTTCTTCTCTACGAAAAATAGTTGGGCTGCCTAGCCTGGGTTGGAAACCAGTCTAGGAGAAGAAGAACTTTGAATTCAAAACTACAAAGAAGGCAATAAGAAACCACTCCACTACATTTCTAAGAAAGTCATGAAAATACACAAATTACATATACATATTAAAGAATTTAAGCTTATAGTAAGTAACAATCTCTAAGCTCTTGAAGGGAACAGAAGAATGGAAGAATAAAACATTTATTAATTTTGTCATTAGAAAAGGACTTTTTCTCGCGAATTTTTAGATTAAGGTCTGCATTAATTTTTAATCAAATTTCGGCAATCAAAAAAAAAGTATTGTTTTACTGCCTCTGACGATTTATCTGAAAAAGCAAAAATTGCATAAATGAAGAATTTAAATGTCAGAAAATATTAAAAGACTTTAAGTCGATGTTACTTTAGGCACACCATGTTTTCTTTTCGATTTCATACTATTAATGCACTCTAACAATTAATATTGTTATAACAAAATCAATAATGATCATTATGATTATGATTGTAAGCACTTTCTGTCCCACTAGAGAATGCTGACAGCAAAACGGATCCAGCGGCAGTTTTTTATGAGTCTATCACGTGTCAGCTTTTCAGCAGCCAATCTCATCTTTCCACCCTAAGCCCAGTGGAACATGGTGTCAGAGAGGGATTCTTTCTAAAAAAAAGAACATTTTTTCCAGTAAAAGAACAGGACCCAATTCGAAAAAAAATTATTAAAAAAAAAAAGAAAAATGTTCAAGTTAACTACACCAGAACCGTTTGCACTTTACAAATCCGGGAAATAGGCAGAAATGGTCGCAGAGATTTCAACGCTTCAGAGAAGCATCGAAACTCTTAGAAGAAGATAACAAAACTAATATATTGATATATTGCATGGGAAGCGAAGTTGAAAATATATTCCGGGCATTTTCTTTCTCAAGACGAGAAGACGCAAATGTGTACGACTCAGTTTTGTAAAAATTCAATGTCTACTTCATGCCTAAAAGAAATATAATTCATGAAAGGGCAAAATTCTATCTTAGAGTTCAATTACCAGAAGAACCAGTGGAAACCTTTATTCGCGCATTGCACAAATTAGCAGAAGCATGTGAGTTTCCAATGAAACATGACAGAGACCGTCTTGTGATAGGACTACAGAATAAAAACCTATCCGAAAGATTACAATTAGTTAATGATTTGAAACTCGAGAAATCTACGGAGATGGCCTGGAGCAGTGAGCAAATCAACTCTCAAATCGAAGAAATACACGAGAAAATTGTAGACGAAATAAAGACCCAGAGGAGCCTACGAGAAAAAGAAAATGAAAACAGAAACAACTAGATGTAACAAAAAAAAAACATGATTTTAAAAATTGTCCAGCGAAAGGGCAATACTGAAAAAAATGCGGGAAAATGAATCATTTCGCTGTAGTCTGCAGAACTAAAACTAATAGACAGTAAATGAAAAAAAGAAATATTTCCGAACATATTTAAATGACCCGTGGTAAAAAAAAATTAAAACAGCCGTGAGGTTTAAAATCGACACAGTTGACGACATAAACATTGTCTCAACCGAATCTTACAAAATTCTGAGACAAAAACTTTTATTAAAACCAGTAAACTGCACCTTCACAAGTCCTGGCGGAATTGTTTAGTGCATTGAGAAAAATAATACCATTACAGAAGCAGGTAAGGACAAATATTATTTGAAGCTATGTCATCAAATGTGTAAAGGAAGAGAACTTATTGTTTAGAAAAATGTCCATAAAAATTAATGTAGTGAAACGTTTTTAGACAAAATAGAACAGTGAATTTCATTTGACGTCGGTGAGTGTATAAATGGAGACGCAGTTAAAATAGTTCAGAAAAAAGATACTTTACCCTACTGTGTTACAACAGATAAGAGAGTCCCAGTCGCTATTTTACCAAAGATGAAGGAAGAACTGATTAGACGAGAAAACGAGGGAATTATTGAAAAGGTGACAGAAACAACTGATTGGTATGCGCCTATATTACCTGTAATAAAAAGAAACGGAAAAGTCCGAATATGTCTAGATTTGAAGAAGCTGAATCTAGCAATGAAAAGGGGTCATTACATGTTACAAAATTTAGATGACATTTCGCCTAAACTAAATGGAGCTATTTTTTTCTAAATTGGATGCTACCAACAGATTCGATCAAATTTCGTTACGACTCTCATTATTCCTTTTGAGAGATATTGCTTCAAAAATTACCTTTTGGTATAACATCAACTCGGAAAATCTTTCAAAGAAAGATGTCAGAATTATTAAAATTATTCATTATCGACAATGTTCTGTGTAGAACTATAGAACACAACGAAAGACTAAAATCTGTGCTTAAAACATTACAAAAAGTCGGATTCAAGCTTAATAAAGAAAAGGGTGAATTCAAAAAGACACGATTAGAATATTTTGGGGACATAATTTCTGGAGACGGAATTCAACCCAGGAAGGAAAGAATACTAAAAGCCTTTCGGGGGTTACTGACAAAGTTTAACAAACGTATCCGAAAAAAAAGACAGTGTCTCAAAAGGACGGTTTCTCTATTGACACCATTATTATTACTGCTGACTCCCTTGGCAATTCTCGAGAAAAAAAAAAGAGAAGGCACAAATTCAGTTTCATATGTTTGGGGTTTTATTAAAATTCTAAAAATAGCTTTGTAATAATTGCTGAAGGAGTCAACAATAATCGCTATGTGAAGAGAAAAAACGTCCTTTTGGTTCATTGTTTTGTTGGTTGTTTTGGGTTTTCTTTTTGTTTCTTTGAGGGAACGTATGTTAAACTTTGCCATAATACTTATGTATGAAATATTTTCTGATATATTTTACGAACTTTATGAAACGTTCAGACAATTATACACTTTCTTTTTTTTTCTTTTTTTACAGTCATATACTTTTTTTAAATGTCACTCCGACTACTTGATGCCTCGAATTTTTCATGTTTATGACTTTACACATTATTTCCCTCTTTTAAGTTGTTAAACAGCATTCAGCAATTATCGGAGGAGATATTCAACCAAGAAAGAATCTACATCTTACTTGTTCAGATCAAAAGGTTCCAGAATGACGCCACTAGATTGTCCAAGAGACGCCACTAGATTGTCCAAGAGACGCAAGAGATACACAGCATAATGGATTAAAGCAGTATTTTTTTTTTTTTACATTTTGAGTTCAAACCTCAAACCTGGTCGTGCTGAAAAGTCACATACCTTAGTTCAGTGGAAGAAATGTGCAAGCATTTCTTACAAAATTCTTGGAATTTTAAAACAACAAACACCTGAAGAAGGTGGCAAGATACAACCTATTTGAGAATGCTGGGATGAATATTATAATGATAATTACAATGGTAATTCTTCATTTCAAAAATCCCGACGAAAATTATGAAATCTTCTTGTCAGGCACTTATTACTGTCTCTGAACTGAAATATGCAACCTTTTCTGGAATAAATATATTACGAATTCAATGTCCTAAATATTTTTTACTCTAAATGAAGTGTTTTAGACAATCTCAAATATTCAGCAAGGTTTTTTTTATCTTTTCACAACAGTAATGATAACATCATTGCCCTTAAAACGTTTTATCTTTAAATAGAGCAATTGAAAAAATTTTAAGCATCACTTGCAGAAAAAGTTGATGACAAAAAATAGAGTTTTTGTGCGCAAATAATATATATATATATAATCCGCTTTTTCGAAAAATCGGTGAGTTAGTTTCGTTGTTTGTCCAAGGCCAACGGAAGTGTGCTTTGTGACTACAGTAGCGGACGGAGTGGGGTTGCTGATTGAACACCAAAAGTTGAAGGTTCACAAATTAAACTGTAGAACTGACATTTGATAAAGCCAAAAAAATGTAGGATGAAAGCATTTCACCATTACGAGTTTCAGTGCATTTTTTCATTTTTTTTCTTTTTTGATGCAGTTGGGTTTTTTTTTTTATCAACAAATTCCAACTTCGTATTTTTTTCGATGACAAACAATGAGAAGGAAAATACCAATGATTTTCTTTAACTGATCAAAGTTCAAAACGCAATAACAAAGAAATATTTCTTAGTAAACCCTAAGCCTTTGCTTCAGATTTATTTACTCATGACAATCAAAAGGTTGAAGATGTTTTTTCGTGTGTATCTTTAAACTAGGTAAGAAAAATCAGCTATTTTGGATACCGAGAAACTCAACATTGAAGAAACATGGTGATTTTCTCAAATTTAAGTTAATTTTAATATCAGTTGTGGGAGATTGTTTATTACGAATTGTTATGGGACAATGAACTCTTCCTGGCACTATAAAGACGTTTACGTGAAAAAGAAATCGGGAGAGATACGAGTATGCGCTGATTTCTCGACGGGATTGAATGCAGCGATTAAGGATTATCACTATCCTCTCCCTAGTCCAGAGGAAGTTTTCACAAAATTGAATGGAGGAAAAATTTTCTCAAAGATAGACTTGAGCGAAGCATACCTACCAGAAGATGAGGAAAGCTCGAGGTTGTTGTGCATAAACACACATAAAGGATTATATAAGTTCCAAAGATTACCATTCGGGATTAAGGTCCACGCCGGCAATATTTCAGCAAATAATGACCACTATGCTAGGCGGACTGGATTTCACGATTGCATACCTTGATGACATACTGATAAATAGCAAAAATATTGAACAATACTGGGAACACGTTCAAGAAGTTTTCAGGCGAATACAAAACTAGCGAAGGAAATAAATTATCTGGGCTATATTATTGACGAAGAAGGAAGACTACCAGAAAGGGCAACGGCAATAAAAAAAATGCCGGCTCCAAAAGATTTAGCAGAATTACAAAGCTTCTTGGGCTTAGTGAATTATTACCAAGAATTTATTCCTAACATGCACAAATTACGCGCACCCATAAACGAACTGTTGAAGAAGGAAAAAATTTGGGAGTGGACAGATGAATGTCCGAAAACGTTCGACAAAATCATTGATTAAGAAAAAAAGGACTAACAGCATATTTATTTTTAGCGCATTATGACCTAAAATTGGAAATAATAGTCGCCTATGGTGTGGGGGCATGTATACTTCATAAAATGCCAGATAGGACATTGAAACCCATCGCGCATGCTTCAAGAACGTTGCTACCAGCCGAACAAAATTACTCGCAAATCGAAAAGGAAGCGCTGGGAATTATTTTTGCGGTTACAAGATTTCACAGATACATTTACGGTAGATTTTTCACCTTACGGACTGACCACAAGCCTTTATTGACAATATTTGGATCAAAGAAAGGTTTACCTGTCTACACTGCGAATTGATTGCTAAGATGGGGTACAATTTTATTGAACTACAACTTCAAATTCGAGTATCTTCCATCGAACAAAATTGGGCATGCAGATGGTCGTTCGAGACTAATACCAAAGAAAATGGATCCATTAGAAGATTCCGTAATTGCAGCTCTACGACACGAGGAATACATTAGAATATCATTATTTAGTACAATTCGAAACCTCCCCGTCACATTACAAGAAATAAGAAATGAAGCATTGAATGACGAATTTATTAAGGAAACGAAAACAAAAATTGCAGGAAAAAATAAGCACATATCAGACAGTTTTTCGTTGTGTGATAATGTTCTACTATATAATGACAGGGTAGTAATCCCGAAAACGCTACAAAGGCGAATCCTCAAGGATTTTCATATGGGCCACCCAGGAAAGAACAGAATGAAATCCTTAATGCGAAGTTACGTATATTGGCCAAACATGGATCAAGATATTACACATATGGTGGAAAAATGCAAGGGCTGTTCCTTAGCAGCCAAAGCACCGCCGATCATCCATAAGCCATGGCCTAAGACAGATCAACCGTGGTCAAGAATTCATGTAGATTTCGCAGGTCCATTAGATGGTTTCTACTATTTGATTGTAGTAGACAGTTACAGTAAATGGCCAGAAGTATTTCGTTGCAGAAAACCTACTTCTGAGACTACCATAAATTGCCTTCACGAGCTGTTTGCTCGTTTCGGAGTGGTTGATTGTCTAGTCACCGATAATGGGACACAATTCACATCTGCGGATTTTCAAGAATTTTGTTAAACTTTTGAAGTTAAACACATCAAATCCCCGCCATATCACCCAAGATCAAACGGGCAAGCGGAGAGATTTGTAGATACACTAAAAAGAGCACTAAGGAAAGCTTATGACGTACCTACAGAAAAGGCCTTGCAACAATTCTTGCAAGTATATAGAATTACACCAAACAGTACTACGCCATCGGCATTATCGCCCGCGGAAGTGATGTTCGCACGAAAAATTAGATCGGTATTCGACAAATTACTACCAAAACAAACAAAGCAATCAACAACGTTGTACGTACCAAAAAGGAAATTCAACCCAGGAGAGAAAGTATTTTTCAAAATGTACAAAAACAATACATCCTACTGGGAGCAAGGTAAAATAGAGAAATGCATAGGGGACATGATTTACATAATTCAGGGTCCCAAGTTCTCGCATAAAAGGCACCTAAATCAAATAAGAAAGAGACCGTTAGAAGAGTCTAACGGTCCACCTCAGGAAGAGGAAGAAGTGATGGATACGATATTCGACACATTCGATATGCAAAGACCTCAAACAATATCAGAACCGCAAAAATCGACCAAGAAAAGAAAATTTACAGAGCCTTTGATGATAAATCCAAAGAGAAAAAATATTAAAGACCCCTACGAGGTAAAATCTTTGGGAGGGGAGTTATGGGATCTTACCTGTAACGACAATGAACTCTTCCTGATACTATAAAGACTGCGCCTCTCAAGAAAGACGAGAGAACGAAGTGTAACGAATCGAGATGGAACGAGTCGAGACAATAGTAGTTCACTCTAAACCAGACTGACAGTCATACTAGCACCTTCAACTTCTTGTATTATTATTCTGTTTAATATATCTTTGTTATTCCTACCCTTGTGTTCGTGTTGTTCTTCCTTGGTCCTAACCTTGGACCATAACAGTGGTGCGAGGATATTGGACCATAACACGAATTCAAATCTACGATCCACAAAAGCAGTAAATCTTAGTTTGGGGGGTTGCTATTAAATGGGTGGCAGTTGAAATTGAATTCTGCACAACAAAAGAACAGTTGCAACAGTTGCAGTTAAATAAGCTGATGTATTGATGTGCGGAAAGACTATTTTTGTCACTGTTTAGTTCTTTAATGCTAGATGTATGAGTTATCATTTGTTCAGGTCATCAACGTTTCGAACTTGAAAAAACTACTGAAGCCTCTCATAAGCTAATTTTATCCTCAACTCTATTTACCATCGGTTATAATTTTATCTCAGACGGTCACTTCTACTTGTAACACTTTTTACTCAAATGAGATTATTATTATTATTATTATTATTATTATTATTATTATTATTATTATTATTTGTGATCCTCTCCGACTCTGCGATGTTTCGTCCAGGTGATGATAATCATATCTAAGCCCCTACCTGTAGTTTAGAGACGCAACGATTTCCTTAGCACATAAGCTGTTCCAAGCATCGCTGCTACCTGTGCATTTGCAATTATGTTAGGTATCCCCAACGCGTCTTACGAGGTAGAGAGATTATTGGAGATTATCCTAATTGTGTCAGCCACAAAATGGACAAATTCAATTACTACTTGGTACATTTCACCGATTGGTCCTACCAGGTTTTGGTACTTTTGTATTTTTGCCTGCTCTGCCTTCACAATGTTCATATCCCAAGTTAGAGCAGCGTCTATCAGGAACCATTCATGACTGATTTTGTACCAGGGCAATTGCTCTCCAAGCGCTTGTCAGTCAAGATTACCATAAATCACATGAGCTACACGTGCTTATTCTCGACTACAGACGATGGTGAATATGCGTACCACTTCTCATCGCAATCAAGGCCATACTTCCTACCTAGTTCCCAGTGTATTCTGAGGGTTCCTTTGTCCTTGAGTCCTCTCTACTCTGTTTGTGCCAGCTGAATGCAGCCACTGACAATGTATTGCAAACTTTCAGTAGTTTTCCCACACAGCCTACACAAGTGTGTTTTATCTAGCTGATTCATCAATGGAATTTCTTCTTAAAGCCTGCGCTCGTGGTGAACAGGCCATCTCTCCGGTTTCCTCCTTCAAGAACCCCTGATTCCGGATCTGGCACCTCTTGCATTTCTTGTGCAAACGCTTCATGCAAGGCCTTTTACTTTCATGCCGCGACTTCCCCAGCATATATTCCCTCCCTGTGATCTACCAAGTGCTCTCTCTCTCTCTCTCTCTCTCTCTCTCTCTCTCTCTCTCTCTCTCTCTCTCTCTCTCTCTCTCTATACACACTTCTACTTATGATCATTATCTTCCTTGTCTTTCGGTTAGGTCCTCTTTGGTCCATTCAACTATGCCATCATCATACCCCCACAAATCATCTGCCCAAACATTGATGCCTGAAAAAAAAATTTCACCATTCAATTGGATCTACAGTTTCTTTACACACTAAAAATACTCCTCCAGTATCTGTTGTTTAATCCTATCATTGCGAGTTTTGTTCATCTGTAGAAATGCCAGGCATTTATAAACCCTACTATCCTTCTCATTCATAGATTCCCCATCAGGGAAATATATCCCTGTGCTATCCACCTTTATTTTCCCCTTCATTTATCAAGTCCAAATGTCAACTTGATATCCTGGGAGTATATCCGAACGGTGTTTATCAAGGAGTGCAATTTGTCAAACAACTTAATATCATCCATAAATAACAGGTGGTTGATAGGATGTTTCTTAACATTTGTGAGCTTGTAGTCAACTTTCATTTTATTGAGAATAAGAATTAATGGCGACCTGACGATCACAAATAATATTGAGAGAATCCAGTTGCTCTGAAAAATCCAACGCTTGATTTATACTTCACCAATTTCTTTTCCTCCCGGTGTTAACGTTGTTCTCCAACTAGTCATGCTGTTCCCTATGATTGTTACAATGTTCTTAGCCGCATCAACCATGTCCATACATTTTAGATCCATGAGTGTGGTACCATATCGTAGGCCCAGTTGGTAATCTATTCAGTCCATAAACAATTCTGTCATGCGTCTCTTGAAATTCTTAAGAATTGCCTTGTCAATCAGAAGTTGGTCATTAGTGCTTTGTGACCGCTTTCAGCACCCCTCCTGCTCATCAGGAAGAAGAACCTTTTCAGTCGGGTGCAGGAAGATCTTATCACTAATGATGCCTGTCAACAACTTCCGCTCCAAAGGCAAGCAAGCAATAACTCTGTAATTGCCTGTCTTTTCATGGACCTTTCATTATAAAGATTTTCCTCCCATCTTATCCATTCTGAGAGGATATTCTGATCTAAGTATTCTTGCAGATATTGTTGCAACCTTTTATGTGGGCATGTTGACTTTTTACCCAGGTACCTTGCACAAGTTCTGCTCCAGATGATTTCCATCCAGTTAATCATCTTACTGACTACAAACTTTCAATATCCTCCAAGGTAATGACCATATCTTCGAAGTTAAGCAACGCCGAGCCTAGTCAGTACCTAGATAAGTGAGCTTGGGAATACCAGGTAGTGTGAACTTGAACGTTTGGATGGTGTACTAGATAACGACTCGGAATTGGAATCGGCGAGCCTTGTGCCAATTTCACTCGAGTTCATTATATTCACAAATACCCTTGGGAACGGTATGAATCCATTTCTTCCCCCCAGCTACGGGTTAATTAGTAGGGTTGTATAGTTAAATCATTATTGTCACAAAAAATTATTAGAAATTAAAAATATTTTTTGGTTTTAAATAACCTTCAAAACGTTGATAAGTCATAAAAAAAATCAATGAATCAATCAATTGATGTCATCCGAACAAATCTTGCTCAGAAGTTCTGTTGGCCCAGGAGAGTGAAGTAGTTGAGTTTCCTCGCCAGTTTTGCTACCTAATTCATTGTAAAACAAACTTTGGTACGTTGTGAACAAGTTCTTCCGGAGAACTGAAGGCAATGTTCATCATATCGCTTTATCTTCACTGCACTAATCTTCTGCTTTAATGCATGTTACTAACAGAGCGTTCCCTTTTCAGTCAGCTGATATTTGCGATTCATTCACATTTGATCACTCTCCTAGTCTCATGTTTCCACACCTGACCTCCTCTTGATCTTACTCGCGTCCTTTCAATAGGTTTCTATGCTACTTTTAAATCTCCTCTCCCAGATCGACTGGGTGGTATAATCGGTAGACGCTTGGAATGAGAAATTCTAATTCCAGTCGGGTTCGTTACATTCACTTACTCGCAAATGCCCTTGGAAAATTATGAATCCATCTCCTCCAGCTATGGCTTAAATAGTAAGACTTATATAAGAAAAAAATCATTAAAACAATTGTTAATACAATATCCACTCTGAAAAAATTATTATTCTTGAAATTCAAAATATGTTTTGGCTTTAACAATGGATTGATAGTTGATTAGTCAATCAATCCAGAACGACCTCATCGTCTGTCTTCGACATTTTCCTCTTCAGGTTTCTCATCCCTGTCTGTAGTGGCATAAGCAACAGACTAGAGCAAATCATTAGTCTCAGGGATATTCTTAGTTGATATCAGTTCAAATGCTTCATTTATTTGCTGAACTTCTAAGAGTTTTTCACACGACTAAAAATATCAGCAGTTTACGTTCACCTATTTCCATTGCCTCAAAGAACTTGTGAATATCTACTACCTCTTCACTTGTGGAAATGGGTTCTGATATCACATTGTACTTTGTTCCTCCGTCTGCATACTTATCATACTTATTCAAAAGGTATCCTGATATCCTGTGCTCTGCCTGGGATACCGCTTCTTTATCTTCAGGTGGAGTCTGAACACCTTCAGACTCTACACCATGTCCGAGATCTTCATCCTTTTCTGTACACTCTAAAGTTCTCATACCCCATTCCCTAATCTCATTCTGTCCAAGATTAGTTAACTGCTTCTTTAATCATTCAAACCTGATCAGCAAATCGCTACTCACTGACCCCCGTCAGCTCCTCACTTGGTTTCACATTCTTTCTACATATGCCCGTTTCTGAGGTTCACTCCTGGCGTAACATTCACACAGCAATTTGTTGTTTACTTTTGTTCTTGTGCTCAGCAACTCAACTACCCCAGTTATAGGAGTATTACCCATTACTCATGCAAAATGGGGGTTGGGGACTCGGACACCTACACTCTTACTGTAAGCAATACAGCACCCTCTGGTTCGTTACATTTGTAATTTATCGCTCCATAATGAAGGTAAGTTGACTGATTTAGGGTTTTTCCTTCTCTAGTGTATTTTTAGTGACACAATTACCGGTTAAGGTCTGTCGTAATTCCAACACTAGTTGAATAAGGAAGAGTTCAAGGGTCAGAGAGGTCATCTACTCTCAGAGATCTTACTAAAGACTAGGGGTCTATCTCTCACAGTGAGTGGACTTACACAGTGCCTGTATAACAATCCCGGTATTTCTATGTCCCCGCGCATATCATCATCATCATCATCATCATCATCATCATCATCATCATCATCATCATCTTTTGCATTCTGTAGATTAGAATCCCTAACCAACTCATTATCCGAGACCTGGGTTAAGGCAATGTAGTAAATATATGCATACTGTTTGCACATATTCTAATGTTAAGTAATACTTAATATTTATATATTTTACATTGATCTCCCGAGTAAAATAGCAATTCCCTACATTACATTTTTTTAATTTCTTGTAAACAAGTGCTGCCATAGATCGTGTTAATGTGCTTGTACCTTTTTGATCGTGTCCAGTGCTCCAATTATTATAGGTATAACAGTAGTTTTAAGGTGCCATATTTTTTAAATTATTATAATATATAGCCTTTTATGTCTCCTTAACAGATATTGTGTTATCTGATGTCGCTGTAAAAGCTTTTTGCTTGTAGTCTTTAATCACGATGTATGATCTATTAGCGTTTATCTGTCAGAACGAATGGTAAAGTTCTAAAAAATTGTAACTTATTGGTACTGTAAAATAATTGTCGTAACACAATATTGTCGGTACCAGATGATTTATAATACCAAAACATACCCCAGTAGATCCCTCTCATTAACTAATTGGAAACTAAAGAAGAAAGACTGAAAGTAAATAATAGTAAAACAGTAACTGGGATGCATAAACTTTTGAGGTCGCAAAGAAATACATCCATCGTACCAGTGAGTCAACCAAAGAAGAATGATCGCTGAAGGATGTGTTTACATTATGATTTCTTTGTTTTATCTTCAGCTGTATTGCTAGCTTACATTTTATATACTGTAATGTTTTTTGCTGTTGCTAACGTGCTTTTGTAAGGTTTTGCAATGTAGCCTACTAATTATAGCTTACTTTAGACATTGCATGATTAAATACACTAGAAAAGAATTCCGGAATAAGCCCTGCTGAAATGGGCAACGGGCATCGAATATGACCGTGACTCTTTTGTACCGTCATACATGGTAATTTGCATCTTGCGATTTGACATTTGTTAACTTAATTGTAACATTTTTGTTAGCTGTAAAATATCCAGTATTTAAAATGGTTACATTTCATAGATTATTCGTACGAATATCCTTATCTTTGTGGTTTCGATTTAAGCATATCAACTCGTGCATTCTTCGGCCTTCTAAACCGAAATTCTGAAAATAATTATTCACTCAGAAAAGCATATCTTTGTTTCTACCACAATTTTATAACTAATATACTTTACATGATTGGTGTTTCCCGTAAGAATGACAAAACTTAATCTCAAAACTTCAAACATCGCCTATAATTGCATATCGATCAAATTTTTTTTCCAGGTGGATACAGGTTTGATCATAAAATAAATAATAATAATAATAAGTCATTGGAAATTGTAAAGATCCAAACAATATGAAGTACCTTTTTATTCAGTTGATCGAGGTAAAACCATTTGTGCCAGTTAAACATGTTCGAGTCACAGAAGTGCTTGTTTGTCTAACTGCGGAAAGCAAACATTCCCCATGTCAATCAAATATGCTTTACTTGAAAGACACTTTGCAACTTACCAGTTTACGCTCTCTTGATTCAAAGATTTTACAACGATTTTGTGATTTTAGTCAAACACTAGTTTTTTCCATTTCGTTTATTTAGAATATCTTTCTTTTATAAGTAAAATACATTTGAGGATTTTGTTTCAATTACATCTGATAAAGGCATAAGAACATGACGAACTAAAAAATAAAAAACAAACGAGAAGCAGGGGCTTGCAAATTTCTGCTAAAGGAAATTCGATCCTCACTGGGTGCCACAATTTTTGTAATTTTTGTAACCTTGTACTAAATTAGTAACTATTAATAAACATTGGATAATACGTTAATCCCCACTATAATAAAAATGTTTATTACTGTTTGAAAGAATGATGTCTATATACTATAGGTTATGTTAACAAGGAAAGAACAGAATATTGTTTATATATTTGGTTTGTATATTTGGGGAGGAGTTCTTTTTGGCTAAAGTCTTATTAGAAAGGCCTTAGTTCATTGGTAATTATGACTTTTTAATATATAGTATGATAGCCATCTGTTATTTTTGTATAAATATTTTCGCTCGGGAAATTCAGTGTCCATTAAATTCAGTGATGGACGAAAAACCGTTCTGACTTTTAGAAGCAACTTAAGGGATATTAGAGTTCTTTTCAATTCTAAATTTAGGAAACTAAACTCCTTTATGTCAAAAAATCATCTTCATCGTCAATAGAAAATGATCGTACTGTTACGTTTGTGTGGGATGCTGTATTGTCAATGCAGCTTTTGAGGCCAAGAATACTATCATCAAGAAATAAAAAAGAAAACAGACAGTTTATTAAAAAATTCGCTGCAGGGAAAAAAGTGAAAGCGCGCGGAAGTGTGAACAAAATCTATCTGCTATTAGAGATTTTTTGGTTTTACTGATTTTGTATCGAGATTCATATTGCCAGGCATGCAATCAGACAATGCGTTTCACTGTACGCCCCCTCTCTCTCTCTCTCTCTCTTTGTCTCTCTCTCTCTCTTTGTCTCTCTCTCTCTCTTTGTCTCTCTCTCTCTCTTTGTCTCTCTCTCTTTTTCTCTCTATCTCTCTCAATCTGTCTCTCTCTCACGCTCTCTTTAACACTGGTTATGTTGAACATCAATATCAACTATAATCAGAGATAAAATTGTGATAAATAACAAGATGACATGTGCTATACAAAACAATAATACAAATGTTTCTGATTGGTATGATACCATTTAAAGATAAGGACCACAGTTGACGACAATAATTTATTGTACATGTTTAACTGAATGCAAGCGTAAATTCAAGGAAAAAGACTGCGTAAATACGTTTTCTGTGCATAGGCTCCACGCATACATCCGCTTTAACCAAAATGAAACGAACAATTTATTGACTAGTTGGAGTCACTCTCGTTCCAAAAACCAAAACTTTAATTCGGAGCCAAACAATGGTTATATATTCTCTAATTCAAACAAACTCAACACAGACCAACTTGGACGTCAACACTGGAAGACGCGACACAAACCAGCCTTCTTGTGAACACCAACGCACTAAGAGAGAAACAACAACGGCCATCAGTAATGTCTAATTTCACCATTCTCTCTTTCTGTTGCCTTAGTAACTGCAACAGATAAAAGTTACTAGTTTTGTATGTATGTAAATAAATTATACATTTATTTGCTAATAATCAAATGTATTCTTTTTTCCTTGAATTTACGTTTGCCGAGGCGGAGAAGGAATTAACTTCCACAACAGTAACAACAACATGGTTCTGTCTTCCAGGTTACCCATTTCCGCCTCCGCAACGCTACGAAAATGACATCAACAAACTTGTAGAACGATGGGAAACAGTTGCTAAAAACAATGGAGAATATGTACTTGACTAATAAATGTTGTTGTTTTTTTGTTTTTTGTGAGTATGTAAAATTTTGTTTTTAATTTTCTAATCGAGCACGGACTTTTGCATTGATTTAAATATGTTAAAAAGAATCTATTTTCGTTCAAATCTTTAATTCTGAGAAGATCATACTTTAACATTTTCCTTAGAGATTTTTCAATGGATAGTGATGAATTTTAATTTGGAGTAACGTTGAATTACCGCGTAAGTAAACCAGTGGAGTTTTAAACCTTATTTTGCATTTCTTTTTCTATACAAAAACCTATTCCATATTACTGACGAGATCCATTCCGTAATTGTATGACTCATTTTACCTGTTTTGTTTTTCGCCTTCATCTTTTACTCCAGATCTTTGCCCTTAAAACATCAAAATGAATTTTCCTTGTGATTTAAAGTTTTAAAATTTAGCTCCCGGGATGAGAAAAATTCTTTAGAACTGAAAGCCAAAAGGAAATATGAATAAATACCCATTTTTTAGATAATAATATTACATTTTTTACGCACACCAACTAAAAAGACGTCCTCCAAACAGCGCCATACCTGTATCGTGTTACGGTCAACTTACATTCAAAAAATTTATTTAACTAATTTGAAAGCAAAAATAAATCGGAAATGACGACAAATGGTTGAAATACTGTTAAACTATTAAAAACCCATGATGTGAAGGATTCAAAGCATCTGCAAGATTCCCACATGAGCAATGTTTACCAATTACTAACATGAAAAGATGGAAATAAAAATGTCCGAATTAGTAATAAAAAGTTACGTAGTGCCTTTAACAGATGGGGCTCACTAATTTAGAGCCAACTTACAGTTCAACGTATTTTTTTTCAATAGTATATGTGGAAATCATAATACGAGAAAGCTTAAACAATATGAAAGTGTTTATAAATTTTACAAAAACTAATCAAAACTCTATCAGAATTTTCAGGTTTCATATTACCAAAGCAAATCGCTCAAGACACTTCGTCCGTCTAATTTATTGTTACATCATATTGAATATCTGAAGTGGATCTTTGAATTAAATATTTGTTAAATAAACAATTTCTCGGCTTCGATTTCAAGGGTCGATCCATACACGAAATCGACGTATTGAGCCTTGGTAGTAAAACAGCGGCAATGATGGCTTTGGTGATAAGCAATTTATCACCAAAGCCATACTTATTACTCAACCAAGTTTCCACCCTTTATTTATGTCTGTTTTATTTGTCTCTTCTATTCATTAAACTACAATATTACGTTTATGAGTATTACACCCACTCGTTTATTCATCTCTACGAACGAAAATTATCATTTGACAAACTTTTTATCAATACGCTTCCTTTGCATCTGAATGCAAAAAGTAACACCCTTCTTCCCAATCACAAACACATTTTTATTGATGTGTTTAGTGCACATCAAAAAAGAAAGACACAAGACCTTAATTTTTAAATCAATTATTTTTTTTTCATTTGACCCCTAAAGAGCCTCTTTTAAGACTCGCTGCAATCGCTCAAAAGACACGTTTATTTTGTTTCGGGAGCATTAAATTATCAGAATAAAAGAGGAAATGGCGAAATAAAATGCCTTAACAAATCGGCACGCAATTTCACATAGTCAATCGATCTTCTTTGACGCCCACACATCGTTCACCATTTTCCTTACTATATATATGCGGGGTTTTTTTTTTTGGTGGGGGTCGGTTTTTTTGTGGGAGGGTTGTCTTATCACTAAGGAGAATTGATAACTTACATAATTTTTTAATGTATGTTGCACAAAGTTTCTATGGACACATCAAGGCTTCAGTCATGTAATTCCTATGAATTTATTTTAAATACATCTTTCAAAAATAGATTGTATCCAATGCCTTGTCGTAGTCTGATCGATAAGTGACTGGGTGCTTCCTGAAAAAGTCGTTAACTTAAATAAGCTGTCTGCTTTAATGCGTCATATTTTTTCAAACACTCGCAGTCTGATAACCCAGCGTCATAGATCCAAATTTGTAACTACAAAAAAAAAAAAATAAATAAAAATTCCATTCTTGTGCTGCAGTCAATGAGTCCGTGTGTGCGTTCGACCATTAACTGCTGCAGCTTCCTGTTGGTTTTATAGCAGCAGCAGTAGCTGTGACGGCCATCGCTGTTGTCATCTTTCCTCCATCCTCGTCTTCCTAGCAGCAGCAGCAGTGATTCTAGACTAGTAGCAGCACAACAGAGAGTACCGCTCGTTTCTTTACAAGTCCACAGCAGTCACACACGACATACGTACCCTCTACTCTTGTAGCAGGTGTTATCAATGCGATAAAATTATCCACCCTTCGTTAAAGCGAAGCATTTATCCTGGCATCGTCACAAAGTGATTCAAGATGCAGACCAGTTCCATTCTTAAACTTGCTATATTATTCTCTCTTCTTTACATTGGTGCCAATGCCCTCGCAAAGGTAAGCGAAAAATGTTCTTTTCGCCCTTTTGGTTCCATTAAGTCAGAGCGAAAAATAAAAGCGCTTCATTTAATCAATCAGAGGAAAACGAAAACAAAAAAATATACGTCCTACTCCTAACTAACAGATAAGGCGGACATTTTTGTTAATATGATTTTTTATTTAAATGTTGCTCTGCTAACCAATTATTACCGCCTGCCTTTTTTTTTATCATTTGGGGATCAATTAATAATGCCAATGTCTGATTTGGGTCTAAAAATGTTTTCTTCCTTTTCAATCTCTATTCAAGGATTATCCAATGCGTAACTCGAGCCCTTATCCACACATTTCTCACCATGTTTGACTGCTTGTTCATCAACACTTTCTTATAATTTGATCAATGGCAAAATGCATAAAATTAAATTTAGATCAACTGTCACGTTGAAATCTTTTATTGCCATTATTGAATTATTCAAACCTGTTAGTGTTATCATATTTTGTGTGTAAATACCTTTAAACCGATTTTATCAGTTGTTCGATGTTTTAATTGGATTAATATTAAATATCAATTAAATCAAACTGATTATAAGTTTCTTTATTTTCATTTTTTTACACACTTGAACGAAAAACTGATATACCAGGTCGTCTGCTTTCCTGTTTGCTTTTCTTGTTTTGATAAACGAAGGTTTTTTTTTAATGCACTGAATTTCGCTTCCTCTAAATTACTGAATATCACTTCGTACCTAGATTTGCAATTACAAACATCAATAAAAAGCATAAAATAAATCCATTAAATGGGGCAAAGTTGTTGAGAAAGGATTTATTGAAAGTGAAGGAAAAGACAGAATGAAATGTCAATTCGGTTATGAGGTTGTATGATAAGGGGGCAGACATGAATGTATTAGTCATTACTCATTAACCTTTCAATAAACTTTTGCTTTATTAATTTCTGATTTGAATTTTTCCATATTTTTACTTTTATCGGGTAAATAATTTCCTAAATAATTTTTTAAATCCATTTATCACATTTGTTCTGATGGTTCTAACAAATTTACTCAATTTCTCAGCTACTAAAGAAATCGGTAGGTTTTTATGAACACGGATTTTTTCAATGTCTATGCCTCGTCGCTTATTTACTTATATCATTTGCTATATCTACATATTTTCTTTGCTTCCATAAACATCTGATAACAACTACGACTGATTCTTTTAGTGGGAAGGTGAGGCAAAAAGTAAAATACAAAACTTGATTGACGCATCCCTTTCTTTTTTTATGTGTAGGATATATTCGGTCTGAAATCACTTTTCGTTAGTTTTGAATGATTCAAAAACCTTGAGGTTTGACAATTCTTGCAAACTTTATTGATTAATAAATTATTATTGGACAAAAGAGTTAGTTTTAGCCTTTTTAAATGTTTTGTCAGTTTCTCGTGCTTTTAACAACTCTTTGCTCTGAATGTTGAGACTGTCCTCCACCCTCTAGGCAGTCAATCATATTTTTCTCTTGAACCTTCTTAGCATTAGTCATAGACAAACAGCAACAGCCGTAATTTCAGACGCCATTTCCTTTAGTTTTATATTTTTCACTAATAG
The DNA here is from genome assembly GCA_964036315.1 of Acanthosepion esculentum. NCBI lineage: Eukaryota > Metazoa > Mollusca > Cephalopoda > Sepiida > Sepiidae > Acanthosepion > Acanthosepion esculentum. The sequence goes on along the minus strand of OZ038501.1, from coordinate 101,568,280 downwards.
TGAGAAATGAAGCAAAATGGCTGATGTCATGGGCGCATTTATGATAGCCTTCAACAAATATATGGGGAAAATTTTCTTCCAAAAAGAGCTACTCAACATTCTTAATAAAAATTTTCAGAAGTTAAAAAAATTTCGTTCATTACAAATTATTCTTTTTTGCATATATAGATATATAATTAAAAACTGAATGGATAAGAGGGCAAGGCAACCAAAACTTCTTTAGGAGTTTTTACAAGAGTGACTGTATCTTCATAAAAATATTCATTCAGCAATTGCAACGAATGTAATTACAGACTAGACTAGATGTAAATATAAGAACAGCTATCTGTAAATAACTATATAGGTAACATTCTATTCACGCTACAATTATAGTATACTGTTAATTACTTTAAACAAAGTAATCTCTGGTTTTATTTATGTATTCAATAAATAAAGACGCGTTTCCGCCTGCAACGAAAATCGAACTCTCAAGACTAAGATTTGAAGTCAAACGTCTTATTTAATAAAACTGGAATTTTCATGATGAATAGTCAATCTATACTTTTTCAGAGCGTAACAAGGTAACTGCGTTTTTTCAAACTGCTGCTGTCCACAATTACACCTGTAACGCACAATAAGATTACGGACGTTTGACAGGCAACATAGAGACACCAAGTTGTGTTGTGGTTTTAGGACTGATACTGTTAGTCAACGATAATAGTGGCCTCCATTTTCATGATTAAACAGACTCTCCGACGAAAGAAGTCGTCATTTATACTTACAGCCTTATGCAGTGGTTCCCCCGGTTCAAAGCGATAGAACTGGACAAGTCTGAGTCACCACAGGTTGCGACTGCAGCGGTCACATGACGGCACATAAAATAAATGGTAAGATTTTGAAACAAATTCATAATTAATGTTGGAGAAATGGGCGTCTGTTAAAACAAAAATCGGATAATGTGTTTTAACATTAGAAATCCATAGATCTGGCTTCATGCGTGCAAACTTACTTCTTATATAATGCATTCCTTAGAGTATAAAGTATAATATAATATTCGGTATTGCTTAAGCTTTGTTTTGTCTAAAACAAACTGAACTGCGCAGCTCGCCAAGAAATGAAACTCAAGAGATTTCGATAACCGTCAAAGTTGCTCTTGTCATCAGAACATGGTTATTCACAATATTAAAAAATTCAAGCATATACCTGCTTAAATTTGGCTTGTTTATTGACTGAAAGAAATTAAATATATTTTTTATTAAATATATTTTTCTTAAATATATTTATACAATATGTAATTATTGTTTTTTACGTTTTTCTACCTTACACTTCCAGTCAACAAATGCGAATCACCCTTATAAGACTTTACTGATCTTAGATATTCATGATTCAATTGACACATTTAGGCGATAAACAGTATTTCTTTCTATTGGCCATTCATTGTGATCCCTACTTTCAAAGCAACTAACAATTAAATAGATATACACAGTGTGTAAACAATATAAAATAAATTTTATTTACCAGACGGATATGAAAGAAACAGACTCTTCCTCCCTTCGATGAAAGGTTAGGATTAAAAAAACACTAATAAGCATCTAATCAGGAATTACGTTTCTGGCACATAGAATGCATAAACCAGAACTTCAGCGAAGAACTCAATAAATATTGCTGCTTTAGGATAATAAAGATTTAATGTCATTTTTTTCACACATATTGGGAAAATGTGCGTCCTATATGCCGTCAAATATAGTAAATATGTTTATTGCTATTGTAGTACTAATTTAAGATATAACAATTTAAATTTAAAATTTCATGAATTATATTCGTACTAATGTCCTCATCTTTGCTATTTTCATTAGTCCGTTTCGATTGTTGCGTAGTTGTATTTCATCTTTGTCATGTTCATGGCTTTTACATCACAACTGCAATTAGAACAAAACGTAATTCCGAACCGCTAAATTTCAGCCGACACTTGCCTCTTTTTATACCTGGGGACGATTGGAGAGTGCACCGAGTGAAATGTAGTGATTAATACAACAAAATAGGATCATTTGTTAATTGGCATACTTTCTCAAAACTTTTCACCTCTCTCTCTCTCTCTCTCTCTCTCTCTCTCTCTCTCTCTCTCTCTCTCTCTCTCTCTCTCTTAATGTGTATATATATAGGGTGCTAACAGGCTATCGGCCTAACTCACTTCCCAAAATATGACCAAAGATCAGATATCTTAAAGAGCTCCTTGATCGGACCTAGAAACATTTCAGCACCCACTCGTTTCAAACGCTACCCTTTTCAAGCACATTCTTCCTTTTGTGAAAGTCTAACGAATCTTTTTCAGTTTGAATCCTTATAGATTCTTTTTGCCTCACTGTAAACAGGCTCGATTGTCGTGGGAGCATTCCATTATCAATAATAGAAACGTGCAAACGATAAAGCACCCACCTGAAAAATGCATGGAAAGTAATCACGAGTTTGCGTTGCTTTGTTGGTGCCACCGAATACGATGGGGTGCTGAAAAGATTTCTCTTCGATCAGAAAGGGATTTCAAAATAAATTCTGATATTTGGTCATTTGATCAGGTTTGTGGAATTGAGTCAGACCGAAAACTTTTTCAGCACCCCCTCGTAATTAATTATTGAGAGGCAAAAACGATTCATCGCTACTTGTAGCATTTTTTCCATTATAATTTAACTCGAAATGATATCCAACAAGTTTGGATATGAGGAGAGCCAAAGACGATGTCTTAAATAAAAATGGTTTCTAAAAATCTCGCCGTTCTCATTATCGATAGCAAAACATTTTGCATCGACTTCAATTAAATTCATCATGAAATGAAAAACAAATGTCATTTCTGAGAAAAACATAAAAGTCTGAAATATCTTAAACTTGTTGACAGAACTAAAACATCTTTGACGAAATCCAATCGTGTGGACCCAGTGTTGGAAAAAGTAATAGGCAAACAATGACATGAAACAGTAAACAAATTATTATTTCAAAATGCCGTGACTAATGAAGCAATGATGATTTTAAAATAATTTAAGATATAAATAAATTATGGCGTTTTTACAAATTTAAAATAACAGAAAACACCATTTTCACTTTGTCTACGAAGAAAGTAATGCATAAAGATGGACAATTTACCGGTGTAGGGGAATTTTTAGTGACGTAGAGAATTATTACACACAAAATAATATATACGAATATTTTATGTACGTGAACAAATAAAATGTGTGTATGTGTAAGAGAGAAAGAGAGAAAGGGACATTCATGAACAACAATAGTGTCACCTTGCTTATGTCTACCCTGATAAGCCTGGATCTCTAAACTCTACGTTGATGGTTTGACTAATTTTGTTTATTGGTTTATAATCTTATTTCAGCGAAGTCAAAATGCCTTTTTTCGAATCTGTTTGGTGCACAGAGCAAGTAGAACGAATTGAGACGTTAACGAATGTATCCCCAATTAATTTCAGTGTTGATTCCAGCATTCTACCCGAATATATGTAGATATTTACTAAACTTATTCTGGAAAAGGATTGAACTCATTTCCCTCGTCGTATTTTTGCGACACCAATTCGCTTTATGGCAGATGTCCTCCACATATGTATGATATTTCAATAGAATCGTCTCAACTCATTGCGATGGACATTTTTACATTTCTAGCAATTATTTTCTTGACTAAATGCCATGCAATAAAGACCCGTTATAATTGCTGATAACACAAGTCGAAATAAAAACGTTATTAAAAGCCAACAGTTCATAATTAAACGTAGGATATTTGTAACAGTCTCTCAAATGTACTAATTGCGTGTAAATATTTCTCGAAATATTCCGCCGCTGAAGTTGGGGATTTGTTGGCCACTAGTAAGTGACCTCATCATAACCTCTCCCTAAAAAGACAATATATATATAACAGGATGCTAATGACAGTTTGTAATAAATTGGCTTAACTACTGCTGCTAAATGCTTTCACGGTTTCACAGAACAAATAGTCTGATTCCATGAACACTTTTTATTGTTTGGTTTATAGGCTTCAATCCTTATTTATTGTAAGGCAATGGCAGTTAATGTGATTGCTATTTATGGTGTTAGGTGGTCAGATATTGCTATAGTAACCAAGCATAAAATTATTAACTGCGCTCAATGCTTCCATAAAACCAGCATATTGTTAAACAGAGGTTGAATTCTGCATGACCTACATGAAAGACATGAATTGTTGCAGCCGGGAATATTTATTTTAATAAAACGACAAATGTAATTGAAAATATAATTAGAACCCATTTTTCATACTAATAATCTTTATTTATTAAATTATTCTTTGCCTCGCATAAAATTACAAACTGCCTTTGTTATTCGTTTTCCCTTCACTGACACTTCTCGTATGCACCAGTGGTTTCACGTTTCAGTAGACATACAGTTCAATAAACATCGATGCTTACATTTCAGGATATTAAATATTGATTATTAAAATAATGCTCCAGTAAAGTGACACGTTAAGTTTAAAGGATTCGAAACATTTCTTCTAATAAAAGAGGTTGAATATATTCACACATTATTTTCTGTGTTACTAATTGTAAATCTATAAACGAGCGTTTAATGAATCCGTTACGAAGACAATTCGAAGGAATGAAGCAGGAAGATTGTTTATGTCAAATTTCCAAGAGAAGAAAGAATTTCGAATTCACATTTCTAAGGCAAGAAATGAGAACTCAAAATTCTAACTTTTACCTGGATTTGAACACTGACATCTGGTGCCAAATGAACATCTCAACTCTAAGCACGATAAAAATTGATTTAACTTCTGTTTCATAGTTGGGATAGTTGTATATTTCTTTATAGCACCAGCATTCGGATAGTTGCGCAACAGCTTTCCTTATATATATATATATATATATATATATATATATATATATATATATATATATATATATATATATATATATATATATATATATATATATATATATATATATATATATAGACAATATTAATGGTGAATATACACATACATATGCAATTATATACACATACATATATGTATAAAAATAATTCCAAGAGGATATGATCCAGGTAGGACTCGATGTCCAGGACAGAGTAAGGATATAATAAAAAGACTTAAACACTAATATTCCATGGTCATAATTTATTCCATTGGAATCGTAAGAACGATCCAATTCATCAGACCTACAGATTCAAAAGGAAAACAGAAAAACAACCCCGGGAAAAAATGTGTGTGTGTTGGTTGTTTTCAATAAATTAATAACTATTCAATAGACTTATCTCATTGACCTATTCGTGAGTTTCGCATAAAGCCGATCGTCAGGTTCAGTTATCAGATCATCTGACCCTGACGAACGGTTTTACGCGAAACTCTGGAGTTGTTCATTGAGATAAGTCCATTGAACAATTTATTAAATGTTGCTGTAGTTATATATTGAGCACTTTTTGGCAAAAATCTTGTCCTTAAAATACGTTTAATTCTCGTTAAGTCAAGAGTCGAAAATATGTTTTCTAAAATTTTCATCTGTTACTGATTATTTTGTTTTCGAAATTATTTTCATTCCGTATAATGCTATGACAATAAAAATTGTGAACCGTTGTTCGCAATCGCGTGGGATCAAGTTTAAAATCAAATTGCTCATTTAATATAACAAGAAAATATGATTCATTCGTTATTATTATTATTATTAATAATATTATTCACCAAGTTTTTGTAATTCTGTTCAGTTTTCATCAGGAATTTAGCATTGCATTTTAATGAATATCTCGCTGTAGTTTTCCCTTACATCCAAATTGAACAATTTCAATTCTTTTCATGATTTATAGGACGGTTTACACAAACTCGTCTCGCTTTGGATTCGTCAATTAAAAGAAAACTGTAGTGGTGAACAATTCAAAAGAGGTCAGTTTCTCATATAGTATAAAAAGGTTTTTTTTTTTCTATCTATTATTCGGTTTCTCTAACCCATCTGCCAGAACGGTGGCTATCTGTTGTCAGAGTTTTGATAGTTCAGGCCTGAATGTGAGTGAGCAGTGTCTCAAAAGCGAAGTGCCGAGGGAGCTGAGCAATTTTTGTCCTCTACTCCATATATACGAGGAATTTCAGTAAAGAAAAAATGCCTTTTATCACATAGTGTTTCTGTGCGAGGATGATGAGTATATACTTGAATTGCATTTCTTTACTACAGATTCCCTCATCAGACTGAAGTCGTAATGGCAGAATAATGATTGGCCCCCATAGCCATAACACTATAAAATGAAATCGTTTGGAATCTGGGGCACATTATTCAGCAAACTAACGAGAAAATACGTAGACCAAAAAATGTAATAAATATGATATTGTGTGGACATTTGATTAAGGAAAAAAATCTTTATTCCACTCGTTGATAATTTTGCTCGGGTTATTCATAAGTTGTCATACTGAGATGAGGGAAAAATCTGTGTCTCTTCCAATGTCTAATCGACTAAAAGATAGAGAAGATGATATTTAAACAAGTGCCTTCACTGCTACATAGAAAACGTTATGAGTTCGAATTCCGCAGAATATTCAGAAATGCAAATAAGATATTGGTTTTCGAATAGAATCTTAAGTTATTTTTCCCAATCGATCATTAAAAATGGGAATTGAAAAAAGGAATTTAAATGGAGAATTTAATCCGTTTAATCCTGAGACTTAACCATTTGCTTGTCCTCTAACCCTGGACATTTGGGGTAAGATTCTAGTTTGGCTAAATATATTTGATTATTCTATATACATGAATTTATCTACAGCACAGATGATGAATCATTTCACCAACATTTTTGAACCATCACCAATACATAAATCTTATATTTGGCAATCAGCGTGAAATTTCACAGAATTCTGATAACCCAGGTCAATGCAAGGAGAAAGCATCAATTTTTGGCTTAACTTACATTTGTTATTTATATAAGTGCTTTTCAAGATAGCTGTTCTGACCTGAAGAATTTCCAGACGCTCAACACTTGCAAAGTGCAATCTACCATAAACTAATTTTTGCTTATTTTCTCTTTATCATGGCTGATCAGAAACGAGAAGACTGCGTGTCTGACCATTCCTTTATGAAAAAAGAAAAACTCTCTACACATTAGTTAAGGCGCAAACATCTGCCTTAGGACTTTATTGTTAGATACAATATAAAAATGCTGCCTGAAATATTTGCCCTTAATCAAAGAATAAGATTTCAAAGAGTGATTCTTTACACATTTCAATAATTCAAAAATAATAAATGAATTTATTAATTAGATATTTTAATTTAGTTATGAATATGCACTGAATGAATTCTTTTGAAAAGTTGTGCTTCAGAATTCCGTTGCAGAAACGTTCCTGATGCAAAGCTTAGATTTTGTGTTTACAAAGCGCAATGCGAAACCGACTCGTATGCGAAACCCATTTGTCATAACGTTCACTTTGCTATTGTTTATTCCGCTGAAATTTACAAGATCTACTTTCTGACTGACATCTCTGCTCTTTTCTTTGTTGAAAATTTCATTGTTAACGCGCTTTGACGAGAGGCAAGCATCTTGTAAGAAAAGAGATTGATTGAAATACATTCAGCAATTTCTTAACGTTGCATCAATTCATCGTCTTTTCTCTAATTTAGAGATTTTTTTATAAACACAAACGTAGACATGTTTGAAACGCCGAGTCGAAAAGATGTGCTTTTTGAAATGACATGCTTAATTAAAGAAAATTCCTATCCAAGGCTAAAAATAATTAGGCAAGTTTGGATTTGTCAGTTAAAGCAACCTATTTACTTTGTGTCGCCCTCTACACCACAACTCGACGTGATTGAGGGGACAGAAGAAAATACTAGGTACTAATTATAGTACAACACGTGTTGAGTCAATATTCACGTCATTGTAATTTGTTTAATAAACATTCGAAAGCCTGGCTTTAAATTATTGAACATGAAATCGACGTATTTATTACGAAGCAGGCACATTACAGTGTAACCCGGATATAAGAGAGTTGTCGGGACCAGATAAGAAGTATCTTATATCCGGGTTTCTCTTATATCCGGGTTTGGTCTATTATATATACATTAACACAGACTCTAATTTTGGACTAGATAAAAAATCTCTCTTATATCCGGGTTTCTCTTATATCCGGGTTACACTGTACTTATCATGGTTTACACAACCACAAGTAAGAATGGAACCCAGTAGAGACAATCAATGGTCTGTGAATCTAGCTTGTTAACCCAAATGACTACTCAGTCGCAGTCGCTAGAACAGTTTTATACAAAATAATCCTATTTTTCATTCTGTTTTTTTTTTTTTTCCCTAAAGGAGGATTCATTTTTATGACACACGTTGTTTCATTTAAAAAAATGAAAAAAGGAATCAGTTCATTAACTTTTGCCGGAATTTGGAGGCGGAAGAGATAACTCTTTTTCACGTCCTCGTATTTTTTTCTTTAATTTTGTTTTATTTTCTTAATGATTTTTAGTTTTCTTGTTGATGTTTTATTTTTCTTATATTTACCCTCGGAAGAATGTAAATGGGCTACAATGATTGTTGAAGAAAGGAAAGATGTCTCTCTCAGTTTGCCCTGATTTTCACTGACAAAAACACACCGTAAGAAGCAGCCGTGAGAATATAACGGTTGTTATTTAATCAAAGGATATGTTCAATTCTGTATGCACTTGTGTGTGTGTATGTATGTATGTGTGAAACCTTTAATGAATCAATACTTACACACTTGGCATTCTATCAGCATTCACTACTCATAATGCACTATTCACTGTGAGTTTTTATTTATTTTGTTTCTGCGTCAATTACTTGAACAAACGCTTTCCTACAACATTTTTTGTTAGTATTAGTAACTTTACCGCTTCGTCAACACATTCCAGATAAATACCAAAATGTGAAAGAGGAAAAATCTGTAATATTAGCCTAAACAGGTTTTACCCTAGAAAAGATTTATTCTGATAATTCGTACCTTTCAAAAACAGAAATAGTTTGGATTTGAGCAACTAGTTGAATCCTAATTGACATATAAGTGTCTTCTTTCGTCTTGACTTGGTCATTGCGAGGGACATGCCTTCGTTCTGGCGTCATATCCATATATTTCCGCTTTCACGCCAATAATCATTGATTGAAATGAATGTTTGTGTTGCCCAGTTTGAACAAAAAGATTATATCAAATGGCGTTATTACTTTTTGACGACCGTCATTGTGGATTTGAAAGATTAAATATATCTTCGAATATCGTTATTGTTTTGAATAAATGTTCTCTCAACTCATCCTCCCACCTCTTGATTACATAGTAGGGTGGCTCATCGTGATGGTATAGTGAATAGGAGGTTTCTTAAAAATTAGACTGAATGCCGTAGTAAAATGTTGCTTTCAAAATTCTCTAAAGTCAAAGAATTTTCGCTAAGCGTCTTGATATTTATTTCTTTGAGGTTGGTACGACACAAGGCCATACGCTGCTTACAGTACCTTGTGTCCCTAAGCAGTCACCGATCCAAGTATTGATTACGCTTGATGCGAGTTAACTTCGATTAACGTCGATACCCAATTTTTTCAGCGTCACTTGATCGCCATCTTTTTCACTTCTTTGAAGAACAATCCAACTTAATCTTAAATTAACATATACAAAATATCATAGACATGACTACGCAAAGGAAACCTGAAGAGAGAAACAGAAATCTGAATCCCTTCTCATCGTAGCCCAGAACAAGTACATTAGAGTAAAACTACGTCAAAGCGAAAATTGACAAAATTCAGAAAAACAGTGGATGCTCATTCATATTTTTAATGTCCTTTTAAAAGTCATAAATCTCTTTTTGCTTACTTGTCGCTTGTCATCTTAAACATGACCTTGTGACTGGCAGGATGCAATGGTAGCTTGCGGTCAAGTCATGGAGTTTTCCTACAATACAATTTAGTTTGACCTGTCTTATGATAAAGGAAAAAATGTCTACTGAAATATCTTAAAGATTAAAGTATCAGATCCTGACAACATATACTACCTCAGATTTAATTACTCAAATCAATTTTTTCGCAATAAAATTCGTATTAATTAACGATCATTGGTGAAATTTTCAAGATACAGTGTAACCCGGATATAAGAGAGTTGTCGGGACCGGAGAGGAAGTCTCTTATACCCGGGTTTCTCTTATATCCGGGTTTGGTCTATTATATATACATTAACACAGGCTCTAATTTGGGACCAGATAAAATCTCTCTTATATCCGGGTTACACTGTATATTTATATTACAATTTCTATACCCTGATAGCGTACTAACATCAAATGCATCCACCAAAAATACTTCGATAGCCGAATCAATGCCGCTCATGCAGCATACGGAAAGCTATTCAAAGGAGTTTTCGGCAATCTTCGGGTAACACAAACCATCAAGCTTATGTTCTACCGTGCTGTTGTAATTTCGACTCTCCAGTACGCCTGTGAGACATGGGTACTATACCGAAGAGACATCCACAAACTTGAAAGTTTCCATCAGATGAAACTTCGTCAAATCGTGATGAATAAGTGGCAGGACCAGATCACGAACAACGAAATTCTCCTCCGCGCAAAGATGGAAAGCCTAGAAAACCATCATGACTCGTCACCGATTTCGATGCGCTGGAGACCTTGCCCGAATGACAGACATCCGCCTACTCAAATAAATCCTCTTCTCGGAGCTCACATCTAGCAAGAGACAATAACTTATTTCAGTAATAATCTACCTTGGGGAGCTCTTGGTTCTTGTATTGGGTGAAATTTTTTTTTTTTAAACTTCGCCCAACTGATATTTTCTCTTTATGATATTTACTTAAAGATGGTATTTTAGTTGTTTTTTTTTTTCAATTTCTTTAGAAAAACGTTTTTAATATTCTGCATATTTTCTCTGTTTACATCAACTTCTCCAAATGATCAGTCCGCTTAATTCATTATTTGCTTTTGAATTTTTGTCAAATCTCTTGTTGTAACGTTCTTGAAACTAAATTCTTTCATGCTCTTCTCTTGTCAATGTTTACATTTATTTTGTCACTTGATCTCAGTTCAACCTTTTAACGATTTCCAATGTTGTGTTCCCATCACTCAACTTGACAATATCTTGATTCTTTTTTGAGCTTATAACTTTCTTACAACTTAGGACAATCTTTATATAGTAAAAAATAAAGAAAGACATAGGAATAACTATTATATATATTTATTTAAATTAAGGTTAAAAACCCTTGAGTTGCATAACATTTCCCACCACCAAATAAGTTATATTAAATATTTCTAATAAAAATATGTAAACTGAAATTCACATTGTACATTTATCATATAAGTAAGTATCTGAAATTCACATTGTACATTTATCATATAAGTAAGTATCTGAAATTCACATTGTACATTTATCATATAAGTAAGTATATCCTGAAAATTTCACCAACATCGGTGGTCTAATAACAAATTTATTGGGAAAAACAGTGATTTGCCTAATAATAAAATTTTACGCAACTTACAGGGTGCGATGGGTAAATTGTCGCCGTTTTATATTTTTAATTTTGCACATGCGCGTTGTTTGTTTTTGATTTTGTCGACTGCACAGTAGAGTAGGGTCAGTTGGGCACTGTCTGTTAGAAAAAGGGAACTATGATGCAATTCACACCGCCATAAATTTGGAAACAGTATGCTGTATTGCTTGACATTCGCGCCGGAAGCTCTAATACAACCTTTCAGAATGTCAATCTAAGGTCAGTGTAGAGGATGCGGAAATAGTTGAATGAGTCTAATGGTGATTACGAAGGTACGGCAGCTTAGAAAACTCACTCTGATCCTTCTGATAAGAAAAGAACTCCCGAATTTGTTGGTGATGGTCTCAGACTCAACACGGAGGTCTACGTCAAGTGCCTTGAGAAGGTAGTGCTGACCTGGGTCAAGAGGGTGGCTGCTGGAAAACCCTATGTCTAGCAACAGAACTCTGGACCATGCCACACAAGCAGGAACACCCAATCATAACTGTCAGACAATTTCTGCGACCACATCATTCCTTACACCTAACTCCCCAGATTGCAACCCCCTTGCTTATTATGAGCAGGTAAACAAAAAAACTCCTTGTAACACCAAAGATGAACTGAAGGCAAATATTATGGCAGCCTCCACCCACTTACACAAGGAGACCGTCCAGAAGAGTTGCAGGACATTCCGAAGTCGTCTGGAGGCCGCGGATGAAGCCAATGGCGATTTCATTTAATAAATTTACTTTAGTATTTGTTGTAACCTAGGAAGGGTTATTAAATGAGGAATGACCAAAACGGGGGTTGGAAATAAAATGGTAATCTTTATAACATCAACAAAATACAATACCCGCCAGCGGCGCAAAGTAGATAAACCACTGCTAGTGTTGGACTACTTAGACATCATATTACCCCCACTTACAATAGTGTCCAACGTATTTATGAGGATTGGGACATATCCATTAGTGTCCATAGGTACGGTATATAACAGTATTTCAAGATAATTTTGGTGTAAGTTTGGTAAATATCCCTGTTAAAATGAGGTGGCAGTGTTGTTTTGATTTTTGCGTAATTTAGTCAAGAATTTATCCATCGCACCCTGTATTTCAGGTTAGCACATGTTTCATGTTTCCAAATCCAAACCAGTAAAAAAATTATCCGTGCTTCGAACAATGAATCTCATCAACGGAACGAATTGATCTTCTGAGATTGGGATCACCGGCTGAACTTTCATTTATGTTTATCTCAAACGATGACCATTTACTTATATCTATTGACTTGTGCTCATTTAGATATTCATCGCTTCTTTATAGATCTGCATCGATAAACGTCGATATTGTATTTGTTGTATTAATGTGTAAACAGACTAATTTACTATTTGCATTTCCATGTGCAATCTCAATGGAAAAGCCCACGAACGGTAATTACTCTACTGGCACAAATAAAAATAATTCAGAGAAATGCGTTCCACCACCATCCCCATTCTTTACATGAACCTACAAAATAAACCAGAGTTGGCTTTATTCCAAATAATTTCTCATGGTTTATGACACGATAGGATTTCCTCCTGCTTTATCAAAAACATTTTATCAAAAAAAAAGAAATTTCAAAGGGAAAAAGATGATACAGAAATTCATTTGAACAAACAAAATAAATTTAAACAAAACTTTTGAAACTGTTTAGAATATTTTCATGAAAAGTCCACCCAGTTTGGAATGTTTATAAAACATCTGAGAATTGTATAGGCCTTTATTTAATTTAGTCCAGTGTGGTTCAACACCCACTCAAGGAAGCACTTCTTGATCATAAAAACCGCTAGCCATGTTTTGCAAAACGAGCAGTTCTCGGCCTTGTACAAATCCATAATAGTGAGGTATCTAAAAGAATTGAAGGCTTTAAAACTGGTTTGTAAATCATCACTCTAGTATAGGCACTAAACCCTGGAATCATTGCAACTAAATCACTAAACGATTTTAAATACAACTTTAGTTAATATCAGATTAAAATTATTTGTAAAGGCATCAAAAATATCATTGTTTAATGCGTTTAATGCAGTTATGGCGAAAATTCTACCTAATCAACTAAATATGATGATAATTTCTTCGCTCTCACTTCCAAAAGTTGTAGTAGTTGTGGTGATTCACCAATCTTAGGGGTGAGGCGTGTGAATGAATTTAATACACAGACGTAGAATTATATGTACAAGTAAAAAATGTATTTAAAAAACAACTATGATTGAAATAGATACAGTAATTATAAAATGCTTAATCGCTACACATTTAAACTTTTCGTTTTTAGCTATGAACGCCTATCTTTGTCAGTTCAAATACCTTCAGGCAAACGAGAACGCATGCTAGGAAAGAGGCTGTTTTCAGTAGCATGAGCGCTCAATAAAGACCGATCAATAAAGGGATTCACTGATAGATCGCCCGATTGCAATTACAGGCAAACAAAATTCGGATTTATTGCTTTCTCCTTACTTTTTAACACTTATTAGAAAGCAGCAACGCGCCACTTTGAGACGAATGGCTTTTCGTTTAGTCCAACAGATGACTTTCACTGTTTAAGATTTCACGAGTGTCTTTCAAAAGTTGTAGTAGTTGTGTTGATACAAAGTTAAGATGTTCTCAATGATTATCAATCAATATATTTCCTGTTTTGCTTTTTAGGTGATTACTTAGCTATTCATTTATTTCTGTCGTGTTTTTCCACTTCCTTTTTCATATACTTCTCATCGACATCTTCAAGTATCTTCTTCCCAATTATAACACCTGAGCCGAGTTGGCATTTTTATTGATTTCTCTGCTCTGTTTGTCAGTTTCACACCACGACAAATACCAGAGTATAATTAAAACCATAATGCAATTGACTTTAGTACTTCGTCACCTTCTTTCATTACACTCCAAACACGCTCTTCACTCTTTGCCATTTATAATCATTCTCTCCACTTGGATTCGTTTTCATATCTTATTAATTCATCTTTCATTTGTTTTTCCTCTTCATTTGAGATAATTCAAAAATTTTCTTTCTTTCCAATTTCGATTTCATAATTTCTTTTTACATATTAAACTGTCTCGTTACACACAAAAGATAAAACATTATTCTTCACAAAAGAAAGAAAGAAAGGAAAAATGAAAGAAAGAAAGCATATTCTTTTAAAATGAATGTTATTGTTTCATTCAACACCAGATTATAAAATTGAAAAATTCTTTATTCCTCATCACCTTTCATTGATATCACCTCACTACCTAAAGCTTCTGTCATTCGAAAACTTCGTTCCAGTTTAGACAAGGGGCTGACACTGCTATTTTTTTTTTCATTTATTTTATTTTTATGCTATTTTCCCACATATTAGAATCAAACTTTATACACAAATAGTGACACATTCCAGTCACTTTGTACATGAGAAACCTTTTTTTTTATGCCCTGATTTAGCCTACGAAGAGTCAGAAGCACTTGGTTAAGTTCGATGACGTATTTCCATGCTATGTACGCAAGAGGAAGAACAACAAATAACATAATCGATGATGACGTCATCGGCACCAAGAGATGCAAATCCACGATGCACATGAATATATTCTGCATCATCAGGGAAGATATCGCATACACACACACGCACACACAGACACACAATGAAAGGCACGCAAATTTCTGTAGGAATTTCATTATATATATATATATATATATATATATATATATATATATATATATATCCAATGTTTCTTAATCATTTCATGCTTGTTTAGTGCAACGTCTTTTTTTCCTTCCCTTACAACTTCTTTTGCTTATGAGATTTTCTTTCCTGTTGTCAAATACATTTATTGGGGAAAATATGAGTTATCTTATTTTAGTATTTATTGTTCAAGTGATTTTTGGATGGCAAATGTTCAATTAATAATGTGTTCTGTGTATAAATCGACTTTAATTTTCTTTTTTTAAATCCAAACACTTAAAATTTCAAATCAGTGCCTTATAAGCTCCGAGTCGGTGAACAGGAATCACAATATACAAGATAGTTGTCATTTATTATTTCAGCACTTGTCATTGAAATACGTTTTCATTCACGTCTGACAAAATAAAATATGATTTTGAAGCACATGGCTTCCCTCTGTCTTTTCTATAAATATGTTCATGGCAATTGTTCTGATGAGCTTTCCTCCTTGGTGCCTCGACTGCATGAATAGAAGCGTATTACTAGATTAGCTCACTAGGTCTCACCGTTTTCCTATTGGACTAGCTAGATGGAACCGTAGGTTCTATTCTTAGAGTTTCTTTTATCGCACTTCTCGCCTGTGGAACTCTCTTTCAGTTTTTTACTTCCCTGCCACATAGAATCTTCAAAAATGTAAATGCGATGCCAATCGTCATCTTCTGTCTTCCTGAAACCTGTTATTTTATCGTCCTTTCTGCTCACTAAAGTCTTCTCATTCTCTTTCACTCCCAGTAACCCCTTGCGTCTAGGTGGCATTATCGACTTGCTTGGGTGAAATGATTTTTTTTTAATCTAAGAGTCACAATCAACACTTTCGACTGTACTGAAATTTCTGTTTAATAAAACTTCTGTTTAATAAAATTTTTTAATGAAATTTCCATATTGAAACTTTATATTATACACGAGAACATTAATCAAGTTTAATATCTTCCAAAAGACGTAGTAGTTATGGCGAGGAATCATTTTTCCTGCATCGTTTGTCCGTTAAAAGCTCTTGAATCATTTAAAATCAACATTGATGTCTTGACTATTCAATTACATCTGTGGCCGGGGATGGATATAGATTGACCTGCTTTATGGCTGAGGTAGTCGCGTAGATTCCACTAGTCCTAGTGGACGATATTCAATCCCAGGTACAATTCAGTATTTCAAGGTAGACAAGTCCAGTCTCATTTTAGGTGACTGGTGCAACACAATCTTCGTTCCTTTCTCCGATTTTGTCCTTCTTACCAAAGTAAATATATATGAAAAAGAGCGATATGAAAAGAGAAAGAAATAGAAAGTACCAGTCATAAATTATTTTTAAGAGGTTTATCTTTCCTCCCATCGATTTAACACCCACATTTCATTAGAAATTCAATCAGAAATAGCAATTCAACTTCTACAAGTTTCATTTTTAAAGTCTTTTATCTGTACTCTTCAAAGTTTTATACAAATTTCTTCTGATGATTTTCAAATACACATGACTTTGCATATTTTAAAAATGAAATCTTTCTTGTTATCTTTTTTAAATGTTTAACCAATTGATTTCGATAATATATCTACATGTTACTATGGCTTTGCAAATATACATCCTGTTGTCTAATCGTAAATGGGCACCGAGGAATTAACACAAACGATCTCTTTTTATACATTCCCTAAGCTGCAATTCCCGCATTTGGTCACATAACGCCCACCACTCTATTTATATTTAATATAATATTGTGGAGTTAGGCGAGGTATAGATCTATAGCATCTGAGTATACATTAGACTGTCAGGTACTTCTGCTTCAGATATAATAACCTGGGAAATAGATTATTATTTCTTCTTCTTCTTTTTCTTCTTCTTCATACTATGTTCTTCAGGACGTGGGCGAACATGACTCTCAACAACTTCCTATCCTTTTTAATGCTTAGCAATGTTTATATTTTTAATATTCATCCCCAACCCTGTTCTGCCATTCATTTATACAAGTTTGTTAGTTTACTAAATGTTTCCCTTTAAGTTGTCTTCATTATATCCTGTGAGTTTCAAATTATCTGAAACTTCTTTCCTCATTATGCATCATAGAAATGTTAACTGTCTCTTTTTTATTCTAAGTATAAACATCCTTTTGTTTTCATTTCCATTAAAATTTTCTCATTGATTACATACTCTGATCATAGTATTCTCAGCATCCTTCTATAGAAGCACATTTCTGTTGCCTCTTAATCTGTGATGAAATTGTCATGCATTCACTGCCATATACGAAGATTCGTATTACATAGTAATTCAAAATTTTTCCTTGTTTTCTTTTTTTAGCTTTTGAAAGGCATATTTCGCCATTCCAATGCATTTTCGGGTTTCGGTTTCATATTTTATATTGTCTGTTAAAACATTTTCACAAATATTTAAACTTCTGTACTTACTTGATTTTGCCATCTCCAATTTGTACCTTGCATGTTGGACTGTCCCTATCGTTTGCAACTATGCATTCTGCCTTCTTACATGGCATATAGCAATGTTTATCAATTTACTTCGTTCACTGATAATCATTTTTTCTGTTTTTATCTTTGTATATAATAACAAATATTTATATACCTTCAAATCAGTTTAATCAATTATTGATTCTTAAGCGATTTTGTCATTGACACCTGGAAGTTTATCGGTAAACTTTAAATCTTTGAGACAACGATAGGAAAATTGCAACTACCTTAGTCAATTCACTGTATATGGTTACGTACTCAAAATCGCATTTTTCATTTGTTGTTTTCTAATGAACCGAATTTTGCACCCTTTGTTAATACAGTTTTTCTTTCGAAAATGATTTCGTTCCATCGTCATTAGTTTTGATGAAAAAATAAACCAAGACCTCAATATATGCATGGTCTTCAAATATGAAACAAAAAGGGTTTTATTTTTGTTGACTTCTAATATAAATAATAATAGATTTAAAATAAATAATTCGTTTTTTGTAAAACGAAAAATATCACGCGAAGGAATTCATTTGTTTTGTTTGCCAATTTGTTTGTCTCGTTAATCACAAAATCTTTTCACTAAAATTCTTAATTATTTTCTCTGGTCCCAGGATCATTCAAGGAAGAAGGAATTTCTCCTTATTCTACTTAAATTTCATTGCAGCTTTTTACGTGTACAACATTTTTAATAATAATCTAAAATGAACGCAAAATTCATGAGCATAAGAAGCATTGCAAGTAGCTTTATGTGCATTCCTGTTAACCAGTTAAAAAATATTTTAATTGCTTTATCAGAAAAATTTTAGGACAATGTGGAACTTGATGCATCCACTAACTCCGCGTGATATTCCCATGATGTTGAACAGCCTATGTATGCCCAGAAAACTTTCAGTAATCAATCTTTCTTCTCTCATAGAGTCACGCTAAATTTACCCCAAACGCTAACCATAAGTCGTTTATTAACTACACAGATACTAGTGTTAACTTTAACATTAATTAGAAAGAAAAAATGAAATATAAAAGGGATTTTAAAATATAAAAGGAATTAGAATGTTGAAAACTATATCATCAGCATCGACAGAAACCGAAGTTAGTCAACTGTAGAAGAAAGACTTCTCGTAAATCCTTTCGTTACCACCATGGTTGTTCTTTTCTCTTCTTCTTCTCCCTACATTTTTTACCCAGTGGGTATCATTTTACTGTTCTTCCCACTGTGTGTTCCACCCACTTCCATTTTTGTCTTTTTCACTATTTCAACGATATCTCTGATCTTTATCTGTTCTCTGACCCATGTTGACCTCTTTCGGTCTCTTAGAGTTCATCTCTAATATTGTTCTTTTCATTGATCTCTTTGCGTTCTTCAGTTCGTTTTCAAGTGACTGTTAATTTCCATGATTTTTGTTCGTTTGTCATAGCTGACATTACAGATCCATTATATACTTTAACTTTTATGCATATTGCCAACGTGCTTTTCATTATGTCTTTATTTTTGTTAAATGCTTTCCATCCGATCGTTATACTCGTTTGATTTTTAGGCTTCTTTAATTCTTTCACTTCTCCCAGTATCTTTATTTCTGTTCATTTTTACAACTACATTGAGAATTTCTCTAGTCAAGTTATTTGGCCTTTCTTATGACTCATCCGATGATTCTAACATTAGTAAAAATATCGCCAACAAAGCGTAAATGGCTCAACAAATATGCACCGTTTATGTTTACTCCTATTCCTTCTCAGGTAATTTTCCCGAGTAAACTTTCAATGCTTGTTGTAAATAGTTTAGCAATTACTTTCATGAAAACTATGAAAATCTAATTCTATTATGTGTACACTTGGAGCCCGGATTAAGAACATCCTACTTACGAACATCTCTTTCAATGCTTGTTGTAAATAGTTTAGCAATTACTTTCATGAAAACTGAGAAAATCAGATTCTGTTATGTGTACACTTGGACCCCGGATTAAGAACATCCGACTTACGAACATCTCATACTTATTACGAACTGGCTGTCATGAAACCTTTTTTTATATTTTAAATTTAAACTTTCTCTTACTCTACCTAAGATCACATCGCTACTTCGGCTAATGGACCAGAGAGCAATAGCCTCGTTTCAGACCTCTTATTTCCGGTGGACTTTCTCACAAACATCCAGATTAATTAGCTTAAAAGAATTGAAGATATTTTGGTGTATTTAGAAATGTTTTATGTGCAGAAGAAAGTTATATACTAAGACAAACATTTTGTGAACTGGTGCAAAACAAGAACTTTATGTACCTTTTCCGATTTCTATATAAATTTCACTTTTCTTTAAAAACTTAGAAAAATAATTTTTACTTTTGTTACATATGGCAATAGTCTGCTTCAAGACAAGCTTGTTAACCATGACTTTGTACCTATCAAAAATATTGAACATTTATTAAACTTTTGATTGTCAGAATTCTAGGTTCTCAGATTGCATGTTTTATCAAACTTTAAAAATTTGAAATCTTAATTCCTGAAGCAATTTTCCAATCATTGAACTAAAACTTGGCACTGGACGTTAATTTTCATTTATATTTTTCATCTTTTTTGACATTATGATGAAAGATTTCACAGATATGTGCGAAGAAACTTCTTTTTATCGCCAACTGACATTTGCCCATCGATTGTCTGGCAATTTGATGACATTTTCATTATCACGAGCGTTGGGACGATTCTTATTCATCCTTTATCCCCCATTGTTGCAATCTTCATTAACTCTTTCCAGCCATTGTTACACTCCTCTTTAACCCGGGATCTCCATCGTTGCAATCATTGTTAACCCTTGTCCACCATCGTTGGAATCCTCGGTAACCTTCTCTCGCCATCTTCCCATTCCTCGTTAACCCTTTCCCGCCTTTTTGGCAATCCTTGTTAATTTTTCAAGCTATTTTGTAATTTTCATTAGCAAAAAATCCGTGAGAATTCCACGATTATTGTCAAATACAAAATGCATTTATTCGCAGAATTGTTGTGATTATATGAAAGAAACAAACTTCATAGAAATATAGTATTTTGAATAAACCTTAAATTAAAAATAATAACCTGCATTATTTAAGCAATAAATTGTTAAATTTTTTACTTTAATTTCTCCAAGAACGATCTTTTTTGATTATTGAAAAAAAGAATCTTGGACTATATCACATCTCAAGTTAAATTTTTTTAAAATATTTTGAATGATCAATTGGTTTCGCCGAAGTGTTTTGTAGATGGCAGGCAAGTATTTTCAACCAATCATTTAGCTATAAAACAATGATCCAAATATGATTGTATTCTTTCTACCATTTCATAGATTAGATACTGAAAAATATAATTAAAGTGTAATGGACTGTTGCAGGAACGAAAGAAGATATAACAATATCGTAATGGATACGTCAATTGTTTTAAAACTATTTCGTTTTGAAGGAAAATGATCAACTTGTCTTAAACCAAACCTCTTCAGTTATCTCTCTTTCTTCCAGCTACAATCGATGTAGAATGGTCAAAATCGAATTCACTCACAATGGCCTTAGAAATCAGTTTACTGCTCTTCTCCGTTAGGCATATCTTCTAATGATATATATATATATATATATATATATATATATATATATATATATATAAATGGACACTGAGCTCAACAGCAAGACAGCTTGACGATGTATATATATAATTGTGTGTGTGTGTGTGTGTGTGTGTGTGTGTGTATTAAGCAGCTAATTCTCTTTCAGACATGTCTGATTGAATAAGTTACAAACGTTATGTCTGCTCATTTTGATCATAATCCTTTCATATTCACGAATATTATTCAGTATATTAAAATTAAATGAGGCAAGAAATGCACTGTAACAGTGAGAATGACTTTTATTACCCAAGTACTTTTCATCTCTTACTGAAATCATCATCAGGGGTGCAATTGTTAAGGCAAAAACTGTGTGTAGCTATCCATTGCTGAAATTTTCTTTTACGTTTAAATGTTATGTCTGACAGTTATGCTTTAGCGTTCATTAAAACGTAAATTATGGAATTTTTTATGTTTGAATGTTATGATGGAGCGTGCATTAAAACATTTAATTGTAATATACGGAAAAATATTCGTGAATATGAAAAGATTATTATTAAGTTATTATCGCTAAAAATGCGATAAATAACAACAAAGTTGCAATATGATCTCTGGTAAAAAAAAAACTGCAATGATAACACCAAAAATTGCAATATCAGCACTGGTGAAAAGGGTTGCTGAAGACATTAGGTTTATAATACCCAGAAATTCATACACAGATGGCAAAGTGGATAAAGACGTTGGTTAGATCCAATGACAGGACCCAAAGAGTGTGAGTTCAATACCCGGTTAAGGCAGTGGAGAACTTTCAGAGGGAAAATTAATAGGAGATGACTGATAACTGACATCCATTAAACATGGCACGTGAAACTAGAACAGTCTACCTCAGGGTTCAGTTCGACATTCTAACGGCCGAAACGTTGTAATAAATATGGCGACAATAGTCTGAATAATATATATTAGTGGTCAATATATATATATATAGATTCCCAAGAATCCAGGTAGAACTCAATGTTCTAACCCTTACCATGTCCTCTTGTCCAGGACATGGTAAGAGTATAATATGATTTCTTTTTGAATTTGTAGGTCTGATGAATTGGATTCCAATGTATTAAATTATAATCATGAAATATTAGTGTTTGAGCCTTTTTTTTATATATATATATATATATATATATATATATATATATATATATATATATATATATATATATATATATATATATATATATATATATATATATATTTGTGTATTTAGGCAGCAATCCTTCTTTCATGCACATTTCATTAAAAACGACTGACAAGGTGCTTTTATTTAGTTTTTTATACAATTTCTCATGCGATCTAATAATGTTTTTCTTTTCGGATGATAAATTATATAAAAACTGCCCGAATGTTCTTTTTATCCGAGCGCTTTCGGCTATACATTTAGCCATTTTCAAGGATTATATTTTAACTGTTAGAATTAGAAATAGTTTGTTATATGTATGTTTTATAAAATGTTTCATTTCATGTATAGCCGAAAGCGCTCGGATAAAAAGAACATTTGGACAGTTTTTATATAATTTATCATCCGAAAAGAAAAACATTATTAGATCGCATGAGAAATTGTATAAAAAACTAAATAAAAGCACCATGTCAGATGTTTTTAATGAAATGTGCATATATATATATATATATATATATAAATATACACATACATACATACATATATAAGTCCTGCAACTATTCATTTCCCCCTTCCTCTTTTCATTCACTGCTGATTCTCCATCAAATCATAGGGATACCCGTTTCTGTCATAAGTCTTTTGACAATTGTATTGGATTAATCTGCCTACAGATTTACTCCCAACACCTGAATGTTTGTTTCTCTTCATTGTCGAGTGATTACTTGCGACCATGAAAAAGAAAATTTAGAACACCAAAAGTGAATTTTTCATATCTCCAAAAAACAGTTCATTTTGAATCTGGCCTCATCTCCCAAATACCCTTGATGTCGTGACTGGATTAGACAGTACAATAACAGGGTTTGAACTCAGTGGACAAAATGATGCGAAAATCGCATTTATTCATCTTTCTCTCGACACCCTATAAAAACAAATAAAAAAATAAAGGTAATAAAAAATATAAAATACTTTTATATTTTTTATTACTTTTAGACACAGCTTTAAAATAAAAAAATGTGGGAAATCACAGATTGCACACAAAACGGGTTTTTATTCCAATCTTATATAAAAAAAAAAGAAAAATAACCAATCCAGTATTGAAAAACAAATACCATTTTAGTTTTGGTGAGCTTTACTTTTTACACACTTTTTATTCATCTACTAAGATACCGAATTAAATATAACTCCAGTAATTAGTAATGACTGCCAAATTTGATTTAATATTGATTTTAAAAATGAAAAATTAATCTTAGAGATCACTGTAGTTGAATTTAGTAAAAAATTATAAATTAGAATATTTTAATCAAGGAAGGCAATAAAGCCACTAAGACACAAGTAGTTACTGAGTGTGAGAGAATATGAGGAAAAACATTATTAAGGAGATAGAAAAACAAAAGAACAGGAATTAAGAAGACAATATAACAAATTGCATTTAATTTTTGAAGATCAAAGTTGACTGGAAAACAAGAAGCCGGAAGAGGGTTACATAAGCGAGAAGTCCGAGAGAAGAAACTCTTAGCATAGAACTTACGGTTACATCTAGCCATTTCAATTGTAAAATGATGAGACTTTCCGACAATCTAGTGTTACGCTTCATCAGGACAATTACTATGAAAGTATTTATAAAAAAGGCATAGGGAAGTTACGATATGACGGTGGGAAAGTGACTGAAACCGAGATGCTGAGTCAAGACCAAAAACATTGCATATTTTTCTTTGGATTTCATCAAGAATCTCTAAATATATAAGAGAAGCACCAGACCAAAAGTGGCAGCAATATTCAAAGCATAAATAAATAAATAAAAATATTTTATCTTTTAGATATATAAAATTAATTTAATGAGGATTTACATAATTATTAAAATAATTTAATGATGATTTATGCAGTGATTTCTACAAATGTGCATAAAATTATCTTGTATTTTCTCTCGACAATTCTTGCAAATCAAAATCATCGTCATGTTTTCAAATCAAATGGTCACTAATTTGCATCAAAAGTGACAAAAGTGTTGCTTACTTTGATTATAGACATTTACAGAAAAACAAAAAACAGTTGAAAGAAAAAACAAATTTTATTTTCTACAGCCAATTCGTGTATACAATAAAAGAGCTGGAAATAAAAACCTTTTATTATGTTTTCTCTCCAGATTTTTATTCTGTACGGCTTCATAACCGACACGTGATACTGCCAAGAATCAAGATTTTTTTTCTTCAATTTTCAACAGTCGTTCATTTTTCTATTTTCTTTTACACTGACTGACGGCTAAATCAAACAAAAAATATTTCCAAATTTAGAATCCATGAATGTATATATACATTGTATATATTTTTTTTTTTTAAAACATGCTAACACTTTGATTTTTTCTCCTTGCTATCTTACAATTTAAGACAAATCTAATCGCCATACACAACAATAAATTTCAAAAATTCAGTTTTGTTGCAATAAAATGGAAGTACAAATGAAAAATCGAAACCCAGTACAAATTAAAGCTATTACATTGAAAAAATGTTTTATTCACAGCTTCACGGTTGGGCGCCTAAAATGATTTGATGTTTAAATCATAACAAGCAAAATAAGGAGAGATCATTCCAACTGTTATACCAGTGATAACCATCTGTTTAATTAATATTTCTTTTTCTTTTCGGTAAATATTTAGCGCCATCTCGACACCTGTCACAGTGTTTAGGTCAAAAAGTGTATGTGTGCGCGCGCCATATTTGTGGTCGATACAATCTGGATACGGATCTCTCTCTCTCTCTGATTTTGAGGTATCATATGTCTTTCGACTGGCCTAAATATATTCACTGTTTTCTTTAGTTCATAAAAAAGTAACCAGGATTTAAATAAAAATTTGCGATATTTAAATATCGCAAGTTTTTAGCTTAAATTGTTCTGAAATAATTTCTAATCAAAAACATTCTCCGTCAGTCATCAAATAATTCTTTTGTACCCAATGATATGCATTTATCGCCTGAAATTGATTGTTCATCATATTCTTATGCTCCAAGCAAATATTATTTTTCAATCTATTTTCTTCTTTCTTTCCAGGGATCGGCATTGAGCCCAGGTGAAACTGTCCAACATTTCCACGTTGATCAGAATTATCACAGAGTGAAGAAAACTGGCTTTCCTTTTGAACCTCGACTGTCGAGACCGAAAAGACTTGAAAATGTTCCTTCTTCGCAAAAGTTTCTTGTCCGTGCCAAACGCTTGGATATTATGGAAGCTGCCAAGGAAGCTAACATGGCACGTGCCAAACGCTTGGCAAAACTTGTGCATGATGGCAGCTCAGGTCGTTTACTTATCAGAAGCAAGAGGAGAGACTTTATCCAACCAGTGACTAATAAACATCAATTGGCACGTGTAAAACGCCTTAGCTTCACGGATCACCATGGTAACCACCATGGAAAACTGGAATCTCGTCAAACAGAAAAGCACCATGAGAGCCATCATGAAACAAAACGCCATCACGATGGAAGGGCCAACATCCACAAGAAGGAGAACAGAAATGGACGGACGGAGTTGCACGCAAAGAAATCTATGCACCTAAAGAAAGGGTCCCACGACGGTGAAAGTCATAGCAAAATTGGGAATCACCATGAAAAGAAGCAAAATCGTTACAACAAGAACGATTCTCATTCGAAAAAAGATTTGCATGCTGTTCCTCATGAAAAGAAAGAATCTCGCCATTTGGAAAGAAACAAAAAATACATTGGGCATAAGGAGAAGAAAGAGAAAAAGCGCGCGATTCACAAGACCGGGGGAGGCTACTATAACAAGAGAATCTCCGGTGGCCATGGCGTCAGTCACTCCGGACATGAGAACAACCTCAGAAGTTCCCATGTGAGTCACAATAAATGGAAGAAAACTGCCAAGAAATATGCGACCATGGCAAACAAGTTGACCTATCCTAAGAAAAACAAGAGACAAACCTTGAAACAATAATTCAACGCATTTCTTTCTCTCTCTCTGTCTCTCTCTCTCTTTCTCTCTCTCTCTCTCTCTCTCTCTCTCTCTCTCTCTCTCTCTTTCTGCATCTGCCGCTCTGTTTTATCATTTCGTTTTCTCCACTTCATGTTTTTAATCCTTCCTTCTCTACTCTCTGATGCTTTCAAAATGGGAAAATATATTGTCGTGTCTCACCTCCACACAACTTCACTACCTCTCTCTCTCTCTTTCTCTCTCTCTCTCTCTCTCTCTCTCAGCTTTGAAATGCTGAATATAGTAAAAATCTCTAGATATCTTTTTCCCTTCTGTTTTATTTATTTAATTTTTTTCACTTTAACCACAATATCCTTTCGCTCTCTAGCCTTCTGCTCACCGCTCGCCACAGAAGTCGTCGTTGTCTTGTCCTCTTTTGGAAAAAAATGTCAACATAACCAGCACTTTAGTTCCCGGCAAAGTTTAACTTTTTCTCTTTTGTATTGTTTTCAAATGACTTTCTCGTTTTGTCTTGAATTTTTATTTCAAGATTTAAAAAAATCATGTACTGCTGGGAGAGAAAGCGTTAATATCAAGAAACATTCGAATTCCAATGTTCATTAATATTATTGGCTTAAGATGATTTTTTATTTCTATAATGGATTTTTGATAACATTTCTTAAATTCAATTGTTTTGGGCTTCTGTTTTTTGACAGTAATTTGCCTTCTGATAGTGCGCATGTGCTCCCGGCTCCTGATTGGCTATTTCTATCTAATATCTGAATAAAAGTTTCTACGCTACTATGAAATCACGCTTTCCAGACTGTATACAAATCTTGTAACATTTAAAATACCAGAAAAAGATACTGTTTTCAGAAAATTCACACACCCATACACAAAAGAGAAAAAATACCAATAATTTATGTGAAAGAAGCAACTGAAAACTAAAATCTCCAATTTCACGAGTTTCTCTACTTTTCAAGAGATTTCGCAAAAACGTTCTGAAAAATTTAGTCACGTTTGTTTCCACCAATTAACACTTTCCATTGTGAAAATCTGTGTATATTTCTGGTTTATACGAATAAATGATCAGGAACCAAGTAATTGGTTTGTATTTTACTTTCTTTCTCGGAGTTGTTTCGATGTATTTTTGTAAAAGACTTTAAACAAGAAAAAGCTAAAAATAGTAGCCGTCTTTTGTCGATTAAAATAAAATCTTTCCTCCTCCTCCATCAACTCCATCCATTTTATCATGAAACAAGGAAAATTTCGAAGTGAACCCAATTACGAATAATACGACTAAGAGTCAAATATGGGAGTATGCTTAGTCTGGCATAAGGCCTCACTTGTGAAGCACTTACTGGGGATAAATATCAATGGTCTTCGAGATCACCTTCTCAACTAAATAGACAGATTTAAAAATGAATTCCTCCTTCAAAGGTTTCTGTGTTCATTCATTGTTTTAAAATTCATTTTTTATAGAATAACCAAAATAAGCAATTATTATAAATTAAATTTTCTTTGCTAGTGATAATAGCCAGAATTCGAGTATAAATAAAAACCTGGAACACAAATACTGATTTTAAAGCAGACTGGAATCTCTCACAGTTAATATAAGATTGTATTATGCCAATCATCCATTGGCTTTTTGCTAGACTAAGCCGATGTTCTAATCTTTCCAGACTCAAACATGCGCCACTTCCTAACAAGTCGCTTCCTCATTTATCACTACACATATAGAATGGGACACCTCGAGGCGGTGTAATGGTTAGCAAGCTTGTCTCGCTAGAACAGTTACGACTGAGTAGTGAGTTCGATCCTCACTGGGTGCCCACTACTGACGCTTGGAAAATCACTACACATATGGATTGGTTAGCATAATGGTAACAAGATTTTTATATTTTTACTTGTGCTGCCAATTTACGAAAGTTTAGAATTCATAATCAACTACATATATTAAGTATGAACAAAACCACACACACACACACACACACATATATATATATATATATATGAGGTGCATTCCAGAAGTTTTCAGACTTTTCCATGATAGACATTTATTAATTTCAAAAAAATACAAAACTTCAAAGTCGAATCCTCTGATTTCAATGCACTTTTGTTGTAGCATTTCAGCCACTCGGCGATGATCCAACGAAAATCATCCAAATTGACGGTGTCCATGACGCTTTTCACAGCTTCCATCATCTTTTCAATGTCTTCAAAATGAATACCCGTAAGGTTTTCCTTCAGTTTGGGAACAACCAAAAGTCTCAGGGAGCAAGTTCTAGACTGTCGGGAGGGGAAAGGGTTGTTTTGATGTCCATCTCTGTCGAGTTGGTTACCAGGATTAAATTGTGAACTTAAGCATTGCTCTGGTGCAGGTGTCACCGACCCGAGTGGTAGAGCTCTGGCCCTTTGCGCCGAAATATTTTCCATAACTCCCTCAAACCACTCACAAAGTACTCTTTGTTGGTCGTCTGTCCAGAGGGAACCCATGGATATAGATGATGCCTGTACTATAGAAAACAGCTTCATGAACTTCCCGATGGACTTGCTTTGCCTGGCCTTCTTGGGTCTGATGGAGTCAAGATGCTTCCATTGGGCTCTCTGTCTCTTGGTCTCTGGATCCAGCTTTCGTTACAGGTTCCCAGAGACTCAAGTGCTCTTGGATTAGGGGTTCAACCATCTCCTTTCTGTCACCAATGCGTCTTTCCTTCTGTTCGTCACTGAGCACCTGGAAATAAACCTTGTACAAATTTTATGCATGTTCAAATCTTCATGAATAATTCTGTTTACAGTTGCCACACCAACTCCAAATTGTATGATTACTGGTTTTATAGACACATGACGGTCTTCATCCAGAAAATTGCGAATTTTCTCGACCAGTTCTGATGTCAGGGCCAGCGCTAGGGTCTCGCCCCCACTAAAACATTGATACGGGGTCCCCCTTTCTACAACATGTCGATTTCAAAGTCTCCCAACCTCGGGGCTACAAACCCTCGAAGAAAAATGGGGGGGGGAGCGCTTTTTTAAAATTTGCAATTTATCCAATTTAAATGCAAATTTCAGTACACATTCCTTAATTATTTACTTTTATAATGAATAGGTGTTTTATTTTTTTTTAAATATTAGAATATGTTAATCTTTTTGTAATAACCACCAATATTTTCATGACTAAATTTTACTCGAAAAAAATGTTTAAGTCGCAAATTTTAACATTTCCATAAAATTTAATCGTTTTATAAAAATTCCAACACAACAACGGGATTGTCTCAAAAATTTGTTTTCAAAACAGTATTTCAGTTCTCGGGAATATTTTTCATGTGATGAAATCTTTAAACATTTTTATTTTTTAAGCGATCATTTTTCGGTTTTATCTTTCTAGAAATGTAAAAAATAGGGACTAGAAATTATATTTTAATTACTAAGTGGACTTCTGGTTAGTATTAGTAAAAAGAAATTTGAGATCCGCCTTAGTATATGATCTCGGAATAAAAAATGATTTTACTGAGTTATATTACACTCTTAATTGATTGAAAAGAACTGTTCAGAAAAAAAAATACAATTTAAAAAATAAGCACTACTGAAATTGGCACTTCTGTCCCCCTTCCGACAGTAGGCATGCCCCCCACACACACACACACACAGTTGTGAGGTTTGAGGTAGTAAGCACCGGCCCTGTCGATTATTATAGTTGATGATTGGCAATATAACTTAGTTAGAAAAAAAGTAGAAAATATAAAAAGCAAAAAGAAAAAAAAAACGCTGTGAAACTAGTTCTTTTGAGGCTCCAACCTCGTCGGGGGTTCCTGCGTAGTACGCACCACACCGGCCATACGCGATGTATATTATTAGTTGATGACTGACAATGTAACGTCAGTTTAAAAATATATTTTTTAAATTGCGGTTGGTCATAAAACAGTGCAAAAAATGGCAGAGGCCACAACGAGCCCTCAGAAATGCGCCCTACAATCGAGGGTAAGACACAGCCCTGTCTGATGTCCTAACTTCCCTCTTCCTCCCACATCTCGACTAACACCTCCTCTCTAACGTCTTATGCCAGCGAAAAACAGATGTTTGGCTCACACAACTTACTCCATAAGCAGTCTGAAGCATTTCGTAATTTTCTGGGGCATTTTTGCCCAGTTTAATAAAACATTATTGCATAGTGAGCTTCCAAATTGTCTTCACGTCCCGATTGCATTCTGTAAATTAGTCAGCTGTGACAAGCAGTGGTTAGTAGGATATGTCCAAAAATCTTTTACGGTCGTCTCCCTCAATCTGCAATAAAAAAAATTCCAGGTCAGCTTATTTGATGTATAGTAATGATAGACTAAAATTACAATAATCTATTATATACATTTATAACTGCCTCTGCTAAAAAAAATTCTCAAAACTTCTGAAAAAAATGTCTCAAAACTTCGTATATAAGCAATTAACGGAATGTTTTAATCCAACAATATTTCTTATTAATATAAACGTTCTTTTAGTGAGTACACGTGTACATGTGTTTGAATAGGCAAGTCATTGTACATTTCTAAAAAAACAGGGGTGTCTACTCAAATACATGTACCCGCTAAATGTGTATAGATAGCGAGTGGGCATAATAATCAACATTGATTGACAAGTGCCAGTTTCACATTGATCATTTAAAGCGTTAACCTGACAGTGACCATGCAGTATTGATTTCTATGTCCACGCTGTTTATATTTGCGAACGATCTATCTTCAATATTGAGTACGGTGTCCCGATAAACATAGCACATTTTAAAATGTAAGTGTGTGTGTTTACTTACTATAAACAATATTTTTAGTGGGTCCATGTATTTTAGTCGCAATCCCTGTTTTATTTATTTTCTTAAACAGTGAAATTAATCACAATCGGTCGATATTTTTTAAGAAACTAATAAAACAAAGGCAGAAACTCAAACACGCGTCCCCACTAAAGACAACGTTTATAATAAGAAGAAATAATGTCGGATAAAAAAAATCCATTCAAAAAGCTATGGATGTATATACACGTCATTTATCTTGATAAGAGTTAATTCGAGTTTCCACTATATTTCTCGGCTAAAACCGCCTGTCAAATATATAAAAAAAAGTTTAAAAACGATTAGTGTACTGATTATAAAGTGTCACAATAAGTCGATTAACTGAATTTAATGGAGTCTCAAACCCGCCAATTATAAAGATAAGAAATAATTGTCAAGAAATGAAAAGGCAGACTTCATGAAAATGAAAAAAATGGGAAAAAAATAACATTTATTTCCTGGAAAAAAACAGGCACGTACTCTGGTGAAATGAATGAAGCTGCATTTGATTCAAATAGTTGCTCTGGAAATAATTCTGTAAAGATCATATGATAAAACTCATATGAGAACCTTAGGAAGCAATTATCATTGGTTAGAAAAGTAAGGTATTGCTTGTCTCTGCGTTGCTCAAAAGTGAAAAAATATATTTCAGCTTTCAGCTTTTTTTTCCCTCCAAACTTCTTTAGTAAAAATGATAGATTTGGAATATATTTTTCTAACTTTTCTGGCGCGTAATATGTATTTTTTTTTATAACATGACGATTTTAAGATGACTTTTGCATACAGGTAACAGTTTTTTATGCAAATTTAATCAACTTTGATTGCAAATTGGCTTTCGTCAAAAGAGAAACCTTGGGTGATCGATGAAATTTCGACGGATTATTTCGAGGGGCTGAATGTCGCATCACCGGCTGCACATATTCCGTTTGGTTTTCGGACCTGTATTGTACATTACGCTGTGATCATGTGTTCATTCCAACTTTTACCTTCTGTCTGCGGATAGTTTTAAGATTATGATCATTCGGAGTTTGGATGACGTCCAGAAATTGGTTGCACACTATCCTATCTGCTGAAAATATCCGAACTCCCATTGTCTGTTGGCCCATAAAGCCGGTTAAAAACATACATGTTGTCCCCAGGATTGTTTACTCAGCTGGTTTGACCCAAATCTATGACACAACCCGAATTTTTCAACCATGTGACACGTAGTTTCTTTTATAGCCGTTAGTCGAATGTTGTTTTAATATCAATTTGCCTTTGCAATATTCAAAAAAGAAAAAAACCCAGATATTCCACAACTGACAAACATCGATTCATCATCGATAACAAATTGTATATCACTCAGACTGGGATCAATCTATCAGAGCCGAGTTTAACCGTCAATTCTCATCTGGCCCACGTGTTTTTCTTCCTCCCTCGACGATTATTCTACATTTTCTGCAATCCGATGCTCTTTCCGGTTATACTGGGTCATCGACACAACCTCTGACATCGGTTATTTTGCTTTCGCTTTTACCTCTGAAAATGGGCGTTTGTTTTGTCGGTAAATTAGATTGGATAATGTGAACCACCGAATGGTTGGAGCTTCTCAACACATAACCACGCTTTAGATGCCCGGGATTCTTTTAAAGTTTCACCGTTTTGTTGAAAACTGAAACACTTGTACTGACTCCAGCACTCGATCTTAAATAAGAAATAGTTTTTACTCTCCATTGTGCTCATTTGTCATGGCCTCATTTCATGAAAGAACCAATTAAACTGGAACATTCTGAATCTGCTTCATCAGTGACAATCGTTTCTTATATGGATGTGAACGCTTGTTGAGATCACAGTCTCTTTATGGAATTATCAAACCCGTAAACTCAATTTTGTTATCAAGTATTTCTCTGCATGTCACAAATCTCGAAGAGAACAACTTCGGCCTTCTTTGTTATTGTCACGATTTTTTTTCTGGGCTTGAAACGCAGCGTTCCTGGTAACCTCTTCCATGGTTCTAAGTTTTTAATACTAGTCTGTCACACGGCTACATTCAAAAGGGGTGCGACTGTTGCACTAATTTTACAAGTATTAAAGCGAATCGGCTTTGAAAAGCAACACTCGAACTCATAGCTTTTATCTGGGTTCGAACGCCGAAATGAAATATACAACTCTTTCAACCACTAAACAATGGCTTCTAAAGTACCCTGTCAGTGTATTTACTGCGAGTCTGAACTGTCTATGAATGCCAACATGGACAATAGGGTTTAGTCGGATTCACTTTTCAAGACTGACAGATGTTTCAATGTCCCTGATATGCATTTGACGAAGAGAAGTGAATAATATTATTGACCCAAGGAGAAATCTATTTTTCAATAGTTGTCAGTTTGTTGTATAGGACGTTCTTGAGAAAATCTGTTTACTATACCAACGTACGAAGCAAGCGCCTTTTGAATCGGCATGCCTTTTCTATTAGTTTTCAGGTTTGGAAGACATTTGCACTGTCAAAATTAAACCGGAATTTAAAGATGTTTTTCTTTTTTAGTTCGGTTGTCCCAATGACTTACTGTCATTTTTATAATGACAACATTTTTGTAATGAAAACGTTTTTGAAAAACTGGTATCATACCTTTTCACTAGTAACCTAGTAGTTTCCATGATGTTCAATACACTATATCAAATGTCAATTTTCAAGGCAGGCAAGATTTCTCTATTTAGAATACTGGTATAATCCAATCTTCCTACCGCAATTTATATCTCTTTCGTCTTGTTTTCGAGGATGCACTCTTTGGGTGTTTGAAATTGTTGTGTCGGAAACCTACCACCCCTCTTGAAGATGAACTTGTCTGCGTCTGTGAACAAAGACTTTAAGTAGTGGCATGTCGAGAGACAGGAAGACTAAGAAGTTCTTGGCTGAGCTAGTTATAGTGTGACACCCGACCTCTTTCAGTCACGACGCCAAATGTGACGTCGTCCTTTGTGACGGGCTAACCCTGGGACATCGGTTGAAGTCTTGTTGGGTTCTAGTACCAACTTGTCGTACTCGGCTCGCTTCCAACGCCTGGTCACCGAAGCAACTGCTTTGATCTCGATTCAACCTACCCACGTTGTGATTTGATCTTAGGCTGACGAGATCAATCGGACGTCGGGCCGTAGTGCCAGCCGAATCCGGGTCAAGGTGATACTGCACAATAAATGTAGACAAAAAAAAAACAAAAGCACAAACAACAACTTCAAGGCGAGCGACTCGATAGGAATAGTGATTCATTTTATGTCGGTTTGTTGAGTTAAAGGAGTGCGTCTCTCTCTTTCTCACCCAGCCCGAAGAAAAAAAAATGTGGATTGTAACATTTTTTGCGTTCTTAGCTACTTCTAGATATCTGGGTTGTTTTTCAATAAAGTCGTCTCTGGTGGAGAATATAAGTCAGACTTCTATAATTTGTTCTTGGTTAGAAGTCTAAGTCGGACACTTGTTTTGGTGGGAAATCTAAAGTCGGACTTCAACGAATTTGTTCTTGGTTAGAAGTCTAAGTCGGAAGGCATGGAATCGTGCGGTCACCCGTGCGAGGCGTTATCTTCCGAGTCCTGGGTCTTGGGCTCGACTGGATCTCTCTGCGAACTGCACTGCACTGCACTGCTCTCTCTTACTGTACTGACTGTACTCTCTCTCACTGTCTTGGACTCTCTAAAACACCCGAAGACGTTTGCTTATATGGACGCCGATCAAAACCTGGCGTGGGGTCGGACGTGGTGTGGCCACCACGTTGATTTCAAATCCCCAATAAGGATTTCCTTTGTTTTCGGTCAGAAACACCCATCATTTTCCATTTTTGGAAATCTTCTTCCACTCCCACCCTCTTCTGCTCTCATATGGGTATCTCACCATACTTTAGAGGGCATCAACGGTTTTCCCACTTCCTCGCAGTAACATCTCATACCTATCCTCTCAATGGGCGGTGGCAGGCCTCCTCCCTGCGTCACATGATCACCTCCGCCTGGCTATTCGGCCAATAGGCGTCAAATGATAATCTCAATTTTTATCCAACTTCACGGTATATGGAATTCCTCAATCAAGTTTTTCGCCAACATTAAGTGGACGGAATTTTGGCGAAAATTGGGTTAATTAAGAAAGACACAATAACATGGCTTTTGTTATCACAAACGAATTTCAACAGAACACAGATGTCCTGTCCAGCCGACCTCTCCTCAATCCAGGGCCGGGGTCTGTGTGCGGTCGGCAGACGACCCATTGAATACTGATAATATAAGTTCGTCATCTTGACACAGTTAATGTTTTATCTGCCCAAAAATTCTGGGATTCTTCAACTAATTTTTACGACAATGACCATCAGAATTTTTGTGGGTGGCCTTTTTTTTCTTTTATCATCTAAGTTGTTAAGTCTTGTCCCTCTGTTTCTTTCTTTTCTTTCTCTTTTTCCTTCCTTTGTCCTCGCAGAGAATTTGGCATATCTCAGCGCCAAACCCCCCGCGAGAAAGTAAAAATGATTATCTTGGTTCGCACTTGAAAATAACAAAACAAAAAATCTTTTCCGATCCCCTGTTTTGGGAAAATAACAAAACAAAAAGAATATCGCTCAGTATGTCTTTCGTTATATCTATCGGTTTAAGTAATCCCCGTAATTAACTTCTGTGGTTAATTAATTGGTTAATTAACCTGCCGTTTCTACATAGTGTTACAATAGACTACTCAGGCGATTTCTGTACCTTTGTACCAACCTATTAAAACCCTTTTTATTGTTACGTGTTATTTGTCGTTTGTCTCTACAAACCCCAAACCAACATCATAACAGAAATGGAAATGTAAACATTAATAAAAAGTGTTGTTTTTTTCTGGATCGCATTTAAATTGTTTTTCTTTTGTGGACAATATTTTAAATAAAAAAAATATTTATTTTACTTCAACTTTGCTTTATTATTTTAGTTGCTTGTTTTTTAAAATTCTTATTTTTCGTACGGAATAATTCTTGGGAGGATATACCTGATTTCCGGTTACTTTAAATACTTGTTGTGAAAGTCCTTTTAGCCAGTTTCAATTTAAGAAATTTTCTTTTGCGTGAAAGTTAATTTTTTATGGTAATTTGATTGAAGTTATTCGTGGCTTCTTCATTCATTTGCCATCTTTAATAGATGTTGAAAGCTTTTCATTATCAGACACTTAATGGACTGTTCAAAATTCAGTTTCAAAGAAATTAGAATCAGTGCTGCTATTTTCAGATTATCGTTATTTGCTAAGTTTAACATAATTTTGGTACCGCACGCCAAGTTGGGGTGCTCAGAATTTTCCGCATAAAAATTTCCGAATGCTACCGAAATCGCGCAGAACCCTACCCTAACCCTAACCCGCGCAGAAGAAAGAAAACAATCCAAAAACATGCTTGGTGGCAGAAAAAAGTTTCAAATTTTCCACTGATCCGAGTGGTTAAGATACGAGCATAGTTTCGAATAGTGATTTTCAAAGACAGTCAAACCCTCCTTATTTGGAAGATTGGCGCAAGATAATCTTCATATCTGCCGCTTGACACAGCGACAGACTAAATCAATATATGGAAACAATTACAACACGGACTTATGTTGTTAGAATGAAATCCCCTCATTTATTTTTAAGTTTTCTTTCGTTTGATTTTCTTATGGAATGCTTTTTCTGCTGCCTTACAACAATCGTTAAACAATGGAATTTTGTGATTGTCCGTTATTTTTCACTGAGACCTTCATTTTGCGTTATGGATTAGTTGATGCTGAAAGCTATCGAATGACTGAATCCAATGAGTACAACATCTATCTATCACTCGCTATTCATATTCAATAGTTATCAACTTGTAAATGAATTTTCGTTTTCGTTTTGGGGGCCATCTACAATTCGATTTTTGTCGTCCAGGTGGACACATAAAAACCAAATAACTCCACACGATAGAAAATTATGTGAGATGCAATCTTGAAGAGGCCAGACTAAATCTTTTTTTAAGCAAAGTGGAACAAATGCCGCAGTTAAAGTAAGCAAATGAAAGAAAGGAAGAAAGATTAAAGACGCCAAGTAAGTCGCTATTTATTCGTACAAAAATGTACAAATTGTGGCACAAGGCCGAAAAAAGGGAGGGGTAAAGGCGGGTCTTAACTAACTATCCTATACCTAGCTAATCAGATTCGCGACCCATTCATACATTACAATTGACACATTCACCACAAGAATTCGTCCGTCACCATTCAATCCTCCATACACCATAATACCACATCCTCACCAGAGGGGACCTACAAAAACGCGCCCCACACCATAAAAATTTGATGATAATAAAATATATAAAATTCTAATCATGAAAAGATGAAAGGGGAGGGAGATGAACCCCATAACAAACTAAAATTCAACAAATTTTTAAACTAAACATAATTTATGTTAGTAGGGCCCGTCCAACCCTCAAAATAGAGAGGCCGCTGTATTCTGCCCAGAGGACAAAATCAAGAAGCACTCTCGCTAAGGGAGTGGGAAAGAGATAAAATAACTCGGACATGGGGAAGTAAAAGGCTGATCCAGTTGAGATGAAAAGGAAGTCAAAACAAACTAGGGAGGTTGGGAATCTCGACTTGGATCATAACTAAAAAGATGGCCGGGAAACAGGTCGGGAACAACACTTACTCATATTAACTAGGTACACTTAAGCTTGTCTAACCTAACCAAGGGGAGGGTTCCACAGGAAACCACCCCGATGTGACTTAGGTTGACCTAGAAAAGAAAATCAAGGCTAGCCCCGTTCAAACGAACCAAGCTCGCATCTTTTACCCACCTTTCACTGAAGACTGTCGAATGCAATCGTTTTCTATCAGTTCTAATCTTCATCCTGAGCTGATGCTCAAAGAATCGGATCAGATCCTGATGCGTAAGACTATTGCCTCGCAAGACTTCCTCCATTCGCGTCGTCCATATCACCATTCGAGCCGTGGCTAGCAGCGTCAGAAACACCATTCGTTTCACCCCAGAATACGGGGGCGACACATTGTCACACGCGTATGCGCGATCAATGGACACGAGTTCTTCGGGAGCGAAACGAGCCGTCAGCTCGCCGACATGGTGCCATAAGGGGCGGACCCGGGGACAATGGTAGATGGCGTGCGAGGCCGTTTCTTCTAATCCAAGGCCACACCGTTCACAGTCTGGCAAATCCGCCAAGCCCCATATGAAAGCCTTGTCGTTGAGAGGCAGCCGATTCCGAGCCAATCGCCAGGTAAGCGAAAACTCAGGGTTACTGAGATAATCCGCCGCTGGCGCCCAAGACCAGTAGGAGCGGTACTCCTCCTCCGAACAGCAGAGCGTATCACGTAGGGGATCCTTCGCGCGACCCTCCACTAATCCCCGATAGAAGACCTTCCTAAGCCGTGAAAGGTCACTGGACCGCGGAATAGTCTTCAAGGCTAACCGACACTCGCGGAGGAAATGCGATTCATCCCGGGGTTTACGACCGCGCTCAACCCTCGAGATGGGGGGACTGATGGTAAGGCTAGGGAACGCGTCCCTAACAATCCCCTCTAGAATCGGGTCTCCTCTAGTCAATGCACGGCGTAGGAAAGCCAACCAAGAGGCACGGATGTGACTCCTCAGGTGTGGCATTCCCAGCCCCCCATGACACGGACGTTTGGTGCAGACTCGTCTGTCGACCCTGTTCGCGCATCCCCTCCATAAAATGGAGGATAGCGCTTGCTCGAGCGCCTTCTTGTGGGCCTTACAGAGAGGAAGTACTGACAATCGATAAAGAATCAGGGGGAAAATGTATGTAACACACACCTCCGCCCTGCCCTTTACGGACAACCTCCGTCGATTCCAAGTCTTACCGGCAGAAACGACCTTTGCTAGTACTTCAGACCAATTTTTCTCCAGCTGGAGGTCGGGTCCAAACCACACTCCAAGAATGCGGACAGGACCGTCCGTCCAACCAAAGCGGCCCGGAAGATCACGCCCCTTCCAGGCACCTAACCGCAAGACGGACGACTTGTCGCGGTTTATCTTGGCCCCTGTCACCTTCTCGTGCCGATCAAGCGCCTTCTGTACCGCCTCAATGTCACCACGGGACGACACGAAAGCAGATACGTCATCGGCGTACGCGGAAACCCTGGCTCGAGACCTCCAGGAACGCCTCGTCCTTCAGCCCGTCGCAGGAGAGGCTCCAACGCCAAAGCATACAGGAGAGGCGACAGCGGACAACCCTGACGAACCGACCTCGACAGAACAAATGCGCCCGACAACTTTCCGTTCGCCTGTACCACAGCACTGGGGGAGCGATACAGGAGGCTAATCCAACGGCAGAAGTCGGGTGCGAATCCGGCGGCCTGCAGGACAGTAGCAAGGTAGCGATGGTCGACCCTATCAAATGCCTTGGACTGATCCAAATTGATCAGCGCGGCTTCGTCGTCGTCTTTTACGCCCTCTAGGATCGTGCGGATCAAATGCAGGTTGCTCTGAATTGTTCGGCCCCTCACAGAACAAGTCTGCTCAGGTCCCAACAGAGACTCGGCAACTGACTGCAAACGCTCCTGCAGGATCTTGGCCATAATCTTTAACTCTGTGTTTAGCAGAGTTATGGGCCTATAATTATCTAGTTTCCCCCCAACACCCTTGCCCTTTTTCAACAGAGTGATCACACCCCTGGAAATGCGATTGGGGATGGACCCCGACCGAAACCAGTTGTTGAACACTGCTGTCAAAATCGGGACAAAGATGTGCGACAGCCTCAAGTACAATTCATAAGGCAAACCATCCAGACCAGGCGACTTGCCTCTGTCGACCTTCTTCAGTGCCTCGTAGACTTCGCCCTCCGTGATCTCTCCCTCGCAGCTAGCCGCTTCAGTCGGCGTAAGCCGAGGAAAATCAGCCAAATAGCTGCGAAACACCTCCTCACGGAGACCAGGCTCCTTGGTAAAACGGCTCTCGAAATGCCGCCGAAACGCCTCGCACATGTCGTCAGTCGACCGCAGAGTACGCCCCTCCGGAGATTCGACTTGACGAATGTAACGATCACCACCTCGACGGACTTCTTCCCGACGCAGTTCTGCGCCCAGGTTCACGGCTTCAGAAGACATCTTACTTAACTTATGTCTAATTACCTGACCCATGTAGCGCTCGCTATTCGAACGCTGCAGGGCCTCCCTAGCTAGGGCTATCTCTAGGGGATTCCCCCCCCAGCCTCCGCCCGGGAAAAATTAGCCTTAAGTGTCTTCACCTTCTCAGCTCTATCTAGGGCGAGCCGCTTGCTGAAATCAGCAACGCCAAGTAACTCGGTCGACGCAGTGAATTCAAAATCTACTTATAAAAAAACGCTGTAAAACGTCTCCATGTTGTGGACAATTATGTAATTTTTACATAATAAATATCAAGAAGACGTGAATATTAATCGAATTAATAAAATCGCTCACAACTCGTGTTTAAAATATTGTCATTTTATTATATTTCTCAAAAGGGACGAGTATTCCTCTGTCCACGCTAAATATTTCTCTGAAAACAAGAACCATATTTTATTAAAGTAAAATTTATTAAATAATTAAACCTGTGAATCAAGCATGAAACGATAGTTTACTTTAAATTAGGTACCACCAAAATATGTGCTTTTTTTCTGAAATGAAAGCAAAAAATAAAAAAAATAATCACTACCCGCATTATAAAATATTTACCCCAAATCAGGAAATTATCCAATTCAAACGAAATTTTTCAGTACTTAATTTAATGAATTCATTTTTAACTAAAAGGTTTTTTTTTTATTAAAACAACTTTGGGGGAATATTTTTAGGGTATGTTTCACTTACTCTTTCGATATTCGTGTGTATTTTTTAATTTGGGGATGTTCGTCCAATTCTTTTACAGTTTTATGTAAAACAATCCCTGAAGACATTATTCCAGCAAAAGCAATTATGCAGTATTAATTATTAGCATACAGAAAAATATTTTTGAGAATTAATGTTTGCATAATTTAATAAAACACTTCTTTCAAATTGGACAGGAAAAAAAATATACACTTTGTGGAAAATTTAACGACCTCGCATACAGAGTCGCATTTTCATCTATTCAACAGATCAAACAAATAAAAGAGAAATCGATAACCCTAATAAACCCTACAACCCTAACCCTAACCCTACAACCTGCTAGTGTAAACACGATAATTGGTGTTTATTTGACAACTTTTTACAGCTATTCAATAAGAATAACTTGACTGCGTGAAATATGACACTCCTTGATATACTATTATTGATATCTTCCAGCATTATTATGGCCGATTATTAGTGTATTCATGTATGAGTGTTCTCCATTTTTTGGACACTTGTAAATTTGTTAAATTCAAATTATTCCCCCTTTTAGTGGCTAGGTATAGATTCTTATGTGTTATCATGTATATTATTACATTTATTGTTTAATAAAATGTTATCTATCCTTGTTACAGTATTTCAAGTATATACCAATTAAAAATGACGTTACTCATTTTTTGTCATTTTTATTTATTTTCATGACACTACATTTTATTATTTATATGTTAGTTTAAAAGTGTTGTCCCATTTACGTTTTATGGGTGTGTATGATTAAAAAAGGATACTCTATGGTTTCAGTTGAACCATATAAACTTCCCATAGTAGCCTGTCATTATTAGGCGGATCAAATGTTCAAGGGTAGTTTGAAGTGTACTCTGGTTGGTACTTCTTTTGAGAAGTGTTTTCTTCAACCGGAATTATTATTTGGGCTATGCTCTGTTGATGTTGTTCATAAATCTTGCTGGATCATTTCTTTAAAGTATTGTTAAACTTCGGTCGTGACGATAATTACAGCGTGGCCAAGTAGTTCTGTTTTGAATTGTCCAATGGATTGCATATAAACAGTTTAATGTCTTATCACGAACAACCCTATCAGGTGCTACCACTCTGGTGTATGAACAGATGCAGTTTAAAGTTGTACCCAGACCTGGACTGAAGTATA
Source organism: Acanthosepion esculentum (assembly GCA_964036315.1). Taxonomy (NCBI): domain Eukaryota; kingdom Metazoa; phylum Mollusca; class Cephalopoda; order Sepiida; family Sepiidae; genus Acanthosepion; species Acanthosepion esculentum. The sequence goes on along the minus strand of OZ038501.1, from coordinate 101,526,290 downwards.
AATGGATATGGATACAGTTTAAAGTCTTACCCAGGACAGGACTGGTCAGGACTTTATAAAAGAATTCCAGATAGAATCCTTGGCTCGAAAGTACTGATGAACAGGAAAAACTGCCCGTCGCTGACAATACCGATTGAGTTTTTCCTCTATGAACACTAGAACTTGCATTATTCCAAGTGATCCATTGCATTTTGTGAACATGCAGTATATGAATTTAACACTTGTGTTTTGAAGTAAATGGGTTTAAATCTTGTTTCCATTCAAGCAGTATTTTATGTGCATGTTAGCACTTGTATTAAATCTTTATTCACCCGTAATTATCATTATCACTACTATGGATACAGTTTAATGTCTTGATCATGGATGTATTTAATCCAGATAAAATTTGAATGATGTGACTGTAATTCAGTCATACTTAGGACTAAGTTGGTCAGGACTGGGATGGCCAATAAGTGATCAGATGCATTTTAAAGTCTTACACAAGACAGGACAGATATATGAATGGTTAAGAAATGGTCGAAGTTTAAAGTCTTACCCAGAATTAAACCGATGTATGGATGGATGGATGTGAATGCAATTTAACGTTTTACCCAGGGTAGGACTGATCATAAATGAGCATGGATGTAGTTTAAAGTCTTACCCAGGACAGGACTGATGCATGAATCAAGATGGCTAGACGGGCGGATGGAGGAATGGATGGATGGATGCAGTTTAATATCTGTTATGGTGACCTATCTACATTAGAATGAACTCTCCCTCCATCATAAATACTTAACTGCGAGACTTCCTAAGGAGGCCGTCGGGAAAGCAGTGTAACCTGACAGTTCGGACGGACACACCTATCTGCTGACTAATAACACTTATTTTGTATATGCACTTGTCCAACATACCTTCTTCTTCCGTGTCTTTCTTTCAGGCCCTAACAGGCCACACCAATGTCTTACTCAGGACTAAAGAGATCATAATGTGTCAAGAAAGTTCCATTGTAAACAGATGTTGTATGTTATGATTCTCATAGGATGCATCTCCTATTGCTATGCGTACGGAATGTACGTTTCCATCATTTTCACGGAAAAGTCAAATTACTCTGCCAAGTTTCCAGAATGGTCTGGCTTTTGAAGGAATTTTAATTAATATTATATCGTCCACTTGCATTTTATTATTAAAATCCATATCGTGTAGATCGTTGCAACTTTCTCTTAAACGCAAGAGATATTCGTCATTCCGTGTGTAATGAATAACTCGAGGCGAATAAATTAAGAAAGCTTTATTCAACTTAATACAACTGCTAAACGAAAGAAAAAGAAAAGAATTAAGTTAGCTTATTTGTAAGCATTTGAAGTCTGTCCATTACCAAACAGAGGGGGAAGCAGGTTGTAGGAATTACTCACAACATTCTCCCCCACCGGCTAGTTATTCGTACAGAATAAAGTCTTTCACAGAGTCCGTTCCCTTGAGGGTTGTAAGGGGAGGTTCGGCTTACCGCCACTCTTCGTTCATGCAAAAAATTCTTGAGATCTTCCGACATAAAGGCAGATCCCCGATCTGTATGAATATATGCAGGCACGCCGAAAATTGCGAAAAGGGAGCAGAGGCCTTGAATAACTGTAGTAGCCGTTACATCAGGGCATGGAATGACGAAGGGGAGCCTTGAGTACTCGTCAATTACAGTAAGCATGTATTTATTTTGAGTTTTAGAAGGTAGTGGACCCTTGAAATCCAGATTAAGCCTTTCGAAAGGCTGAGTGGCCTTTATGAGTGTCGTTTGAGGGGGCTTATAGAATCTTGGCTTATTTTCTGCACATATTTGGCAAGAGTTGGTAATTCTTTTTACATCTTCAACTGAATATGGTAAATTCCTGCTCCGGACTACATGAGTCATTCTTGTGATGCCCGGGTGGCACAATTCTTGGTGTATGCTCTAAAGATCAGATGAGCTTGCTGTTAGACCGCACACCCTTGAAAGTGCGTCAACTGCAGCATTCTCCTTTCCAAGGCGATAGGAGATGTTGAATGAATAACAGGAGAGTTCCATCCGCCATCTTGCAATTTTCTCATTTTTTATTTTACTTGAGGTTTTCGGGTTAAACATGAATGATACCGATTTTTGGTCGGTGATAAGGTGGAATTGTCTACCGATCAGATAATGCCTCCATTTTCGTAAAGCTTCAACTATGGCGTACGCTTCTTTTTCTATGGCAGTATGCCTTCGTTCAGACTTCGAGAGTGTCATAGAGAAAAAAAGCTACAGGCCGACCATTTTGTCTCAAGGAGGCAGCTATTGCCGAATCAGATGCATCGGTTTCAACTACTAGTGGAGCTGAAGTATTAATAGCAGCAATGGCAGAATTAGCAATATCCCTTTTTAAATTTTGAAACGCTCTAATGGCTGAATCAGATAATGGAAAAGTTCTTACTTGAGTAAGTAAATGTATTTTTTCAGGACTCAACCCATTGGGAATAATGGGCAAACATGCCAAGGGCTCGTCGTAATGCAGCTATATTTCCAGGAATTGGTAATTCCATTAGGGGTTTAAGTCGTTCGGGGTCCGGTCTCATGGCACCATTTCTGACTATGTACCCTAGTAGCTTGATGCTTTTCAAATTATATGAACACTTTTCCTTATTAAGGGTCAGGTCATATTTATTTACGGCGGCCATGAATCGTTTGAGGTTGTGGTTATGATCTTCCTCGTTATAACCGCAAATAGTGACATTGTCTATGTATGCCACAGTACCTTTCAATTTCTCCTTAGAAATGATTTCGTCCATTACCTTTTGAAAACTTGCGACCCCATTTGTAACCCCAAATGGGATCCTACGGAATTGATATAAACGCCCACAAGCTTCGAATGCCGTGTAAGGTTTTTCCTCCGGCTTGATGGGTATCTGATGGTAGGCACTCCTAAGGTCCAACGTACTGAAAATACGATACTTAGTGATATCGGAAACCATTCCGTCAATACGGGGCAGCGGATACGCATCGAGCTGTGTATATCTGTTGATGGTTTGGGAATAATCAACAACCATCCTCTTTTTATGGTTTTCATTAGTCGTTATTAGGACCTGGGCTCTCCATGGCGATTTGCTGGGCTCTATAATATTTTCCTTAAGAAGTCTCTTCACTTCCATTGCAATAAATTCCTTGTCTTTGAGCGAATGGCGTCTAGATTTTGCGGCTATAGGTTTGCAGTCAGAGGTTAGATTTGAGAAGAGAGATGGATATTGGACTTTTGCAGTTGCTAATCCACATATTTGCAGCGCTGGTTTGGTACCACCGAACGGAATTGTAAGGTGAGAATGTCGGTTAAGGAAATTGTGCCCTAGAACTACTTCACAGCAGAGGTTCCTCATTACAAGCAACTTGATTTTAGAATAGAAATTTTCTTTTAGCTCGAGGTTAACCATGCAAAATCCGATTACACGGCAGGATAAGGACGAAGTGGCCACCGATATTTGATTAGAACAGGAAAAGATTTTCCATTTGTTTGTTTCCACGATATGTGCATCGATAAAATTTTCAGAACTCCCCGTATCAATAAGAGCGTGGAGATTTAGTCCGTTCACTCTGGCCGGCACAATTGTTTTAGAGAGGCATTTGGGAGAGCCAGTCGATATTGTAGAGAGAGATAGGGTAGCGGCTAAACGGGTTTTCTGTAAAGGGGCCGACCGACAAACCTTTAAAAAATGTCCCTGCTTGTCACATCCATGACATCTACTGTTTCGAGTCGGGCAGGATGAACGAGCGTGTTTACGAAGACCGCAGAAGTAGCACTTAATCTCAGCTGCAGCGATAGTAACGGGTTGTTCAATAGTATTTGAAGAATCCTTATCCTGGGAGTCACAATGTTGTGAATTTGAGATGGGAATTTGTTGAGAATGAGAATGGGCAGGAATAGTAGCCCCTGAAAAATCAGGTCGCGAATAGAGATCTGATTGTCTCTGGGCTATGTCCAACGTAAGGGCTAGTTCGTAGGCGGTAGCCAGATCCAAGTCCTTGTTTTCGAGCATCCTTTGTCTGATTTGATTAGACCGTACTCCACTGATGAAGGCATCTCTTATTGAGATATCTCTGGCTTGGCTTGCTGTCAGGGCAGTAAAATCACAGTCGCGACTTAATATTTTCAGGTTTTGAAGATACAGCTCTAGACTTTCTTCAGTCTCTTGACGCCGAGTAGCAAGTAAGTATCGTGCAAAAATGGAGTTTTTCTTCTTAATGAACATACCATCCAGAGTGCTTATAGCAGTATCGTAATTTTGACACTCGGACAAACACTTATAAATGGGAGTGGAAACATGGTGTAATAAGAGGGTTAATTTCTGTGAGCCAGTCAATGCCGACGTAGAAGAAGACTGCAGCTCCGAAAGAAATCCCTCGAATATATCCCTCCAATGTTGCCATTTGTCACTAGAGTCAGGGTCTGATGTATCGAGTTCCAGTCGGTCTGGCTTGAGGTATCGTTCCATTATTTTAAGTTGAATAAATTGTAATGAATAACTCGAGGCGAATAAATTAAGAAAGCTTTATTCAACTTAATACAACTGCTAAACGAAAGAAAAAGAAAAGAATTAAGTTAACTTATTTGTAAGCATTTGAAGTCTGTCCATTACCAAACAGAGGGGGAAGCAGGTTGTAGGAATTACTCACAACACCGTGATTCTTTGAAACTATTCAATAATTTCTCCCTTTCAGTGGGAGCGTCTAATAACTGAGACCTGGAAGTAGGTTCAATATCAGGAGATCCTCCAGAATCAGTTTTCACGGAAATTTCTCCATTAACATTAGTATGTGAAAAGGCATTGAATTATTAATGGTTATAGTTCAGTTGCAACGCCGGTCCTCTCGCACGGTGTCAATTGTAACGCGATCTCTGATCAAGGCGTCCATGTGACACCGTATCCTAACCCCACTGGGACGGCGTCACCCACAAGACCGGCCGTTGGTCCTGTATCGTCCAGTATTACAGGTTAGACGTAAATCTCCTGTTTCAAATGTCGACTCGATTCCTCTCACCAGCCACGTTGTGATATTTTGATCCTGGCGAGTAGTTATCGGGTTGTAGAATTCCAAAAGTTATCCGTTGGTCTACCTGCAAGCTTGTTGGATGATAATCGGGTTAACAGCAAACAAATATGACCAGGTCGATCCGATTTTAGAGGGGCAAATTATATATATATATATATATATATATATATATATATATATATATATATATATATATATATATATATATATAACATTGACAATACATATAATAATACAATTCTCGCGGCAAAAAGTTGAATGTCTCTTGTATATGAACGATGACCAACAAAACAAAAGAAAATACTTCTTGTAATTTCGTTAAAGGAGAGGGGTGGCTTCGTTTTAACTCTTTTTGGTCTGTTCTTAGCGCAACTACTATAACCGTCGATGTTCCCGTCCTCAGCAGTAGTAATAGTAGTAGTAATATTAGTGGTAGCAGGAGCAGCAATACTTATATCAACAGCACTTTAGCAGGCGCTTTGTTCCAATCTCTGACGTCACTTCCTCACTGTCTCTAACCCAACTCTGCTCTTAACCAAACTCTGCTCTGCTTTACTTCCTGTTAGCTCGCCTCTTTATATAGAGAACTGGTGACGTATTTGTTTTTCTAGAGCGAACGTACTGACATACTTTTATTAGGAACGGGTCGACCCATTTCCCGACACACCTCTAAAAGAACTTCACACTCGTTTCAACTTTCAATACCCTGACCGTATTGGCATTGTTCTCAGTTTATCTATTAATAGTTCTGAGCGATTTTAGTAAACTTTACATAGATTCATACTGTCTTGTTTTATCGATAAAGTTAACCTTTAGATCAAGACATTCTTAATTCTATCTTCTATTAATAATCTGATATATTTTGTACGCTTAAAGAGAAAAAAAAGATTGTATTTCGTTTTCTAAATAAAATCTGTAACATTTACATTTCAAAGTCTTTACAGCATTTTTACCATCTTGGTTCTTTTTCCCTGTTTTCCAGCATGTTCTCCTTTATTATCATTATTATTATTTCGGGGTGATATCCTCCCCACCCCGCCACACAGTATCAGATGTACCTCGATATGCTAGAGGTCTGGAGTTTACAGCTACTTGTTTATCAGATTTAAAGAATATTCTGTGAGGAATCCGATTATATTTTGTGAAATCTTGCCAGGAGACTTCAATTCTTTCTATGATCCCTTCGGTCTTTTGATGCTGAAATAAATCATTATAAGCAATAGCCATATTTGTTCTTCTAAAGAAGAATGAATAGTTTTATCAAGGCAACTTGAGGATTAGATGATACTGTCTTGATCCTGTCTTCGTGCCAGGGTAATTCCACTAAATATGAGTCGTCCTTGAACTGTACAGTTTTTTCGAATTTATCTATTTTGCTTTTGTTGTAATCGCTAATATGTTCATCTTCATTGGAAGATGATGCGCATGAATCCATAGCAACCATTTTCTGTTCGACATTAAATAATTCGAAGGTATCTGGAAACATTTTAGCGTAAGTGGACTTTGGTTCCAATACAAATTCTCCTTGTTGTTCGGGATACGATGAAAGTCCAATGCTACTACTATGGTAGTTGTCGTGAACGTTGGAACCTTAGGTCCTGCTGGTGTAACTTGATGTCTATATAGAAAATTTAGACTGTTCCCGAAAAGATTAATTCAATTCGGCATTTTTACACGCCAAACCATTAATACAGATATTTATTCCTTAAAATACAGGAATTGTAGCACATGGCCGAGGTGGGAAGGGGGGGCTGGTCTTCCTTAGCTGTCCTAGTCCTAATTAATCCGACTCACGACCCTTTCTTTCATTATAATTTACTCACTTACCACAAGAATTTATCCATCACCTCCAATCCTACATCCACTAAAATACAACATACTCGCAGGGGAATCTACAAAACACCCCATGACATAAAAATTTGAAAGTCCATAAATATATAAATAAAAATCTCATGATTGATGAAATGATGGGGGGGAAGATGAACCCCGAAAACAAACTCAAAATGTAAACAAAAGATACAACTAAAACAAAACAATGTTAGTAGGAACCGTCCACCCCTCAAAATAATAAGAGGCCACTGTATTCTGCCACTCGACAGAATCAAGCAGCACATTCACTAATGGAATGGGCTGGGCAAATTAAATGACGGAATGGGGAAATCAAATGCTGACCCAGCCGAGATAAAAACAGGGGACAACAAAAAACTGGGGAGTTTGGGAATCTCGACATGGGTCATAACAAAAGAGAATGCCGGGAACAGGTCGGGAACAAGACTTGAACTCATTAACTAGGAAAACAAAATGGCGCTAACTTAACCAGGGAGGAGGGTCACAGGAAACCATCCCGTTGCATCAAGGGAACTTAGAAGAGAAAATCAAGGTTAGCCCCGTCCACACGAACCAGGCTCGCCTCGGTCACCCACCTTTCGTTGAAATCTGTCGAAATCAAACGCTGATTTTTACCCTAAGCTGGTATTTAAAGAAAACAACCAGATCCTGATACAAAGATCGTTCATTTCGCAAGATTCCCTACTTTTGCGACGTCCACACCACCATTCTAGCCACGGCTAGCAACGTGAAAAACACCATCCGTTTTACCCCGGAGAACGGGGGCGACATTGTCGCACGCGTACACGAGATCAATGGGCACGAGCTGCTCAGAAGCGATACAAGCCATTAACTCGCCAACATACTCCCAGAAGGGGCGCATCTGAGGACAATGGTAGAAGGCGTGCACAGCCGTTTCCTCTAAACCAAGGTTACACCGATGACAGTCTGGTAAATCTGCCTGGCCTCATCTGAAGAGAATGACATTGAGAGGTAGCACGTTCCGAATCAATCGCTAGCTAAGCGAAAACTCGCTTACTGAGGTAATCAGCCGCTGGCGCCCAGGACCACAAGCAGTGCAACTCCGATGCCGACAAGCCGAGCCGGTCACACAGAGGATCCTTTGCGACCCCCTCCACTAATTCATGATACAATAGTCTCCGACGCCGAGAAAGGTTACTGGACCGAGGAATGGCCCTCAAGACTGACCGACACTCGCTGAGGAAACTCGATAACCTTCCACAACCGCGACGGCGCTTACTCCAAGAAATGGGAAGAGTGATGGCAAAAGGGAAGGCGTCCCTAACACTCGACGCCAAAATCGAGTCCTCCGTCAAAACGCGGCGTAGGAAAGCCAACCTAGAGGCATGGCGACGACTCGTCAGGTGTGGCAATCCCATACCCGCCCCCATGACACGGACGCTGATAACAGGCTTCTTTACAGACCCAATGCTTGCGACTACCCCACAAAAGGTTAGTCAACAAACGCTCGATTACCTCCATACGGGTCTCAGCAAGAATGGAGTACAGCCAAGCGGTAAAGGATGAGGGACAAGACGTAGGTGGCACACGCCTCAGCCCTACCCTTCAAGGACAACCCCCTTCGAAGCCAAGTCCGAACCAACGCTTCGACCTTTGTACTTATGACCAATTCTTCTCCAGCTGGAGTCCGGGCCCGAACCACATTCCAAGAATGCGGACGGGTCCATCACTCCAACCAAAGGGTCCCAGAAGCGTAACCCCCTTCCAAACACCTGACCGCAGCAAGCCGGAAGACTTGTTACGGTTAATCTTGGCTCCTGTCATCTTCTCATACTGTTCAAGCGCCTTCTGTATCACCTTAATGTCGCGACGGCATAGATACGTCATCGACGTACGCAGAAAACCCAGCTCGAGCCCTAGGGGAAAACAGCGATTCCGCGTAGGGCCGGTCTGCACGCCCTGTCCCTCAACCGGCGAAGGAAGGGTTCCAACGCCAATGCATGAAGTAGGGGCGACAGCGGACAACCCTGTCGGACCGAACGTGACAAAAGCGCTCGACCACTTTCCGTTCAGTTGTACCACAGCACTATGGGAGCGATACAGGAGGCTGATCCACTTGCAGAAGACGGGTTCGAATTCGGCGGCCTGCACGACAGCAGCCAGGTACTAATGGTCTACCCTATCAAATGCCTTGGACTGATCCAAATTAATCAGCGCGGTTTGCTCGTCGTCTTTTACTTCCTCTATGATCGTGCGGATCAGATGCAGGTTGCTTTGAATTGTTCGTCCCCTCACAGCACAAGTCTGCTCGGGTCCCAACAAGCTCGCGACAAATGACTGCAAAAAAGATTGGCCAAAATCTTTAACTATGTGTTTAACAGAGTTATGAGCCTATAATCATCTACGTCCCTCCCAACACCCTTACCCTTTTTCAACAGCGTGATCACACACCTAGATATCCGGTTGGGGTTAGACCCCTGATGGAACCATTTGTTGAACACCACTGTCAAAATTGGGACAAAGATGTGCGACACCTTCAAGTACATTTCGTAGAGCAGACCATCAAATCCCGGCGACTTGCCTCTGCCGACCTTCTTCAGTGCCAAGTAGACTTATGTGATCTCACCCTCGCAGCTAGTCGCTTCAGCCGGGGAAAGTCAGCCAAATAGTTGCGAAACACGTTGCCACTGAGACCAGGATCCTTGGTAAAACGGCTCTCGAAATGCCGCCGAAAAACGCCTCGCACATATCCTTGGTCGACCTCAGAGTACTCCCTTCCAGAGTAACGACATCACGAATCTATCGATCGGAACCTCGACGAATCTCTTCCTTGCGCAATTCTGCGTCCATGTTCACGGCTTCGTTAGACAACTTGTTTAACCTACGTCTAACTACCTGACCCTGATAGCGCTTGCTAGCCTCACACTTCAGGGCCTGCCTAGATACGGCTATCTCTAAGGAATCCCCCCAGCCACCACCCGGTACAGACTATCCTCTAGAGCCTTCACCTTTTTAGCCTTATCTAGAGCGAGTCGTTGGCTATATTCAGTGGTGAATGACCTAATCCTATCCTTAAGCCTCTCCCACCACCTAATCCCAATAACCACCCCCACTAATTCCCTCTGCACTAATATAATCAGCTGTTGCTGAAAGTCCCGCCTGTCCAGTAAGGAGAGATTGAACTATCAGTGTCCAGCCATTCTAGGTCTACTACCTAACACCATCCGAGTACAGACGAGTCTATGATCCGAATAGTCTAAACGGTGCAACGTGGGACAATCGAAAGTCGACGCTTCTGATTAACATTCTCTCTCTCTCTCTCTTTGGGTTCAGGATGGCATTCCAGCCCCCTATTAAGACTAAGTGCGAAGAATCCACCAGGAACAGCCCCAACTGACGGAAAAAGTCGACACGCTGCCTATGATCGTTGGGCGCATAAACCGCAACGAACTGAAACCAATCACTGTTCACGGCGATATTGGCCACAACCAACCGGCCCTCCTCATCCACATAGACAAGGTTCACCCTCGCCTCTAGGGAACGCTTGACTAACAATCTCTGGCCTGCCGGTCCCCGTATGCTGAATAGACGAAAAAATCGTTAGACAGCATATTGGCATCGATGTCGCAAACAAAGTGTGTCTCCTGGATCGCGGCCACATCTATATCAAACGACAAGAAATCACGAAGCAGGCTGCCTGCCTTATTCCGATCTCTCAAGCCGTTCACATTCAAGCGAGCTAGCTTAATAGACATCTTTTAAGTTGGCGTCCCTTAGACACAGACTGGACGGAAATCTAAGGTAATCGGGACCCCGACGGTTTGTCCCATACTACCGGTACCAATATCGGTCATAATTCGACCGTCTGAGACAATCCCGCCGACGTCCGTTGGGAAGATTAATTTTATAGCCCTATGTAAGGCGGCGTGGAGCAAAACGAGGACCCGCTCAGAGCAAAAATTTAACATCTTTTTCAGTTCTGGTGACTCTAACATAACCATCCTGATGCTTGGGAAGGCGCTTTTTGCCTCCGCCAGGTACTCCCACACCTTGCCACTCCTTATGAGAGTAATCACACCAGGCGCCTCCGGGAAATTTCGAGGGTCTTCTGTGGACTTCCCGTCTATTGTTGCACATTTAAACAGCGGCCTCGCGAGGGCCTATCTTTGAGAAGAAAGATCCCTCTCAAGGGTCTTCCTGTCTATCACACAAAGTTTTTCCCCTTTGGAAACAGTTTTTTCTTCTTTTTCCTCTTTTCTTCTTTGTCTTGAGTAGAGTTAGGAGAGGGAGAAGACGGAGCTCTAGAAGACGAAGAAGGGAGGCTTCTTGCTTTACGTTGGTGGTGATACTGCTTGTTGGTACTTTCCGGTGAAGTAAGAACGGATTGGGTCTCAGCAGCTACCAGGGCCTTCTCCGCCCTACTCCGACCAGAACTCCTCTCCTTTTGGTGCACTTTGAATCATCTTCCTCCTCATCATCCCTCCCTCTTTTCAGTGAGGAGGATCGTGATGGAGGCACTTCCTCCACCTCTATGAACAGATGTAATTGTGGTAAATCCTCCTGTGTATGTTGCTTTGTTTTTTTCCTGGAGCTCCTGCTCTAGTTGCTGCTCTGTCGCTGGCGTTGCTTGAGCTGCTCCCGCTGCTTCTGTTATTGTAGCTTCTCCAGCGATTTCTGCTGTTGCTGCCCCTTCTCCGGCTGCCACTGCTCCTTCGGCTCCAATTGTTGTTGTTGTTGTTGTTGTTGCAGCTAATGCTTTGACTGCTGCTGTTTCTTGGCTGTTCCTTTTACCGGGACATCCTGCTGAGGAGACGGAGTTGTCGCCTTCACTCTCATTTTTCACCACCTCATTCCACTGCCCACTGGGGACCTTAATTGCTTCCTTCCTGGGCTGCACCGGTTGCGGTTTTGGTTGCGTCTGTGGAGTCGGCTTTATAGTTGGACACAACTTGGTCAGGTGTCCGGCTGCACCACAAGCCCAACAGGAAGGGCGGCGACCCTCAACGACTACATAAATTCTTCGGCCGTCACAGATGATTATGTTGGGGATCTCGTTGAATTTGGGACGGGCCAATGTCACCATGACTTCGTAGTCACTGATGGCAATGCCCGCCTTGCTTCTAATAGGAGATACCCTCTCCACAGGGCCGTAATCAGAGAAAAAGGCCCCAGATTGTCCTCAGAGATGTAAATGGGCACCCCATGTAAAGTAATCCGGGTCTTCCGGGTGCCCATGTATTCTGTTTGTAATCTCGGGGTCTTCGTGGCGAGGACACTGCCAGCTAATGCTTTTGCAGCCTCTTCCGTAGCCAGCAGGATGTCCCACATGGCATTTGATCTCGGGGCCAATACTTTGGCCCCAATGTTCATGGCTTTGAGGGCCTCCTCCATCGACTCCCTGCTGACAGCAATAAACTTGCGGGTTTTGACGTCCGTTGTCAACAAGGAGATAGTCTTTGTTGTAACTGCCTCCATAACCGAAGGCACAGGCAAAAGTTCATGGCCTGAGATGAATGAATTATATTCCTCTCTCAGGCCCGTGTAATAAGTAGGTCCTTTTGGAGCCTTTCCGCCACCCATGCTGACGTTGTTGTAGAGATTGTGACCAAAGGCTCTTTTTCCTGGGGTATCTCCGCCATGACGGGAGGCTAATCCCCTCACGAAAAACACAGAAAACGATAACCAATCAATAAGTACACTTAAGCACGACACAAAAACAATTACAAAATCACACTTACTGTCAAACAGAGTACACTTCTCAACTAGCGTCCAGCCGACAGACAAAAATAAACAGGGTTGTAACTCATTACATTCCCTCTCTTGACTAGCACTTCCCGAAGCCAGTCCCAAGCCATTAATACATTTAACAATTTTGGTATCTTCCATATGTTGGAAAATGTCCACTCCCAGAATTTCTTGAATGTTTATTCGATTACTATTACTATTATGAAAAAGTGCTAATTTTTAATTTAGGAAGTGGTTTCCCTTTTCCTATTTTTACGCCTAAAACGACTTGGTTCAATTTTTTATAGGACTCATTTGTATAAGTTTTACTTGGTAATTGCCAGGACTCATACTCCAGTCAGGGCATTTTAACTTTTTAAATATTCCTTTAGAGAAATATGACCGCTGGCTACCTGTGTCCAATAAACAGTTTATAGAAACTTTCTTAACGCCCAAATATAATGAGATTTCTACTAAAGGCAGTATTAAATTTCTTTTTTCATTTGTACTGGCACCTGCATGAGTAAAAAGTGATATCTCCTTTTTTATGATTATCGTATAGTGGCGTTATATGTCCCTTAGATGAACATTATTTACAGGGAAGTAATAATTTATTCTGAAGTCCAGGGCAATCTTCAGACGTATACCGGTTACTAGAGCATTTAATACATAAATTCAAATATCTGAAACGAACAGTACGAAGGTAGTATATTTTGTATACCCCCCATGGGGCGGCTACGTGTTGCACAAAATTCCCATGGGGTTCCATTAGAGCTAAGGGTGAAATTCTGTAACGACGCAAAATTATTTTCCTTTTCATTGGAATTATTATTTTTCATATCTTTTTCATATAAAGTGAAGAGCTTCTTTGTTAATGTGCAGATGGTTTCATCATAAATCTCAAACACATTTTTCAAGGAATGGTAACTCGTACCAACCGTGTGAATGATTCCCCGCCTTAATTTATGGGGTAGCTTATCAAATATGATGGGACTTACAAGTTTGAATCCAGGGAAGTCTTCCTAAAAAATCCATATCACACGAGGTTCTTAACTCGGACAAATCAGCCCTTACTTCGGCAAGATAATGCTTAATAGTCACAAACTCGGGTTCGTATTTAGGAGAAATGGTTATTATTTGTTTGAAGATTTCATGAATTATAAAACGTACATCCAAAGATTCTCTCGTCAATAAATTTATAGCCATTTCGTCATCTAAGGTAATATGTGATATTAGCTGTAGGGCGTAACCAGCTAAATAATTCTTCAAAAGGGCCAGCTTTTCTTCGTTAGAATTGATGGAATTGGTACAATTATTAAACTGTGCTATAGAATTCTTAAATTCAAATTTAGACGGATTGATTTAGCACACTGTAATTTGAAAGTTGAGATCATTGGATAGCTATTGGTTAAGAAACTGGCTTCACTTGCGTGAGAAATTCTCGTTTCTTGAACAGTCTTCAATATCATCAAGTCGATAATTTACCCTAACTCGAAAACCATATTCGTTCCTTTGTTTAGCCATAAAACCACTTTCTTCCAAGTCTAGGTTGGCTTTGATACAAATCTCTTTAATTTTACCACCCAAAGTTCGAATTTCTCCCTGAAGATTTTTCTATAACGGCCTTTTCCTTTTTAAAAAGGTTTAAAAGTTTCTATCTTGCTCCATCAATTCCAAACTTAAATTAATATCATTTTTTTAAATATTTTAGAAGTAATAAGGGATTTAATCCCCTTTAAGTTTAAGAAGTTATCCATCTTGAATTAGAGAATGAATTAAAATTATTTTACATCTTTCTTTAAATTATATTTTGGACTACTCGTGTCTGTATTATTTCACTGAATGTGAAAGCAAAAATTATTTTGTATATTTTGAACACACGTGTCTATCATATCCTCATTGTATCGTCAAGGCAAAAAATAATTTTTTATATATTTTTGGACGTCACTTTAGATCAATATTAACTTCACAGAATTCATGAAGGTAAAATTATTTTAATTATTTTTTTTCATATATAAAAACAAATTATTTTGTAAAAATCTTTTCCCATAATAAGGACATCAGTCTATTATTTTCTCTCTCAACGTTTTAAACTCAAATGTGTCTCGATTTTTTTAAAACTCTTTGTCATCAAGCCAACAAAATTGCTTTAAGAGTTCGGCAAATTGCTCATATATATATATATATATATATATATATATATATATATATATATATATAGCAAATGCTTTTTTGTTTAGCGAAATTGCTTATATGTAAATTTGCTTATTTGCAAATATGTTTTTAGCAAAATGTGGGAAATTTAACCACTTCACATACAGAGCCGTGGCTTGATGAACAGAGAGAGACAATTGAACATTGTATGACATTCTTTATAAAAGCAATATAATACATAACATGAAAGAGAATAGATCAAAACTGCTGAAAACATATTCTTTAGCGGTTACTGCCAAAGCTGTTTGAAATAGATAATATTTATCTGATTCGTGTTTCATGATCTGTTGTATTATCTGCATCTCCTCGCATTATTCAGGTCAGCGTTCCTGTTCTGGGTGGTCTACGATTTAATGCTGATTGAATACAGTAATTGTGGCACAAGGCTGGAAAAAAGGGGGTAGATGAGTTAGGGCTTGTCTCCAGACCATTCAGACAAGTCTTCCTGTTTTGAGTGGTCTGGAGACAAGTCTTGTCGCTTCATATTCATCTTGGCGTCTCCTGTCTGGGGTAATCTAAAACACGTCCATTAGCTGCGTGTTGAATTCGGCGTCTGTCAGTTGGCGCTCAAAGTCCCATTTCGCGCCCAATCTTGAGCCTCGCCCAACACGTTATAATGGAATCTTCCTATCATTATCAGCAGGAGTCGCCTATCAACGGGAGATGGCCTACATTTTTATGACTTAATATTTATTTATTTTTAAATTACTTGTAATTTTGTAATACGCTTTTGAAATTCATCCCGTTGATATTCATCACAAGAGTTTTTTTTTTATTTATCAAATAAAAACATGTTTGAATATTTAAAAAATGTCAAGTTTAATACTATTTTTGAGAGTGAACCGTTTTTAAAAGAATTTTATTTTATTTTTACCTTTTAGCAACTGTTAGAATATTTTTCGTATGGATGTACAAAAAGCGAATAATTCTGATATTTCGCTTTGATTGATTCAATATTGGAAGAGTCTAAGTGCCTTGAAAGCACCGTTTTCCAATCCATCAATACGGGTGTTTTTCTGCATTTATTTACAGGAATAATAACCAATACTTACTTCAGTAAAATGCAAATTATTATTTTTAAGATTTTTAATCTTTGTCTTATTTTTCCTGCATAATTTGTTCCCCTCGCCACCAAGAAAATTTTCAGAATTACGACGAAACTATTTCATTCGTATAAAAGAATATGTTGGGATTGCTATGAGTTTGAATTTGTTATCAGAAGGTTTTAATATTAAGATGGTTTACGGGCATGTTCACCATATTAATCCACAACAATATACAAGGTAACCAAAAAAGTTCTTTCCGTTTTTTGATGAGTCATTGAATGAAGTTGAAATATATACGAAATGCGTGTAGCAATTGTTTTCAAATTCGGACAGCCGGAAGTAGGAACATCACACGTTATAAAAAAACACGCGCACCGTGCCCGGCCATCAGTTATAAGCCGGACAGCTGTGAGAAGGATGAAAGTGTCTAGAGATCTCGTTCGGGGCTGTTTGCTTTACGACTTCAAAGTGGGCTTATCAGCAGCTGCATCAAGTCGCCGCATATGTCAAGCGTTTGGGGATAGTGCTGTGGATGAACGTACTGCAAGGCGTTGGTTTCGAAAATTCAAGTCGGGAGATTTGTCTCTCCATGATGAGCCTCGCAGTGGACGACCACAGGTCTTGAATGACGGAGTCCTGAAGGTGGCCATTGAAGAGGACAGTAGTCTAACGTGTGGTGAACTTGCAAGACAATTCAACGTTTCCGATGAAACAGTTAGACTTCACCTGCACCGCCTAGGTAAGACGTACAAACTGAGCAAGTGGGTTCCGCAAATGCTGTTGGAGGTCCACAAGGGACAACGAGTGGCAGTCTGCGTATCGCTGCTTTCTCCCCACCGTACCGCATTCTTATTCAATCGAGTGCTTACCAGTGATGAAAAGTGGGTTCTGTACGAAACTCCCAAGCGTTCCAGACATTGGTTGTCTCCTCAGGATGCTGTCCCTCACATCGCAAGACCGCCTATGAACACACGCAAGATTATGCTTTGTGTCTGGTGGACAGGTCGTCAAGTGGTTCATTATAAACTGCTACCAACGGGCCAAACGGTCACTGGAGACCTATACTCGCAGCAATTGAAACGTGTGCAACAGGCATTGCGCCAGAAGGATCCAGCACTGGTGAATCGCAAAGGTGTGCTTTTCCTCCATGACAACGCCAGGCCACATGTCGCGCGAGTGGTCAGGGATACCATACAGCAACTTGGGTGGGAGACTTTGTGCCATCCACCTTATTCACCTGACCTTGCGCCATGCGATTACCACCTCTTCCACTCCCTGGATAATCATCTTCGTGGGAAATCCTTCACCAATGAAGCAGACTTGCGCAAAGCCCTCACGGACTTCTTTGCGTCAAAACCCTCCGAGTTCTACCGCAAGGGCATTGAACAGCTGGAGACACGTTGGCAGAAGGTGCTGGATGCCGATGGCGATTACTTCGAAGACTAAATATAAGTTACACATACTGTGAAGCGTTTTCTTTTTTCCTTTAAAAACGGCCAGAACTTTTTTGGTTACCTTGTAGATAGGCATTCAAAACGAATCAATCACAAGGCAATTGAATAAGAAACAACGGTAATTTAGGTTTCAATAAAAAAAACAACAGACATTTATGTACAATTAATATACAATTAGAAAATTTATGGTTTGATAATGCAAGAATTAACCATGTATAAATTGGGTGTCTTATTGATTTCCAGTTCAAAATTGTTCATGTGTAAAAGAAATGGTCAAATAGAGTAAAATGGAAAATATTACTTATACAGAAATTTGTGTAGTTTGTGTGCGTGATTAAAGTAGAGTATAAATGTCTTAATTTTCTAGAGTTGTTTACCTTGGATTGTTCTGTGTTTATCTTTTGTTAAATACAATTTCTATTTTAGTAGTGTGTAAGAACACTTTTCTTAGAAAGTTGTAAGTGAATTTTGAGAGAATAATGTTGGTGTTTGAGTCAGCAGTTGACACGCGAAAGGTTTCTTAAGTCAAAATAGTGACACGCGTGGATTCGTGTGGCATCTCTCTGAAGCTAAGTGACTGACTGGTGAATTGGGTCGAAATGGTCCTTTTTATTTGTTTTAGGAATCCAAAGTAGGCTCCAGGGACTTGGCGCGAAATAGGTTTTCGACAATTGTTACACATTTTGGTGACGTCTCGATCAATAAAAAATCGAGATTTGCAATGTGAGGTGTTGATTGGTTAAAACTAATTTTGATGGAAGAGTGTATTTTATCACGGGGGTGAGTAGAAAATATGGACAATTCTATCAAATACATTACTGTAGTTTTTCTGAAACTTACTCTTAGAATAAATGTGTGGGAAATTTGTCCCGACTTTCCCACGTGAAAGGGTTAAGGTTAAATGTGACAAAATCGTTAAAAGCAACAGCGGCTTGAAAGTTTAAAGCTGAGAATTCTCTCTTTTAGGTGGAAGAATAAAGACTCAAACTCTTGCTAGGTGTGTAACACTAGAAGAAGAAAATGTTTATTTACATAAGCAAAAAAAAAAGGTAAAGGGATATACACAAAATATGAGAGAAGAAAGGGAGAAGAAAATTCGTTTAACTTAAAGGAAAAAAGAGTCTTTATAGAAAGGCTTGCTCAAAATATTTCTCTGAGCGCGGAAAAGTTCTTTAATCAAGTAAATTGTTCTTAAGGGGTTAACACTCACATAAGATTTCTTCAGTGCTCTTGTTGAGGGGGGGAACAATCGGAAGATTCGTAGTTTGCGGTTGAGTGAGTTTGTAGGCCGACGACAGGAATATCTAGGTTCAAGAAATCAGATCTCGATTAGTTTTTTTTGTAGAGGGCCGACGTTCTGTCTTTAGAGCCCAGCATGTAGATTTCTTTCTTGAAACAGATTCCGGAGAAGACTGGTGTTACTGTCGCCGACCTGATGTTATCACAGACGATGTCAATTGCTCACGCCCAAAGAGACGCATATTCTCAGTATTTATCGAGATTAGAAGGCTCAAAAATATCGGGAACTTTTCCTGCCAAAATTGCTATACACTTTCCCGGCCCTCTCATTCGTAAGAAAATATATTATCTCTGATAAAAAGTAAAGGTTTGAGAGCTGGTTTTTGGAAGCAAGGGTCCGACAAGTAGTGAGTATTACTCTGCGACTTTATGGCACCATGGTCAGCGTAACAGATTGCGATCTAAGCTTTTGATAAATCTGTGCAATACGCCAAAAGCTACTGCATAATTCGAAGGTACGAAACTGATTCTTTCCTCTGTCCAAGGTTCACTTTACATAATAAGAATTACCTTTAAGCGCAATATCGTTACTACTCTTGATGTTTTGAAAAAATAAGAAGGAAGTTGGGATTACTTTAATTCGATTAGGGATGATATTTTTTAATGGTTAGCCGCGGTGGATAAAATCAAGGGGGAGATACAATGCTAATGAAATTGATGAGGAGAGCTATAGGGAAACGGACGTCGAAATGAAGTTCCGAACTGAGGTTAAACAGGAATTAGATAAATTAGAGCCTAATTTTCCGAAGAATACATCTATAACAGCTAGGGATGATGAGAATACGGGTAACCCATAGTTTTTTCCCATTTCTTCCCAAGTTAAAATGCTGCATTTTCAGCGTTAAGGACTGCGATAAGAATGCTTGCTTTCAAAAATTTTCTTTTGCAATTTGAAAATTGTGTGGCCAATGTCAAGTCGAAGGCTATGAAGTTATAGTATCTGAGAAGATATTTAACCGGATACGCCTTACAGATAACGCAGCACTTAACTATCAACGATGATAATTATGATTCTGCCAAATATTAGGACAAATATTGAATTTTAAAGTGAATTTATAAATGTGTTGTTTACATATTTCGTATACAATGGCGGCTCGGTGCGCGATGAAAAAATGTGGCAATATTTTAAAAATGCCTAAAAAGTTTATTTATATACGTAAATTAATTTTTCTTTTAATTCTCATAAGCTTCTTTTTTTTCTTCTGTGGTCATTATCTTTCAAATAGAACTGAAATTTTAAGTTCAAAGAAGACATTTAGATATGTTTTTCGAAGTTTTTAGAAAGTCCGTGGTGGTACATAGTTTAAAGAAACAAAACCCAGTCGAATGATTCAATGATTTTTTTTCTTTCATTCCAGACCAGTTAAGATTAGTCTTATTCTTGTTGCATTTTCCTCTGCAACGCCCGACAGTTTGTCATGCGTCCAACCGACAGCCTAAGTTAGCAAAAAAGAATAAGATTGCAACGTGATTTAAATTTGCATTTCTTTTTCTTGGATGTTTGTTTCACTTGGACCTGAAGATTTGGTAATTTTCCATTTCACGTTGTTGTCTTAACGGTCGTAGAATATATAACAATTTTAGTGTAAAGAAATCAAAAATAAGATAAAACTAATTTTGAAATTAATGTCAATGAAAAAATGCTTCATCTAAGAATTCATTTCTGCTAGAATATTGGGTATAAGTTTAAAGTTTCAAACGATTTTTTCTGACCAAACACTAGGTATCACCAAAAGTAGTTACTTCTAAATTAAGTACCCCAAAGAAACGGGTAAATTCTTCCTAAAACCAGATCTTAAAGGGGTAAATTCTTCCTAAAACCAGATCTTAAAGGAGTAAATTCTTCCTAAAACCAGACCGCAAATTCTTCCTGTAACCAGACCGCAAATTCTTCCTAAAACCAGTCCGCAAATTCTTTCTAAAACCAGATCTTCTTCTGGTTCATGCTACACTAATTTCCACCACTGGCCGAATGTGAATGCTCCGAGCACCCAAAACTGAACTAAGATTCCGTCAAATGTGCAAAGGTCCCGCACATACCTTCCGTTTTTATTCACACACCCAAAGAAAAAATACAATCCAGAATTTCCACTCAATAGCACCCACTCCCGCTTAAAAACAAAATAAAAACCGGAAGGGACATTTTTGGCAGTTGGTCGGCATTATTGCCCGGATTCACAGACTTCGTTGGAAAGCGCCCACCCATCTCCAATTGCCCCAATAAGCCACCACTCATCCTTCCTCTCCTTCTGTACGTCTCTGCGGACGCCTTTCACAATTCCACTAATCTCCTTCCTTTTAACGGGAGATATTTACACCGTTTTATCATTTGTCGTATTTTACGTTAATACAATTGCTTATTTCTTTAAATCCTCCTTGTTCTGCCACCATACACTTAATATAACAGGTTTTAAATGAATTTTTACATATGAAAAATCTTTCTTCTATTTTAGGTTTTAATTTCAAATTATAGATTAAATTTAATATTTCCAATAAGCAAAATACTTTGCAGTATTTCAAAACGAATTTAAATTAGAAAGATTTTTTTAATCGCTAAAAATGGCTAATTTTAGCCATATTTGCAAATCACAACGTAATTGTCTTTATTTTAAAATCTTTCAGAAATAAAATGTACTTTTCTGAAACTTTATTTGAGGAAGATTATCTGATTTAAAGTTTAATTAGTTTGATTTGAAACAATTATTACTTACACTTAATTTAAAATATCGCAGAAAAACATTTATTTAACATGGAGTTAGGTGTTTTATGAAGTCCTGACAACTATTATGATAGCCTTATGTTCGTTTTTTGTTTTTTGTTTTTCTACAGGGGACATATTTGTAAAAATTACTTGACGAATATAATGCCTATTTTACATAATGTTTTACCTACCCAACAAAAAAGTTAAGAAAATATTCTAAGCAGTCTAATGTTTTATTGATTTTTAAGTACTTTGGCTTAAATTTACTATGGTTACCGCTCTTTTATTTTGATAATGTCATGTATGGACGTCCATGTTTACAAAAACCGGCACGTTTATACACACAAAAAAATTTCAAATTATTTTTAAAATACTGGGGATCACTACATTGTAGTAAACATTTCAATTTATTATTAGTAAATATAGTTTTTACTTAATTACAATATCAGCTAACAGGTACAAATTAATACAGAATTTTAGAAGATTTAATATATTCTAATTAAATTTTTAAAAAACTGAAAAAAATTTACATAATATATTTTATTCATAAAAGCAATTCAAAGCGTTTCTAATTAATGTTTTTGTTTTTTTTTTGTTTTTTTTATTTTACGATTCAGAACAGATTTTCTGTAACTGGGGCTTCTGTTTTACAAAAAAAAAGATACGAGGGACACAATAGAAACTCGAAATGGGACGCACTAAGAGACGCTTTAGAGACATCAGCAAACGATATCATTCCAAAATAGAATGGACAAAGAAGAAAAAACGAATGGATGATTGATGAGATTCTCGACATGATGCAAAGGAGAAGGAAAAAATTCTTCAGCGCTGGAGCGAGTATATTTGAGAACTCTTCCACGACAAAAGATAATAACCAGCAATACACAGAACTACCGATGGACCTGAAATTCTAAAAACCGAAGTAGAAGCTGCACTGGCCAAATTGAACAGAAACAAGGCGGCAGGGCCAGACGGAATTGTAAGCGAAATGCTGACAACCTTAGATTATTTTGGCATAGACAAGATCACAGAAATAATAAATGAAATCTACAATAGTGGGAATATACTGGAAGATATCAGCAGATCTATTTTCATTGCACTGCCTAAGAAACCAGGCGCAAAAGAATGTGAACTCCGCCGAACAATCAATCTAATGAGCCACGTAAGAAAACTCATCATCCGTATTCTGGTGTATAGAGTGCGCAGCTGAATCAGGCCAGAGATAGGACAAGAACAGTGTGGGTTCGTTAAAGACACCGGAACAGGGAACGTGATATTCATGCTCAATGATATCAGAAAGAGCAATACAAATACAGAAGGACGTGCACTTATGTTTTATAAACTACGCAAAGGCGTTCGACAAAGTACGCAACAAAGATCTGTTGGAACTGCTCAGCAACCTTGATATATTTGGAAAAGATATTAGAATAATCAAGAACCTATAGTGGCAACAAACGGGATGCAAAAGTAAAAGGATGAGCCCGAAATGCAGGTCGGGGACACTAAAATCAAACAAGTGCGGAAATTTAAATATCTGGGAAGTGTTTTGACAGATGACGGCAAGTGCGACGCTGTGACCAGAAGACGTACTGGGATGGCCAAAGATGCATTCCAAAAGTTAGGCAGAGTATTACGAGACAGGAGGATTTCTTTGGTAACAAAGAAAAGAGTATTGAGCTGCTACGTGCCATCCGCCCTCCTTTACAACAGCGAATGTTGGACAGTTTCCTCAAAGATGAAGAAGAGACTCGAGGCAGCGGAGGTATGGTTCTACAGAAGGATGCTAAAGATATCATGGACCGTGCCTGTGAGCAACTATGAAGTTTTGGAGAGGATGCAAACAAGGAGGAAGATTATACTTAAAATCAGGAAGAGGCAGCTAAAATTTCTGGGACACGTAATGAAAAAGGAGGGTTTGAAGAATCTGATAGTCACAAGTCGAACAGAGGGAGAGAGACAAGGGAAAGCAACGCATGACATACCGAGCGAATTTAAGCAAGTGGATGACAGAACATGGCCTGGGGGAAGTAGAAAGGGGACAAAACTTATTGAGAGCTACAAAGGATAGGGAGAAGTGGAGGGCCATGATCGCCTAGGTCCTGAAGGGACACGGCACATAAAAAGAAAACTTAGTGTGTGTGTGTGTGTGTGTGTGTGTGTGTGTGTGTGTGTGTGTGTGTGTGTGTGTAAATGAAATACCACCAAATAGCATGCATTTTTTCCGAAATGAAAGCAAAACATAAGATACCCTCCGTTAAACGAAATTGTCGGTACTTGCTCATAATGAAGGAATTGTATACTGAATAGGACATTTTTATTAGAAAACTTTGTAGAAATATTGCGGGGTTTTGTTTCACGCCCACCCACCCACTTTCAATATCTCGTGTGAACTTTTTTTTAATTTGGGTAGGTCTTCTTCGCCAATTCTTTTTGTTTATTTTTTACAGTTATATAAAAAAATCCCTGAAGATATTCCAGCGATAAATTCCTGCAATATCAACATATATGCGGGAAATATTCATTCCGAACCTTACAAAAAATAAATCAATAAATCAATAAAACTCAAAATAATTTTCTGACACTTGGTGCTTGCTTGCAGAATTTAATAAAACAAGTTATTTCTTTCAGATTGGGCGTAATACACTTAATATTGCTTAAAAATAGAATACTTGCAATTTTTCAGTGCGATTTCGAAATACATCCCATTGATGTTGAATTATTATTATTATTATTATTATTATTAATAATAATAATAATAATAATAATAATAATAATAATTTCCTCTGATTTCTGGTGTGTACACATTTCTTGTCCCACCCAGAGACCTAAGGTTAGAAATGGCATCATGACATTTTCCACTGAACAACTAAAAAAAAAAACAAAAAAAAAAAAACATATTTTACATAAATAAAGCCCTTCGTAAGGTGTAGGCTGTACTCGTGTGAAACATTTTTTGTATTTCTTTAATGCATGGGTTTCCAGGAATCCCCTCAGTGAGTCTACTGAAATCTTTTCCAATCACTCCGAGTGCTCTAACAACAACAGGGATTGCTGTTGTTCCCATGTGCCACATTTTTGAGATTTCTTTTTCAAGGTCCTTATATTTTGATAGCTTTTTGAAGATTTTCAAAGATACATTGCAGTCTGCAGGGACTGCTATATCAATAAAGGGGAACTTTTTTTATTTGCGGTCTCTAATAACAATGTCTGGGCGGTTAGTTTTGATTGTTCTGTCTGTGTGTATTGTGTAGTCCCATAAAATTGTAACAGGTCCTATCTCCGTAACCGGGTTTGGGTGATGTTCATAGCAATTTCTTTCAGTTTCCTCCCCGTAGAAGTTGCAGATTTTCCAGTGCATATATTGGTCCACTCTGCCGTGTCGGGTTTTATATTCAGTGGGTGCCAATACCGTGCAACCTGATACAAAATGATCAATTGTTTCTGGATATTTATCACAGAATCTGCATTTTGGGATAACACAATATTTTAATATGTGTGCTTGACAATTTCAAGTTAACAAGCATTGGTCCTGTGCAGCAAGCATTAAACTTTCGGTTTCAGCTGTTAACCCTGCACTACGTAGCCACTGATGGGTACGGGGTTTGTCTACATCAGCTTGTTTGGTACGGGCAGAGTATTGTCCATGAAGCGGGTTATCTTGTCATTGTTTCTATACCTGGTCCGTTGCATTTGCTTTTGCTTTCTTTTTTAAGTATTTTGAAGCTTCAGTCGGTGTATTGTGGTTTACTTGTATTTCTGGACCCATTTGAAACTTCATTTTGAACTTGTTGGCTTCCTTTATTACGGAATAAAGACGCTTACTACTTTCATGTCCTTTGACACAGACCATCATCCAGTCTACTGTAGTTTTCAGGTATCTTTGAATGCCAATTGTTGTAGTTTTGTAGGACAGTTCTCCTTCTGATCTGGGCACATACAGACGATCAACATGGGATGATGCATGCGATAGCAAGTGAGAAGCTTTCTTGTTTTTGGCATCCATTCGCTAAATGTCAGCTATGATCCAGTTACGGATGTTAAAGCTGCATTGAACCACAGGGACAGCCAGGGTGTTTACGACTGATATTCTGTTTTTTGAATTCAGCTCGGTATTCAGTACCAGACGCACACGCCTGTAGTACTCCTTTCTTACCTTCTCCTTTATTTGCGTATGTTGTATACCATCTCTTTCGCTAATTCCTAGGTACTTATAGGCTTCATCTTGTTCCAGTTCCCTAATCTTTGTGACAAAGTCTAAATCTATTGAGGGCGTTTCTGTAATTCTCCCTTTCTTGACTGTTACTTTTGCACATTTATATAATCCGAAAATCCATACCTATGTTGTGACAGAAACATTTTACAGTATTGAAGAGGCCCTTCAACTCATTGTCGTATTTGACAAAGAGGTTGAGATCATCCATGTAGAGTATGTGATTGAATATTTTTTTGTTTAGTTTGTAACCATAGCTACTGTTGTTTAGTTCATGCGTAAGGGGGGATTAAGAATAGACAAAACAAAAGGGGTGACACATATGAAATCCCGGAATGGATCACCTTCAGTGATCCATTCCGGGATTTCATTGGGATTATTTACAAGCTTTGATAGAGTTTTTGCAAGGGTTTTATGGATTGATGAGAGATGATAGAGCCAGAAATTGGTTTTCAAGGAATTCTAAATTAATGTAGTTGAAGTCATCTTCAGTGACATCGTCTGGATAACTGCAGGTTATGTCACAGGTAGATTCTTCGATTTTATTTCCCGGGAGGTTATTTCGTATTTCATTTGTTTTAGTTTTTACCTCATCCTCTGTCATATAACTTATTTCTACTTTCATTTCTTTACAGTTTGAGTGATGGGTTATAGGATTCTGTCTTATATCTAATTTTATCTTATCTATTTCTGCATTTGAGAGTCTTTTGTTTCGCACGATGCCCCTGCGGACATTGGCGAGCATGTTTGTGTTGGGGTGAGGCCTTATATCACTTCTTACCATAGTTCTCCATATTTAGTATGTCTGATTCGTGGTGTTCTTTGCTGGATTTTCGAGTGCAGTGAAGAACGATGCCATGACTTAGTGATACTCTTCGCGAAACCATTTCGTTCGTTTTCTTTTTATTAGTTGATTTGGCATTGAGTCACTTGGCCCAGGGTTGGGAATAGTTCGGATTTGGTGATCTAGTGTCTCTTCGTTTTTGGAAGAGTTTGTTCCAGTGACAGATTTTTCAGTCCCAGACTGGTTTCTCTCTGAGATACGCGGCCTTTGTTGACCCGGGTGACGATCGACCCGGTATGAAAATTTATTCGTAATCATTGAAATTCGTAGAATTTTGCGTTTTAACCTTCACCGCCAAGGGGTAATTATGTTCAAGTTACCAGCTCTAGGATGCTCACTCAACACATGAGATAAGACAGATGGGGATTATATTCACATATATATGGAGAGTACATAATTGAGTATTGTGTTCGGTGAGGTAGCATATGCGTATAGACATGGCACTGATTATACTAAGTTTTAACTTAGTATAAGTCGGACTGACCACTACCACGTGGAATATCAGACTTTAATACTGAGGGTTATTCCACAAAAAAAAACAGAAGGGTGAGTAAAGAGAAAAAATGAAAATGAAAGAATTAAAGTTAAATAAAGTCAGAGACTTAGAATGAAATCAAGGAAAAGGTAAAACAAAAATGTAATTTAAAAATGGTATAAAATTTACGATTCCTTATATGTTGAGAGGATGGCACAAGTGTCATTCCACCGATGTTCAACTTTCCGACGCCAATGTTATCAAGTTTTATAGGGTAGACCACAATTTGGCGGAAAATATATCAAAGTAGCCATTAAACAAAGGGACAGAGACAAGGGTAAAAATATATTTCGGGTCATTTCTCAATCTGCTAGACACTAAAAAATAAAATTTTTAATTTTCACTCAAAGAGAACTCAGTCAAAATGCAGAATATTGTCAGATTAGTACACCTGTAGCCATAATGAAAAAAATGGTCAGTCAATATGATCCCTGCCCATGCAAACACACACACATATATATACATTTACACACATGCACATATATACACACGCATAACTTATTATTGTTATTATTAAATGAAGACATAATCGAAAAATGTAATGTTTAATGCCATTTTCGAGTGTGAAGTTTTTTTAAAATAATTTTAATTTTTTCCCTTTTAGCAACTGTTAGATTATTTTTTGTATGGATGTTTAAAAAGGAAATAAACTGAAATACCGCCTTTGACTGTGCCTCCCTAATTCAATAACTCCTAAATTCAGATGAATTATACTTCACTACTTCAGTGAGTACAATTAAATATTTTAACATCAAAAAGGTAACTATCATTTCACTAGTTTCATTTTTTTATACTTCTAAATTAAATGTAATATAAAAAATAAAATGATTTAATTAATTCTAAGTTTAATAAAAACGTATCGAACAATAATTATACTCTTAAACTGGTGGTTATATTCTTAAAGGTAAGATATTTTTAAACATAAATACCAATTTCTTAATTATTGCTTTGCTAGTGTTCCGTATTTTTTATTTTTTCACGCGTCTTTTAAGTCATGGAAAATTTAAATTTATACAGTTTCAGTTTTTGACCTATGATATCGCAGGCTATCGTGCGTAAATGTCGTTTCATTGTTTTTAAATAAAAAGTAAGCTTAAGCATTACTTTGCAAAACCCAGTTAATTAATTCTTAAATTTACTAATTGACTTTGAACAGACAAATAATGGATTTATTTTTAAGATATCTTTGTTGTTTACATTTTCGTCTATAACGGCTCTTTGACGAGTAGAGTGCCAGTGTTTTTAAAATGCCTAAAAACTTTATTTACATAGGGAAATTAAATCTTTATGCTATCTTTCAAATAAAACTAAAACTTAACTTCAAAGAAGACATTTATGGTGATGGGGTGTAGAGTTCTCGTTGTTAATTGTTGCTTGTATCAGAAGGTAGATAAATAGTAGCAGTCCTTCGGGACCGCCACTAGTTTGGCCTAAAGGTTCAACAAGCGATCAAATTGAGGTCACCATAACATAAACATAATAACATACGAAAGAGAAGGGTATATCAAAAACACTTTGTATTTAAATGCAACATCAATGAATAGTACAATGTTTCTTGATTTACACGCACAAAGTCCGTTATAAAATGTTCATTCATAGAAGAGAAATCCGATTATTAAAAGAATATAAGTGTCTTTTGTTAATACTTAAGTTCATGACGTGCTGGTCACCGGAGATGAAAGGTGAGGTCAATGGGTTGGTAGGAGTCCTTTGATATCTCCGTTGGTGAAGGAAGGCTGAAGGCATCGGGTTTCACGGGTGAGAAAAGCGTAGCGACATTCACTGACGGTACTTCAAAGCTTTCTGTCTTAGAAGTGAATTTATCGCTCTATTTATGTGTGCCCTTCGGATCAGAGTCAGTCTGCTGAAACAAACTGTTGGGTATGGCGCGGAGCTGTTTAATTGGTGGAAAATTGTTTATCATTCTTTTTATTTATTTTTAGTTTTCCACCGGAAATTCTGCGTGGAGCCGGGTGCGCAGAGACCAGTATTGGTCATTTGCTGTCTAAACCTCTGAGGGTTAATATCCGGTCCTTCGCTTGCTCCGTGCCACCACATAACTTTCGCCCCAGTAAACGGAGTTGTTGTTGTTGTTTTTTTTTTTGTTTTTTTTGTTTTTTTTAGTAATAAAAATATGTGTTTTCTTTCTTCCATTTAACCGTTCTACCGGACTTCGTTCTAGTTTCTGGTTTGTTATCATTAGTTTCTTCGGAACAAGATAGGGAGTTATCCAAATCCGGTCTTGATCCAATGGAATCTTTTGATTTTATATTTTCAGAAATATATGCAGGTTTTAGTCTATCTATTGAAACATTACTATGTACGTCATCCGATCTTTTAATAGTAAAATATTTTTCATGACGACTTAATACTTGGAATGGACCTGTGTATGGAGCTTCCAATGGCTTTCTTACTCTGTCTGTTCTTAGCCAGATACTTTTACATGTTTGTAAATCTTTTGGAATGTAAGAATTAGGTATTGTATGCAGGTGTCCCCTGGATAATTTGTCCATGTCAAATTTTTGCATCTCGTCGGCTAGAATTTTAACGTGCGAGTTTGTCATTTCACTATTCTCGTTCTTGATAGAGTCAATTAACAATCGGGGGACTTGTGCATGACTCCCTGTTACTGCAGTAAATGAAGAATAGTTTGATTCGTTAGGTGTTATCCTCATTCCCAAAAGGACGATAGGAAGAGCTGACAACCACGATTCTTTCCTGGCTATAATAGCCGTTTTTAAAGTTCTGTGTGCTCGCTCAACTAATCCATTCGTTTGCGGATGGTACGCCGTTGTTCGTAATCTGTGGAAGCCTATTATTTTTGATAGTTCTGAGAATAATTCGGATTCAAATTGGCTTCCTCTGTCCGTAACGACATGAAGAGGAACCCCGAATCGGGAGATCCACAGATTGACAAAAGCCGTTGATATTGATTTTGCCGTAATTTCTGTTATTGGGCATGCTTCTATCCATCTCGTATTTCTATCAATGCATGTTAATAAATATCGATATGGTGAAAAATAAGGGTCAGTGTGGTTCTTTACTGGTAGTAAGGGACCGACAATATCCACATGCACCGTTTCAAAACGACTGGAAGGTAATTCAAATGGATTTACTTTGCTCTTTGTGTGTTTTATTATTTTTGCTTGTTGGCAGTGCTGGCATTCTGTGCACCAGGTTTTTATTGACTTGTCCATCTTCGGCCAATAGTATCTGGATTTTATTATTTTTCTTGAAGATGTTATTCCTGGATGTGATAGATTATGCAGACTGTCAAATACCGATTTTCTGAGCTTTTCAGTCACAAAAGGTCGTGGAAAAGGTAATGTCGTGTCACATAATATGGTTTCATTTTGATTTATTGTGTATGGTTTCAGTTGATCTTTGAATGCCTGAATTTCATTGTCAGTAGCTTGATGCTTCATTATTTCTTGTAAGTCACATATATCAATAGTGATCGCGTTGACAGGTCGTGATAAACAATCAGCTACTATATTTTGTGAACCTCTTATATGTGAAATGTCATTTACATATTCGCTGATAAAACAGAGGTGACGCTGTTGTCTATCTGATTTTAAGGAAGACTGGCTTTTAAAAGCACTGCAAAGTGGTTTGTGATCCGTCAGTAACATTACATTTCTGCCTTCTATTAAATGTTTAAAATGGAGTACTGCTAGATAGGCAGCTAGTAGTTCTCTGTCAAAAGTAGAATATTTTTGTTGGGTTTGGGATAATTTCTTTGAAAAGAAACCTATGGGGATGGGTTGATTATCAATCATTTGATGAAGTGCTGCACCCACCGCATAATTCGAACTGTCTGTTACAAGTTGATAGTTGTTAGCTTTCGAGCTGGGGAAAGCCAAAACAGTTACATTAGATAAAGACTTTTTCATATTTTCGAAAGATTCAATTTCTTCCTTTGTTAGGGTTAATGACTTGGAATTTTGGTTTAAACGTATTTTTTCCGTGAGAGGTAGTATGATATCGCTGAAATTTGGCACAAGTTTTCTGTAAAAATTTGCCATACCGATGAATCGGCGTAGTGATTTGGAATCGTTTGGTTGAGGAAATTCACTTAATTCATTCAACTTTTTAGCACTGGGTTTGAGACCACTAGCAGAAATATGAAATCCTAAAAAGTCTAATTCATTAGCACGAAATATGCATTTGGAGAGACAAATTTTAAAATCGTACTCACTCAGTTTTTGTAGTACTAGGTCGATATGCTTGGAATGAGTTTCTTCATCTTCTGAGAATATAAGGATATCGTCGATATATACAAAGGTATAATCAGTATCACGAAAGATATTGTCCATCATTCTCTGAAAAGTACATGATGCGTTCCGTAGTCCGAAAGGCATATAGTTATATTCAAATAACCCAAAAGGGGTAGAGATGGCTGTCTTGCAAACATCCTCCGGATGTACAGGTATCTGATGATAAGCAGACGACAGGTCTATCTTTGAAAAGAACTTCTTATTATGAAGCTTCGAAGACAAGGAATTTATATTTGGGACTTGATATCGATCGGCTTTTGTTATGGTATTTAAATGTCTGTAATCGCCAACAGGTCTATATGTGCCGTCTGACTTCGGTACCATATGTAAGGCTGAACTCCATTCAGAGTTTGAAGGGGAAATTATTCCTGCCTTTAGGAGTTTCTTGAATTCCTCTTTTGCAATTTCACATCTCTGAGCTGATAATTGTCTGGCTCTGGAGAAAGTAGGAGGGTTGCTACCAGTTTCTATTCTATGGAATATCTTTGGTTTTGTTGCATTCGTGTCGCGATGAGGAGAAATTAAGTTTGGGTATTTCTCCAGAATTGCTCGTACCATTTTGTTAGCATCTTTATTCGGTACTAAATCTATATTCATGATAATAGACGATGGATGTGCATCGGATTGTCTATTAGTCATTTTATCAATCAGCTTATTGTTTGTGCAGTCCACCATTAGCCCGAAATGGTTTAGGAAATCGTATCCTAGGAGTGGCTGAGCAGTTTCGGCTATTATAAATGTCCAGGTAAATTCTCGTCTGAGGTTCCGTAGTGTTAGATTCAGTACTGCTTGTCCTGAGCATTCAATCTTTTGATCGTTGGCAGACACTAAAGAGATATTGGTTGGGTATGTTACAGCTCCGCTTAAATATCTCTTCGGAAGTATAGATACGGCAGCTCCTGTATCCACAATAAAATTTAAACTTTGAGCTCCTAACCGTGCGGCTACAATGAGAAGCGGCGAGGAAATGGAAGCTAACACCTCTCGCCTAGTTAGTTTTCCGAAATCTCACGAGGAACTGGTGAATTTGGGCGAGAGTTGGGTTGCATTTGAACATTCCGTATATTTGGCCATCTGCACCACGGCTTACAAAATTTTGCACGTTCCGCAAAGTATAAATGCGCTCGGCAAATTAGAGGTTTTTGGTCCTTGTTAAAAGGGCGAACACTGGTAGGGAATTTATTTTCACTGTGGGAACAGCCATGTATCCTTTTAGTTTCATTTTTATTTTGCTGTTCATCCCTTTGCTTCCCCGAAATCTGTCGAATATGTGCGGTGTCTTGTTTGTTAAAATATAATAGTAAGTCATCCGCCATTCTTCCAAGGTGATCTGTGTCTAAATCGACTTGTGCCGCTACCACTGGTTTAATGGAGTGAGGTAGGGCTTGAATAAATTTGTGACGTACGATATCGTCCCCTACGCCAATTCGGCTTGCTAATGACATAAGTTCATTCAGGTATACTGAGGGACGACCTGTTACAGTCGATGACGACATTAATTTGTCCAGCATCTCTGGTTTTGTTTTCTCGTAAGCGCCCGTCACTGCTTCTCTTAGTGCGTCGTAATCTTTTGATTGCAGTATAGTTGGCTGTATATTTCCTACTACGTCCACAGGGAGAGCTGCCAAAGTGTTAAAAAATTTTTGACTGGTCTGTCTTATATTTGCAATATTAAATTGCGCCTCCATTATCGCAAACCAAGCTATTACGTTTGATTCAATGAAGTTTGGTGGTTTTATCGCAACAGCTTGGATTGGTTGGTTTTGATTAATTGTAGTTTCTTCAGCGTCATCTGCCATGTTTTTGGTTTGTGTTGAATAAAAATTCTAATTTTGTGACAGTTCAATTTTTTTTTTTTTTTTTTTTTTTTTTGTGCGTGCGTGTATATATATGTGTTAAAATCACGTCTTGGTCACCACTTATGGTGATGGGGTGTAGAGTTCTCGTTGTTAATTGTTGCTTGTATCAGAAGGTAGATAAATAGTAGCAGTCCTTCGGGACCGCCACTAGTTTGGCCTAAAGGTTCAACAAGCGATCAAATTGAGGTCACCATAACATAAACATAATAACATACGAAAGAGAAGGGTATATCAAAAACACTTTGTATTTAAATGCAACATCAATGAATAGTACAATGTTTCTTGATTTACACGCACAAAGTCCGTTATAAAATGTTCATTCATAGAAGAGAAATCCGATTATTAAAAGAATATAAGTGTCTTTTGTTAATACTTAAGTTCATGACGTGCTGGTCACCGGAGATGAAAGGTGAGGTCAATGGGTTGGTAGGAGTCCTTTGATATCTCCGTTGGTGAAGGAAGGCTGAAGGCATCGGGTTTCACGGGTGAGAAAAGCGTAGCGACATTCACTGACGGTACTTCAAAGCTTTCTGTCTTAGAAGTGAATTTATCGCTCTATTTATGTGTGCCCTTCGGATCAGAGTCAGTCTGCTGAAACAAACTGTTGGGTATGGCGCGGAGCTGTTTAATTGGTGGAAAATTGTTTATCATTCTTTTTATTTATTTTTAGTTTTCCACCGGAAATTCTGCGTGGAGCCGGGTGCGCAGAGACCAGTATTGGTCATTTGCTGTCTAAACCTCTGAGGGTTAATATCCGGTCCTTCGCTTGCTCCGTGCCACCACACATTTATTTAAATTATCTAAAATGCGCTTTTCGTATTTTTAAAGAAGTCCGTGGTGGTACCTACCAAATACTGATGTCCTTCCTTATATGCCAAATGTTTTTTTAACTAGCCTTATATTTTGAGCTCTGCTTTAAATTTGAAATCCAGAATTAAACGAAAAATAGCGCACGAAATATTTTTCACCTATTTTCCAATAATTATACTGAAATATAATTTAACATTTGTGACAATACAAATAATTCTCAAATTAAAACTGTTTTATAAATTGAGAACTTAAAAATTTAAAACAGAAATAAATAAATTAAAAAAAAAAAAAAACGTCATCTTAAAGTCCTGCGTTAGAAAAAAAATAAATTTCCGTGTTTGGTGTACAGAAATTGTTTGAAAATACCCAGGAAATTAAAGATTCTGCCTTCCCGTTTGTTTGTTTGTTTGTTTGTTTGTTTTTTTTTTTCTTTCTTTTTTTTTTTTGTCTGATGAAACGTGAAAATTGTTTGAACCTGTTTTCCATTTTTTACAACTCAACCTGTGTAAGTGCGTAATGTATTAACAATAACTAAAAATTAAACACTTCTAAAATTTTAATATTTCCTTTAAAATTTAAATGTGGCCTTCAAATATTAATCGATAGATCATAAACCATTAAAAAATATCAATTTTATTATTTGCATCACATTTTTTAGTTAAAAACTTCTATTTGCAACTGAAATGAACAAGTTTTTTAGAATTTATTCAATAAATTAAAAAAAATCAAATCAATTTTATTTTAAGTCAAAAGATTAGATGAAAAATTGTAAATTTAGTTTTCGGTGAATCTTGTAAATAATACTACTTCATTATCATCATCAGAGCCGTTCTTCATCTCAGCAACTTTGTCAGTTCTCGCTAAAGCTCACTTTCCAGGGTGGAAGTTTTTGACGTATGTTTTTGTGAAAATGTTGATGCTGACAAGAGTTGTCTCTCTTTGATCACTGTTTCTCTGCTTCTTCACCTTTGTAGAAATATCGACCCTTGTTGAGCGTTTGGTAAGATAGGTTATCTTAGAAATACAATATTCCTGACAATAGAGAAACAATTGAAAAAGGAAGAAAATCGCCATTATAAAGATTAAAATAAGAAATATATCTAAAAGGTAATTGAATTGATTTCCTATTTTCTGTTTGAACAAAAAAAACTGAGAAAAATAATTTAAGTCACTTAATGACTCGGTACCGACACAGAGTTTTTAAAAAAATAAACCCCCCGAAAAAAAGTAATATAATTTTAAAAATAAATGTAGGTACCACCCCAAAAAGTGATACCTAAAGTTTAAAATACATTAAAAAAAAATGAAAAAATCTTTCTTGAAGCTTTTATTTTAGTTTTAATTCCAAGCTCATAAATTTAGTTTTAGTATATCTAATAAGCAAAGCCAAATATTTTGTTGTATATCAAACCGAATTTAAATTGATTGGAGTTATTTTTCCTGATTATCAGTAAAATCTAAAATCGTCCATATTGACAAATCTAACATAATTCTCTTTATTAAAAAAAAATCATTCAAAAATAAAATACTTTTCTCAAACGTTATTTGAGAAAATTAGCTGATTTAAAATTTAATTAATATGAATTAAAACAAATATTAATTTTAGTTTACAATATTGCAGAAAAAACATTTTTAACGTGGCGGTAGGTGTTTTATGAGATGTTATCGACAAACTCATGTTTGGACAAACACCTGTAAATTACTTGATGAATATAACAGGAACGCCTTTTTTATATAAAATCTCTAACTACTCAGCAATCTTAAACATTTAAGAAAATATTCTAAGCAAATTAATATTAAATTTTAGCTACTTTGGCTTTACAGATGAAAAAAATAAAATCTGAAAATAAAATATATAAACAAAAAATATTTTAGCATCCCGCTACCACTTTCTTATCAATGTTGAATTTTGTACAAATCTGTGCAAAAAAGAGGATCAAAAGCTTATCCAGCTTCATACAGATTTTCTGGAAATATCAGCTTCTAATTGGTCAATAAACACACAAGTGGGCGTTGCAATCCGCCCACGTACAAATATTTTTCCAGCACGTGACCAAGCCAAGTTTCCCGCCATTTTTCTGAGAGCCTGTCACGTGATTACATTAATTATAAATAGCAGATGTATCTCTTTTCTACTCTCTCTCTCTCTCTCTCACACACACACACACACACACACACACACACACACACACACACACACACTCACTCACTCACTCAATAAGTCAAACCGAAAATGAAAGAAGAAAAGACCAAACACGGCTGCAAAACGGCAGAAGTTTGCTGGTTCATGGGTCGAGTCATTGTGACTAGAAATTTACCAATATCTACCAACAACCTACCATGCATAACTTTCGCTATAAAAAATGAAAAAAAAAGGAACGCCGGAAAATAAAAGTATTTTGGCCAATAAAAAAAACAACAACAACAGATTTTGATGTTAGCCGAAACCAAGCCTCGTACCAGTAGACTGGAGCCCTTTCTTAAGGGATATAAACAGACAGCCAACAGGTAAAGGCAGAAAAGGGACCACCGAAGAAACCAACCAAGCGTGTCGCATGAAAAAAATAAGCAACCATCTGCTTAAGACATTTTCCGCCCATTGTGAGGGTCGAGAAATACACCGCACATTGACACCGCACCCATTTCCAAAGTAATCACACTGTCGACTGCAGACCCCCTCCCCCCCCAAAAGATGGCTACTACTACCAAAGTCTGATTTGTAAACTACCAAATACCCAACGAACTTTCACTACACCGAATTACAAAGGACTCTCTGCAATCGAAGTTGTGGGGTTAGTCTACCCGGATTTTAGGTGGGAAAATAAAATCTGAGTGTCATGTCCACAAATTACAATACAAAATTATAAACAACGCGAAATGATCATCGCAGATAAGGAAGAAAACCAAGCTAAATATGACAATAACATGTATACAGTAAATACATATATTTACACGTTGAAAATGAATGTCTTTTGTAGTGACCATGAAGAGACCAAATAGTTCGATTTGATTTGTTACAAATGAGTTTACAATGTTTCAAAGTTATTTCGTTGCAAGTGAGTCTGCAAAGTTCGAAGTTATTTTGTTGCAAGTTGTTATGGGAACTTACCTATAACGATAATGAACTCTTCCTGACTCTATAAATACTGCGCCTCTCTGGGAGAGAGGGGAGGAACGAGTCGAGACCTAACGAGTCAAGACAATATTAGTTCACTCTAAACCAGACTGACAGTTAATACTAACACCTTCATCTCCTTGTATTATATTTCTGTCAATATGTGTTTCAATATGTGAAGCACACGTCAATGAAACGTGTGAGGCTATTGACTGATTGCGTGCGATGATAGTTAAAAACAAGGTGAACAAAGAGAAGTAGATCTAGAACTTACTTTCGTTGTGGCTTTGTATGTAAAAAGATCACCGCTGACTGGCGCGTTGTCATGGTAACGCGTGCCGAGGCTGATCCTTGTATACTGACCGATCCTTTTCATAAATTTGTCCGCTGACTGTCTTGTTTTATTCTTGGTCGCTGTTTTAATGGCTTATGGCGAGTCGGTGATCGGCTCGCGAAATCTATTTGATTTTTAGCGGGAACGTACTCCGTGACCCAAACCCTGATGTTATTTGGAGTTCAACCGCACGGACGTCGTAGAGGGACATTACGTGACGTCATATCCAATCAGGTTCCAGAAACCAATCATTTAATTTTGGAGCATACTCTTCGGGCCACTGACGACATGTGCGAGGCGTTTCGGCGGCATTTCGAGTCGCTTTACTAAGGAGCCTGGTCTTCGTGAGGACGAGTTTCGCAGCTATTTGGCTGACTTTTCTCTACTTTCGTCGACTGTAACGGCTGGCT
The DNA here is from genome assembly GCA_964036315.1 of Acanthosepion esculentum. Classification (NCBI taxonomy): domain Eukaryota; kingdom Metazoa; phylum Mollusca; class Cephalopoda; order Sepiida; family Sepiidae; genus Acanthosepion; species Acanthosepion esculentum. The sequence continues at coordinate 101,488,623 of OZ038501.1, read as the reverse complement.
GCGAGGGAGAGATTACGGACGGCGAAGTCTATGCGGTATTGAAGAAGGTCGGCAAGGTAAGTCGCCCGGTCTGGATGGTTTGCCCTATGAATTGTACTTGAGGCTGTCGCACATCTTTGTCCCGATTTTGACAGTTGTGTTCAACAACTGGTTCCGACAGGGGGCCATCCCCGACCGATTCACCAGGGGTGTGATCACGCTGTTGAAAAAGGGCAAGGGTGTTGGGGGGAAATTAGATGCTGCTGTCCTGCAGGCCGCCGGAGTCGAACCTGACTTCTGCCGCTTTTTAAAATATAGGGGGACCGTTGAATTTTAGTCAAGTTTTCCATTTATGATTAGTAAATAGATTTAATTTAATATCAATTGACCGCTAAAAATTAATACAGAATTCTAAAATATTTAAAAGTTTATAAATTATAATTAAAATTTAAAAAATGGAAAACAATTCTTGTAAAATTCCATTATTCATCGAAAAATTTATTTTTTGTAATACAATAATGTCCATAATATATTTTATTCATAAAAGCAATTAAACCCTTTTCAATTAAATAATGTTTTAGTTTTATTGGATTTTTTATTTTATGATTCAGGGCAGATTTTCTGTAACTTGAGGCGGGGCACGGTTAAACGAAAAAAAAATTAACGGTTTAAAAATTCTCCGAATACTTGTCCTTATAACTTATATGGCCATTAAACGCTACAAAAAACAATTTCACCAAGATCCGTAAAATTAAATGAGTAGAGGTGGGGTAACAAATATAAAAGATATATTTTTACAAAGTTTTTCTATAAAAAAAAAAAAGAAACATAACAAAAATAATGTAATACATTTCTGAAAGTTCCATTAAAATCCAACAAGTATCTGATTTGCGCAAGAATTTCCAAATCAGTGTGTTTTTAACCGCGCAAAAAAGACGCTCAGAATTCAAATACTAACTTGACGTCAGAAAAACAAGACTTTTAACCCAAATCTCAAAGTTTCTAAAAGGGATTTAAAAAAGAAGACATAATTTTTACATCAATGTAGTTAATTTAAAGTAGTATTTTAAATTAGAAAAGGCAAATTGTTTGATGATCAAAATACTGTGAAATCCAAGATTAAAGACAAAATTGTTTGACAATTAAAAACACTTTAAAATCCAAGGTGGGTGCAGAAGGAAATGTTGCAATCAAAAATCGTATTCCAATATCAAGAAATCCCAGCACTCAAGTTTTTTTCGCTATCAATCCACTGCCATTCAAAACCGCCTGATTCAAAAAACTGCGTCCTGAAAAAAGGGCGCGCTCTTATATCAGTTGCGTTTTCGCGCATGCAAAACCACCAGCACGTGCGCCATGACGGAATTACAAATGGCGATCATGACCGCTCCTTTGATCTCACTTCACTACAATCAAACGCTCCTTAATGATAATGAACATTTTGAGTCTTTTGACGATAAAACTTTTTTAGCGAATCTTTGGAGGTACATATTTGAAAATGCCTTCTTTGAAATTGAATTAAACTTAAATCAGGGAGTGATTCACATTTCGTAAGTATTCAAGGAACTTACAGGGAATTTTAACAATGAAAAAAAAAGAAAAATCTGTTTTTGGCTTGTTTATTAGAGTGAGCGCAAACGAAGAACACCCAGTTATAGTGTGCTGCAGGAGTATGTACGTTGGTGTTTGAGTTGGGAAACACATGTCTGCTGGAATGTTTATCACAACAAAAATGGCGATCTTGCATGTGTGTCCGGCTAATAAAATACAAAGAAACAACTAAAACCTATATATATATATATATATATATATATATATATATATATATATATATATATATATAAACCGTTATTTAACTCCTCTCTTTAAAACTTCTCTCTGTTAAATTTTAATCCCCACCTTCACCTTTAGGCCTTCCTGTTCTTCTTTCTTCTATTACACCTCTCTCTAGAGCTTTCATACATTTTCCTCTCACACTTGTTTCCCACTATCAACACATACACTCTCACTAAAATTTTGTTTTTTATACCCGGAGTTATATTTTCCAATTTCTTTTGGAATTTGTAGGTCTGATGAATTGGATCGTGATTACGATTCCAATGTAATAAATTATAACCATGGAATATTAGTGTTTGGGCCTTTTATATTAACTCTGTCCTGGACATTGAGTTCGTCCTGGATTCTATCCTCTTAGGAATTTATATATATATATAAATTTCTAACACACGTATGTTATATATATATATATATATATATATATATATATATATATAAAGAAACGGTAATGTATAATTAACAATAAAAAGTTACATTGTTGCGAGCGACAAAGACAATGATTGTATGTATATGACAAAACAATAAACATACATGAAAACATTTAAAGACTAGTGAATTGTTTTTGTATGTAAAATGTGTGTTGTAGTCTAAGAAAAAATGAAGTTGCGTACGTACGTGTGTGTATGTGTGCATTTCCCATTGGGAAATGCGTTTTCACGATAGACCTACATTCTCGCGTGTCTAAGGAACATAGGAAAAAGAGAATGATAAAAAATATTACAGTGTTCAGAAAGCGTCCCCTAGTGGCGATTTTTAGTTAGGAAAGTAAGTGGGGTTAACTCCACAAGTGCACCTGAGTCGCCCACATTTGGGGCGATCACAAGGGTCAACTTAATCGGAGTGCAATGGATGGAAGGGACTTGCTCTGGTAGAATTTCGTGTGAATTTTAGTAAATATACATTCTTTTTAATTTGGGTTGCATTAACAGAAAGGATCCAGGTTTTATTTCAAATATAATAACCTAAATAATCCTAATAATCCTAATTAAAAGAAAAAGTAATTTCCGTATATAAAGTTTTTAGACATTTTTAAAACATTCGTACGTTCACTTGTCTCTCATTGATTCCCTGAACCGCCATTATAGCCGAAAAATGTAAACAGCAAATTAAAAAATTTCTTAAAAATCCAGTATTTGTTCTAGATATATATCGTTTAATAAATTTAAGGATTTTGTAAAGGTAATTTTACTTAGAATTAATGAAAATAACATTTATTTATGCATAGTAACCTATGGGAAAAGGTTAAAAACAAAAAATATATCATTACACCTTGACTTAGAAAGTATGTGAAAGATTAAAAATAAAAACCAAAGAAATATGGAACACCAGCAGTGCAATAATCAAGACACTGGTATTTATTTACAAAATAAATTATCTTTATGCTTGTGTAGTTCCCTCAACATCATTTTAGTCCAATAAAGTCTTAAAGGATGAAATATGTCACACAAAAGTTTTCCATTTTTTCCATAGTTTTTTTTCTTCAAAACTTATATGATCAATAGTTTAAGAATATAATTTTTTTATTCTATACGATTTTATGAAACTTAGCAGAACGAAAAATTGAATTTTTTATACTATATTAAAAGATTTTTTTTTGTTTTTTTTTACATAAATGATTTTGTTTTTAGTGAGGTTCACCCTGTACAAGGCCCAGGAATCACTCGAGGTAGAGAGTTACAGAGTAAGAAGAATGCTAGACTTGAACAGGTTACAATTGTAGTGGTTGGAGAAACATCCACAGAAGAAGCTGCTCAAGTGGAAGTTATTTCTCACTAAAGGAATATGGATGGAATGAGAGTGGTTTGCTACAATGTGAGTGGCATGACCATGAAGGTTAGAACTGGTGAATGCAGTTCATCCAAGCACTCTCCATGGAAGTACCAATAGAGCAGGATGAGTCTTGCCACATCCCATCTGTGAGAGAGGGGTTGCTGGGCAGAAAATAATTTCTAACCCATGAGGATGTGAAGACGCTTTTGGACTCAAGATTGGAAAGTGAGGATTGTATAGCTCCTGCCCAAATATGACAGCAATACTCTATTTTCAGATTGATCTGGCCCTTGTAAAGGTAGACGATAGCATGAGGAGTCAGGTACTTACTGGAGTGATACAGTATGTACAAGTTCCACTTGAGATCTGGAGTGAATTTAAGGTCCAATAGACACTCAAGGCACTGGGCCTCCCCAAGAGGACATCCATTCATCATAACTGGTGGTAGTTCAGAGTCCGATCAATGATGATGAAATGTAACTAGTTTTGTTTTCGAGACATTGAACATAACCAAACAGTTTTCCTTCAATGATCATTTTTAAAACAATAAACACTGCTGAGGAGTGAAGGTAGTTAAAATAATAGTGGTATCATGGGAAATACCATCCTTTTGACACATGAATTTCAAAACTGCACTGAAAAATTACAAGTAATTTTAAGACATAACTATTAAGTGTAGACTTTTTCTGTCCAATCTATGAGAAAGAAAGTAATCAAATTTATCAAAAACCTCTAAGCAATTTGTTAACATCCTTCTTCTCATCCTCCAATTCAATTCAATTTTTTTTCTTTTTGCACTTTCTATTATTGACCCTTATCTTTTGACATAAGTTCTACATGCAATAAAAGAATTATTCAGATTTAACTAAAATGATGCTACTTGACCTTTTCCTACAAACACATTACACAGATTTAACTTTTGTGTTTTGTTTTCATGACAGTTAAAAAGATTTATCAGACAAGATTTTAATCTACTTGTCTCATTCCACTCTTATTTCCTATGTTTCTGGTAATCATGATTTAAATATAAAATAATATTCAGACCCAAATACAAATTATTTTTAGTACTTGTGTATTTAATGATAAGTTTAAAGACCTTCAATTTAACAGATATTAAATATTTTTTGCCCCTTTTCTCAGAGATTCTAGCTATTTCTCTTAATACTGAAATACCAGAATTTAATTTTGGGATAATTTATGAGGCTTTTTGTGTAGTTACCAAGAAAAAATATTGTCTTCAAGGCATTCATTTTTTAAAACTTAAGTGTGGTCAGGAAATCAACTTTAAGACAATTTATTTTTGCAAATGCGGAAGACATGATAAAGTGATGAATATCTTTGTAATAGCATATTCATGTTGTTTACAATCAGTTTCAACTGGCAGTTATAATTCATTTGATTTTCAAATTGTAAGTTTAAATTGACTATATCTCAAAACAATTTTTCATGGGAGATTTAAATTTGGTCATAAGAACAAATATAAGTTATATTAAAGTTCTTTTATTTATTTATTTTTTTTAGGATTTTAACAATTTTATCTTTTGTAATTAAATTTTAAAAACTTATTACACACTGGGATTTCCAAATATATCATAACACAACTGATCAACTTTACAGCAGGCAACAAGGTATTCCTCACTTTCTACACACAATTATTCATTTACCTAAAAAATAATTGCATTTTTACCAAACTTGGTGACTATCACCTCCACCCTAAGAGCCATGAACAGTCTTCACAATGAATTTTCTAATATTGGCATTTACAAAATTATTTTCCTCAGCATACACTCCTTACCAAGAGAATTTCTTAGAATTTACTTCCCTTTAAGAGTGACTTATTCCTTTCAAACTTTATCTTAACTAATATGAGCCTGTCATATTTCTTTCTATTTATGTAAGAATCTGTATTTCCACCTAGTATCAAAGTGTCACTTCTCAGTACTTCTTCCTAAGATCAGTGTAATACCTGTGCACTTTATTACACACACACAATATAGCTATCAACTACCAATCTGTTCATTTCCATGTCACAACAAACTAGGAAAAGCGAAGCAAATAATGGAGGAAATGGAATTACAAAGGAAGCTAAAGGGAAATTTTTTTAAATTAAAAATGGATAAGAAGGATGAAGATGAGGAGAGTGGGGATTGCTGACTTGAGTCATATTACTCTGTAGGGTTACAGTGATTGAAGTTTATTAGAAAAACATTTAACATCAAGATTTTTCCATGTTAAAATGAATTAAAAGCATTCTATTCAATTTGACCCCAAAATAAAAGATTTAATTTTTATAAAAATACAATACAATCATTTGCCAAGGTGACGATTGTATTTTTTTTCTTTGTTTCAGTATTCACACGTGGTTTAATGTTCTGTGAAGAAAAATTTATCAGTGTTTAAAAATATTCAGTGAAATAGAGGGTTTTGATTTTTTTTTTTTACAGCTTATCAACATTTTGTGGTTTATTTAAAGCTGAAACATTTTGAATTGTAAAATTTTACAAGTGAATACGGCATTAAGAATTTTTTTTTAGAATAAAAATAATTTTTCCAGATCCAAGTTTTACTGTTTAACTCATAGCTAGTGGGGGGAGATGGAATCCTACCTTTCCTTAACCCTTTTGACTCGCCTAGGACATATGTGTCCCTCACATGTTTTCAACACGTCCTGTGGGACATAATTGCCCCAAAAACGCATTGATATGGAATAAAGCAAATATAGTATCCCATTGCTATATTTGTAATAATACATTCAATAATATTTTTCTAAGTCAAGGTCATTTAGATATGTCTACTGAAATGAACGATAATATTTTTTGCTGTATACATCAATTATGCAAATGTGGACTTGAAAGGGTTAAGATATTCATGCATAAGTGAATGTAACTAACCAAACTAGAATTTGAATTGGGCTCTTCGAATTCTCATTTCAAATCACAATCCATTACACTATCCACACATGCAAGATAGAGAAAAATGAAAGAGTTATAAAATATACTGGATGGAACCAACTTTTAGGTAAGTCACCAGTGATCAGATTTTACGGATAATTAAAATTTGTCAATATGTGTATGTAAGCATGTATTGATTTCGGTGTGTATGAGTCAATGGTTCTGGTTAGTTTAACTGATGATCAAAGTATTCAGCTTTTATTTAGAATCACTGGAATGAAACTGCTGATTAGATGATAACATATATTAAAATGTGTTAATGTTTTCTAAAAGAATCATTTTCATATCTTATGCATGGACCACCTTACATAAAGTCGAGTTTAGAAGTGGAAACATCAATGTGGCTCTTATGCGGGTCACTTCAAGAGTTCTTGCTCTTTAAGAGGATCATCTGATGATTAAAACTAGCCAAATCCCCATCATACGAACATTTCTCTTAATAATAATTTTAAAATAATTCAGAAGATGATGTTATTTTATTTATGGTAACTGGATTTTTGGTGATTACTTTACTCGGTTTCCATCATTTGATACTGTGCACCTGAAAAATGGCACTTTTATTGTGGTTGCCAAGGATTCTCGACCTATTGACTAAGATCAAAGTGTATTATCTGTTTTTATTGGCTTAATTTGATTCTCTCTCCTCACTTCTGTTTTCCCTTCTTTCTTTCATTTTCTCACTGAAACCAAGTAATGTCTTTTCCATGTGATCAAAACAGAATAATCCATTATTCATAAGGTATTTGCAGGGTGTAATGGTTGTATGAACTAATGAAAGGAGGGACAGACACAATTATAATAGGATAATAATTACTGTGTTTTTCCATCTAACCGACATGGTTTATATCTAAGAGTTATAAACTGAATCTTCACAAGTGATCTGCATTGAAGGAGCTACACATAAATTTGAACCATCAGTGTAACAATTGTCTCTTTGTGACTTATTTTTATTGTATTTGTTCAGTTAAGTTTATCTATTGATACTTGCTTACCTGTATATTCATATATTTCTTATTTCTAATAAGAAAAATTTGACGATTGTCTAAGGACTTTGTATAGGCTTGAATAAGGTAATTCCAATGGCTTTCTTAAATAAATAACAAAACCAAAATTTCACTTTCTCTAAACATAGATGAATAATAAAGATCACCAGACAAATAAAAGACATAGTTCAGCCAACTAACCAGAAAACTTTCACAACCAGGATGTAAGAAAAGAAATAAACAAGATCAAAATTTCACCATTTCTAAAAATAGATAGTTTGATCAACCAATCAGAAAGCTTTCACAACTGGGATATAGGCGGTGAGCCTATGAGAAGCAGAGTGCCCTTTCCAAAATGGATCTATGGATGTATATATAAACAAATGGAAGAATCTGCCAAAATCACAGTTGATAAATTAATTTTGTCTATTCTTCAATGTTGCAGTCATCATAACATACCCAGAGATGATAAGAAATAGGAATTAAATTACAATATTGTACAATTATGTCTAATTTTTTATATACAGCTCTGGCAATGCTATCTAGCAGTCATTAGCATAAGTTCCTTAACAGTAAAGTAAATGTCACTCAAGTCAACTACTGTTCAATGTTTTTACTCAGATTCCCAGCTTTCTACTTCTACTCTGCAGTTAAAAATTATGTTGGTAGTGGAAAAGGCTAGAACAAAAATTAGAATTAGAATGAATTTAAAACACTTTTTAGAGAATATATGACATTTACTAAGTTCCTGTCCTTTACTATGCAATCAATTCTGAAAGAAGAACAGTGTCCTGGATCATGTAGTCAATGTAAACTGCTGTCTCCATACATTCAATTCATGCCATTGTCTCAGCAGATAAGGTTGATTTAACGACTCATTTAGTTTACGAAGAACTAAGACAATGTTGACCTTTTTATCCTTTAAAATATCATGGCCGCCCTTTGAGAACGTCCATTAGGAAAATTAGCAAAAGAAGCATTTGAATCACACATTGATTCAATTGAATGGAAATTTAGAAAAGAACAATTTAATCATGAGTCACACAGGTTACCAATTTAATGAATTTTAATAAATCACCAACAGTTGTTTTTCTTGTAAGATATACTTAATTCACAAATGTCAAAATCAACTCTTCTGCGAGTAGATGTTTGAACTAACCAATCAATGTTTAGTAATCAACCTTTTCAAATTTAAACAATACATTGGTCTTCTGAACAAAGCTCAGACCAGGTTTCCTGATGAAAAGCTTTCTCACAAATACATTTGTTTATCATCAAACATTGTCCATCCAGTGATAGGACAATTGTGATATGCCGATCTGTAGCATGCTAAATTTATTCTCCACACCATATTTGTTGTCTCAACAGACATACATTTTAATCAGTTTCTTACTACCAGATCTTGATCCTTCTTGAAGCTCACCTTAGCTGTAGTTACTTTGCCTACATATCCCAATTTGACAGTCCTGCCTAATCTAAATTCAATTGCAGTCTGTGCCACTAATCTAGATGGACTCTAACTGGCAGCAAATGGCCTAATTCCACTTCTCTTTTTTTTTTTAGAAAAAAAAACATGGCTAAATATAAAATTGGTATTGAAATTTTTGTTTAATCTTCATATTCTGGAGAAAATAAAGCTGAATCTTACCAATAGATGACTGAAACTTGCAGCAATTATAACTGGAATTTTTTAAGAAAAATGCAGCATAATACATGAATTTGCAGGAAACTGAAGTACATTGTTTAAAAGCCTTAGAAAAAAAATCACAAGATTTCAATATTTCAACCTAAAAAGTATGTTGAAGGGAGAAAAAAAGTGTGTTTGATGAGATTGTAAGAGAATTCTTTATTATGAATTGCTTCAAGCTGAAGACATAGTTTTTCTGTTACAATGAACATTTTGGCTTGTTTGAATGTTGCATTATAAGTAATAAAAAGGAATTCATTGATTTTATTACATCTACCCTATCTCTCAATGTTGCAATAAAAAATCATGGAACTGAGATAACATCCTCCCATGTAGTGCAAATTGTTCGCATCTGTTGTCTTCAGATTATCATTTTGTTCATTTCATGCAAAACTCTTTCTCTGGTCATCAGTTTTAACTTCTTTATGAAAGAATTAATCAAATCAAAACCAGAATTTTTCTTGTAATAAAATATGCAATTTAAAGTGGTATGATGTCAAAATACATTTTTTTGTTTTTAATCATTACACACCGAGCAAGGCAATAAAGCCACTAAGATGCAAGAGGTTATGGAGTGTGGAAGAATATAAGAAAAAGAACATTATTAAGGAGAGAGAACAATAAAATGAAACACGGATTAAGAAGTCAGAAGATAACTATTGACATTGCATTTAAATTTTTGAAAATTAAAATTGATTGGAAAGTAAGAAGCCAGAAAAGAGTTCCACAAGCAAGAAGTGTGAGTGAAGAAACTGTTAGCATAGAACTTACAGTTACATCTAGCCATTTCAAATGTAAAATGATGAGACTTAGCTGCCAATCTAGTATTGCGCTTAAATTCATAAACCAAGGTACCAAAGCTCATCAGAACAATTGGCATGAAAATATTTATAGAAAAGGCAGAGGGAAGGTATATTACAGTGGTAGGAAAGTGAATGAAGCTGAAATGCCAGGTGAAAACCTATAACATTGAATATTCAGCTTTGGATTTTTATCAAGCATCCCTAAAGACATAGCAGACCAATACAACTAGACCAAATATAACAGAAATATTTGATGTATGGACAAATGGTCAACTTATAAATTTGTAAGATAGATTCAGATGAGAAAAATTGTTGAGCATGACACAGTGAACCAACTTTACTAGCTTTAATGACTTAATAATGATGCTATGCCATTAATAATTTTTGACAATTATTTCTTCCATTATAATTTTAATTGTTTTTCACTATAACTACTAATCAATCTAAAGCCATTAATAAAACACATTGGTCAAAAATAAAGAATAAATTCTCAGCAAGAATCAAACTTGTATCTCTTTTACTTTAAGAAGTTTTCCTCCCCTCCACACTCAACAGCCACTTTACCACTTTGACTACAAGGTTTTATAGTTAGAAGATCAAATCTAATCATTTAACTTTACTTTTCATTTGTTTTTCTCTGCTCAGCACCAAATTTTAGTTGGATTTCATCAAAATGACATCGGCAGTTAGTATACAGCCATTAGCAAACAGTACAGATCTTGTGCCAACCATAAAACCTTTGTAGTTCAAGCAGTAGCAGCTGTTACAGAAAAATATAGCCTTTCCAACATATAAGTATGCAAACTTACCAAGAGCTTAATTTTTTCATTGCTATAGACTGGCAATCTGAATGATTATGATGAAATGAAACTAAAATTAATGTTATGTTCCACTTCAAATCCAGTAAATCTCTTCCTGATTCACACTACGTTAAACTCATCATCAACCAGATGTGAACAGCATGACAGCAAAACCTGATTCACAAAACAAAAAATATATTTAAAATTTAAATTAATCATCCAATCATCGACATTACTTAAATCAAAATGCAAAAACGGAATGTCAAGTTGAGCCCCAGACACAAGATTTTCAACAACAGACAGTTGTTCACATTCTTACATGGAGTTGACCACATCAAAGGACTTAGCAGCAACCACAAACATCAAATCCCCCATACACAAATTGACTGTCATAACACATTTCCTAAGCTATTTTTATTTTACTTAACTGTCTGTAGTTTCAGCAATATAATTAATTTTATTTCAAATTTTGTCTTCTTATCTCTTTTTCCTTGCCAACAGGTGCTTTGTTTGTTGCTACCATACACATGTGCCTGCATAATCATCTAACAGCAATGGCCACTTGACAAAGCCCAGTATAACCTACAGCTTGACTGTCCAATCTAATATAACCCTCACTATAACATTGGTACAAGATTCAACATAATAACTGGCATAAATCACTAAGCATTTTATTACAACTTTTAATGACATATAATCATAACAATAAGATGAAAGCAAAAAAATAATAATTAATAATGATCGACAATGTTTTATCTAATAAAAGAAATTCAAGATAAGGATATTATGAATTTATATGAATAAAAGATTTTGCCCCAAATGCTGTAATGTTTTTGCATTAATCATTAATCTATTATTAATGTCTGATGAGAATAAAAATGTCACAATTAACAAACCCATTGTAACATAGATTTTTATTCCATCATGGAAACCACTCCTATAGCTGAAATATGCCACTACTAATTAAGCCATGAGAAGTCATCATGATAAAGCAAACCTCAATTATCTATTTAAGGAATGTACATCTCTCATTGGGATTTCTCCAAAAATTCATTTTTGTACCCAAAACGTAAACACAGTAATTTTTAAAACGGATTTTTTTAATCTGACATTATTTTTTATTATTATAAATGTTATTTTTAGTGGGTATACATGTTGGGGTTGACATACGTTTTTTTATTATTATTATTAAACAGTGAAATTAATATCAATGCTGCCTGTACGTAACTTGCCTAGATATATCAAAGCCGAATCTTTTCTTCTAAGGGGAATAACTCTTGCCGTCTTTGACGTTATATGTATAACTTCATACTCTCAAAATGTTAGGTTTTTAAGTAAAATCCATTTTAAAAAGTTAAAAAAAGAAAACAAAAAAATTAAACACAATACTTCTATTCTCTTTAATATTCTTATGACTAACAAGCTAGTTTGACAGACTATTGCTTGTGTAGTGTATTCAATCCTTACTGAATGCTCAACTCATATGACCTTGAAGCAAACAGAGCAAAATTCTAACCCTGACCCTAAAGTTACAGATTAAGAAAACTTTCCAAAGAGGAAGTATTATTTAAAAAGTCATATTTAAAAAAAAAAACACACACACTTATACTATTTGATTCCCTTCCCAGAATCCCTTCTCATTTTAACAGATCAACTACAGTTAGTGAATTGAGATGAGGAGCATTTGGCTTAAATAAAAAGTTACATCTGATTTTGTCATAACAAAAATGTTTTATTAAAAGACATGATTTTTGGTCACTAAAAAGAAAGTTGTTTTTCATTTAAATTCTAAAAAATTATTTTTATTTTTTTGGTCATTGATACCGAATATTTGTGACACTGAACAATCTACAGATCCTATCAAAATATTTCATAACTAAAGATTGTTGGATATACTTTCACAAATATCATTTCTTTCTTTCTTTTATGACATTTAGTCATTCATTGTCTGTAAATAAATATACTTCTCTCTTCAAGCTTTTCAATTTGACAGTTTTAAGTTTGAAATGTTTTTTTAATCATATTTTTAATTTATAATTTAGTTTTCACAATTATTTATGGATTATTCAATCATTCATTCAATAGTTTATTTCATTATCATTTTCAAATTGTTTTTATTTTTTACTTGCAAGAGTTCAATTTGATCAGCAACATGGCAGAAGCTGCAAAAGATATGAACAAAAAAAGTGAACAGTAAGATACTGATTTAATAAATTTTGTCAAGTTTAAAATTCCATTTGGAAAACCAAAAGAAAAGTTAACTGAAATCATCACTCAATGATGAAAAAGTGAAAGCTGTGGTTGCAAATGATCCCCAAAATACACAAGCCATTGGATATTGGTTATGTGAAGCCAGGAGGTTGGTTAGTAAAATTTTGTATTTAATATCACCCCATTTGTGTTGTTTAGCTATGGTGTTCAGAATTTCAAAACCAACCTGAATCCAAATTGAATGACTCCAGTGTACTAATCATCCACTTCAGCTGAGGTGATATGATAAGCTTGTGGATGAGTTGGCAACAACATACAGGTACACAATTAAAATCATGTTGGTTAGAGACTGAAAGGCAAGTCCACCATGCCAAAAAGCAAGAGGTTTGTTGCCAACTAATATTGCTGATGACATTTGCACCACTGCATAGTAGCTTCAATTCAATCAGATGGCTGTTCTCCAAAGTGTGTGGATCCCTATGAAGAATAAATAACAGTTTAGGAAGAACAATGCAGTTCTTCAGGAAGTCATTAAGCAGATGTAGTCATTCAATTATTATCTTCAGAACAGTGTGTTTGGGCTGGAAATTAAAATGTAAAGCTGATGAAAGAAACCAAAAAATCCTCACTGAAACCCAGTGGATCAGCATCAATATTGAGCACCTCTTATTTTTAAATTGATCTCACATTTGATCTGTGCCAGAGCTAGTACAACAGAACAGACATCATGAACAATTGGTTGGCCCAATAAGGGTGGCATTGTTGAGATACTTGTTATGGGACAACTCTAACATGCAAGCCATGACATCAGCACTAAGCACAAACATAAGCAATCCAAGTGGAGTTGCCTTGTTGTATGTCAATAGTGGAAGTTACAATTTTGTTGTCAGTGAGCAGTATGCTCAGCAATCTATACACCAAATATATGAGAGGTTACACAGCAAAGGCACATCTGATGCAGGCCTCCAGCATGTGGTCCTAACAGATAGTATTAAATGTATTCCTTACATCAAGATTGATTAGTCCACTTGTCTGACGATTAAGCTTCAATTTATAATATACTGTGACAGCATGTGTGGCTACTTCACAATCACATCTGACTCCTTCCCCCTTGTTAAGTCAGCTTTAGCTCCTGATCAAGCCACAAATTTACACACTACTAGCAAGTCCTCAAAATATGCTTCCCACTGAGATGAATCAGATAACACTATGTTTCTTCCTTAAAGCTGTCAAATTAGCTAAAAATAAAATCTCATGCAAACGATAAGAGGTCACCAAGCATAAAATGATTGTAGAGTTTCTTAGCTAACAACATTGTCCTGCTTCAGTGGTCAAATCTCTTAAATAAGCAAATGAGAGACCATTTATGTCTCTGTTGCTGCTGCTTACCAAAGACTTGCATACCATAATATTCTCTGCTTTTGATATTGTTGTAGCAAGGGTGATGTCTTTAAGCAATGTAAGAATGGGTCAAATTTCTGACAGTGGGGTGGGCTACTTCACCCTTAATACCATCATAACTTTTTTTATAGGATAGAGCATCTTGTCATTGGACACAACCACATGGACAACAGCAGAAATATCAACCTCAGTAACTATAACATTAATACACCTGAATAAATGTTTAACCTCAGCTATACTTTCAACTGTAGGTTCATGAACAGGTCTTAAGCTGCAGGTGACAATCAATCTGGTAGTAATTATTGCTTTCCTGAAGCTTTCAATGCTGTTCTTCAATAAATTCACAAAAGATATATTACCTAATATTTTTTAATTTAAAAATCTTCTTTGGATAGATAGAGTACAAGATTGATAAAACCATGAAGGTGAAATAAATGTAATTGAAGGGTTTGGTTCAAAATTCTGGGAAAGTTACCAAGTACAACAGACACCTGAAGAAGGCTAAAGAGTATATCAGTTAAAACATTGTGAGTATAACAACCAAGATAAATATGTCAGTTCAAATAGAATGGTATATAACAATGATAATTCCTCGCCTTAAAAATTCAAAATTGAATATTTTTTCTCTAAATCTTTGTTAATCTATTTTATTTAAATAATCAGAATTTTCATATTGTATTGAATACATTTTCTTAGCCTGTTACATAAATTACTTAAATTCTAACCATCAATAATTTTATACATGTTGAAGAATGTACAGCTTATTATGGGAATTGACTTGCAAGCTATTTAGATTCGTTTGTCCATTAAACTCTAGCATTTTGGGTTCACTCCATCATGAACCAGCTCTTAGCCAAATTCATCAATGCATTTTTAATGGTAATATTAGCTGTTTCCTTATAAGGAAACATTCAATATTCATTGACTGAGCAACCAATGCTATTTTCAATTAAAATTTATAAAATCTTTGAAAACAATTTTTCAGAAAAATCCATTTCTCAAATCCAGTAACTGTTATTGCTCTTTCTGGTATTGATAAGGGCTTTCCTCCTAACCATTTGTTTGAAGTAGTGTGGAATGTCAACATATTGATTATGTCATTATTTTCTTGTAGAGTTAAATGTGCTAACCATTTTAGTTGTTGCTACTGTTGAAAGTCCTCAAATGATGTGGTTTCTGTTATTTGGTACAGTTCTTTGGGATTCTGTAGTGCCAGTCCACAAAGTTTGAAGAAGGGTGGTCCTTGTAAGACCTACAGGCTTCATTCACTCAAAGCCATTGTTGACAATTGATCTGAGAAAGTGTGAGCATACAGCTGATAATTTCCGAACAACTTAAAGGCTACTAAAATTTATGTTTTTGTTTGTTATTCCAGCTTTAATGCTTGATTCATTCGATATCTCTTTGGAAACCAAGCCAATAAGGTTTATCCATGGGACTATTTTTTTCTTGTGGGATATTTTTCTTTTTGATTTCATTTTGCTTTCTATAATAAGAGTCCACATTTATCCTGCACTTATAATGAAAGAACATTTTTTGTGGTTTCAAGAAAGAATTTCTCAAATTTGTTAAGTTTTACACATTTTTAACCTCCAAGAAAAAGTAGGATTCAAGAGATAAAAGGCAACATTACATGTTAAAGATGTTTCATGATAATAAGTGAAACTAATAATCTCTCTAAACCAAATTTTACTGATTATCAAAAGCAATTTTCTCTTATAATTAATTTTCATGGCATTATATAAAGCTACACACAAACAACTAATTTAATTCTACTCAAAAATAAGCAATAATTGCAGCTGAGAAAAATAAATGCAACATTTTCATAAATATTTTAGCTTTATTCTTGACTTGTCAAGACAATAAATCATTGATTCACACATACTTATAAATATACACACTTTGTTATTTTATAAACCCAAACAAAGAATTAAAATTATTGAAAGAGTCAAAAACAATTGCATTCAGTTTTCTATTCATTAAAACAATATTTTTTGTTGGTTACCCATTGAAAATTTCAGGTGTTCTGGTTAAAAAAAGAGGAAAAATTTAACAGTAATTGAAGAATATTGAGAAAGTATTTTAAATTTTATGTATAAGTTTTCATTTTTGTAGCTTGACAGTTCTACATTTCCTTAAAATGGAGTTTCATATCTGAGAAATATCAAAAATCCATAATCTCTGAGTTTATAAAATGTTGTTCTAATTGACAAAAGTATATTAAGGAAAAATATGACTAGAATATTACAATCATGATTCTAATATTTTCTGGAAAACCAAAATAATAAGTATCTTATATGATTATTGTCTTCTGTATGCCAGCAAAAATAAGTTTTTAACAAAAGGTAACTTACAAAAGAAAAGAATTCTTATTTTGACTTTCAATTTTTTTTTGAACTCATGTGCAATAAAAAGTAATTAATCTTGATTCTTGGACTATCATCAGTTTGTTGTTAATAAAGATGTAAGGAGTGAGTTATTTGACACTTTTGAAACAATGTGAAGTAAGAATTGCTTTATTTTTATTTCATTTATTAAAAATTATTGTTTTACTCAAGGCTTGAACATTCAACTTTTAATTTTTTTTCTAAATATTTTTTATGCAATATATTTTGTAGATATATTTAAAAAAAATTAAAACTTCATTATAATTTAAAAGTTTTAATTTAAAACTAAAAACATCAAAAAACATTAGAGCAAACAATGTAATTTCAAAGCAGAATGTTGAAAATGCTGTTTTTCTTTTGAGATATATTTTAATTATTTCTATTTTAGTTATAGATTGGAGGTTTTATCAAACTATAAGAATTTGCTTGAAATTGTTGTTTTCTGACAGATTTCCATTATTTGAAACAAAACCAAAACAAAACATGATTTATGTTAGAAATAAGTAATCATTTAGGAACAAAAAAACTTTCTTACATTCTACCTACAATATGACAATTAAGAATTTAACATTTAATATTTTTATCAAGTTCATTTTGTTTTGTTTTGAGGCAATCATTTTTTAACATTGATGAGGGTGTAAAAGAAAAAAGAAAAATTTCCTATAATTTTCTGTTTGAAAGAATTTTCTTTATAAGAAGGGAAATTCATACTTATTAATCTTTAACTTGTGAAATTCATTTATTCAAAATTTAAAAACGCACACAAATTTAAAATCGCGCGCGCGTTTCAATTTCATTGAAATTCATCGATAAACTCAACAAGAGTTTCCAATAATTCAATACAATGTCTTTCTTATAAGAAAATTTACTGTTTTTTATGAAGGATGTTTTCTTTTGATTTCACTTTCATCTCCATTAAAAGAAAAATGTTAAAGAAACATTTTTACCTATTCATTGTTTTGGTTTGTTTGTTAGAAAAAAAACGCAAGGAAATTTATTAGGATTTTTACACACTATTTTACAGAAATAAACAAAATAACCGACTTCTTCGACCAAATTCAGTTCGTTTTTATTGCTTTTAAAAACGGTTACTACATTTTTTTATTTAATTATAATTAATTTTAAAAACATCACATAATTTGCAATTCTTCTTTTTCTATTAAAACAATGGACACACACAAAAGGCGCGCGCTCACGCGTATCCGAAATGAACGACGCGATTTTGACAATATTACTTTTTAAATTCTTGCTCCAATTTTGTTGAATTATCGAAAAAAATGAATAATAATATAATTAAAATTTGATATTCTCACTTGCTTAATGCTATTATTTAAAAAAATTCACAACCTTTGTCTATAAGTTTAATAATTTGAAGATCCATTGGACAGATTTTTAGTGTGAAAAAACCAAATTCGTTTGTAAACAATCAAAAGTTTCCGTGTTTTCCTGCCTTGGCAAATCTAGTCGGATATTTTTGGCAAGAAGTCGTATTTCATATTTCTTATTTGTTTGGATTGTAATGTATTTTGAAACAATTAGAAAGCGTTTGAAAACGGAAAAAAACTCTAGATTGTCTCCCTTTGACTAAACATTACACGTAAGGCAGAAGCAGTTTAATCGACGTAATAAAATTAAGTACATATAAGACAACCATAACAAGCTATTCTCCATCTGGTAAGCCTTGGGCAGGTTTCGCCCATCACCTCGCAGCCCAGGAAATAGTTTGTAAACTGATTTGAAAGTAACATCTAATAGTCAGCATCTGTAGAAAAAAATAATTAGGAAGCAAGATGGCCGCTCTCAGCTCATCTACGACTTACTGGCAGTAATCAACACGTTTAATTAGTTTTTTACCAACTATTTGGTCACGTCTTGGAATTTTACTGTTACTTAAAGCAGATCGACCATGTCTTCCAACTGTCAGATACCGTACTGCTATCCGTGATTTATTGATTCCATTACAATGCAATTTTAGTAGAAGATTGTTGATGATTCCGCCCTCCATCTTTTAACAAGAACATTAAAAAAAAAAATTCCCCAGAGCCAAATGTCGTTTTATGTTGTGCTTTAACAGCAAAATAATGAAAATGTGAGCAAAGTGTACAACCTCTATCGGATGGTTTAATCAATAACAAAAAAAAAAAAACAAGGATTATATTTAGAAAGTTATTTAATTTACAAGTGAAGCCGAAACAAGGAGGGAAATATTTATTTATTTATTTTTTTATTTTATTTTTTATTTTTTAAATTTTCGGTTGCCTTCTTCTTTCTCTGCTACCTTCCCCCTCATTCTACTCACACTCAACAATGACGGTTGAGTATGAGTGAAGGCTGAAAAATGCCGCCAATTACAGTCTTTACGCGGCAGAAAAGTAAACAAAGAAATCGGCCCAATTTATCAAAGATTTTCATACCAATTGGCTCGAAGAAATATAATTTAACATGTTTATTGCTAAGATTCGTCTACTTAGAAGTATAACATTTCTTAAATCGGTGTTACTTCATCATTTTCCACTTTTTATCCTTTATTAAACGTTGATCGATAAGAGATCGAAGTAGTTGCATAAATCGAAAGTCTCATCTTCTTCCAGATTTGTTTTTTCGAAAATGGAGAAAATTATTTGCATGAAAATTACGTGAAGGATTCAAGCAAGAAGACTTAAAAAAATATATCGAAAAATTAACGACGGAAATTTTTATATAGTTTTATTCTCGGTCATTAAATTAAATATAATTATTTATTTATAATTTAAAGTAATAATTTTAAAGTTAAAAATGTAATGTTTTAATTTTTTTTCCAACTTGTTTACCTGAAAAGTCGATAAGGATTAATAAAAAAAATGGCCGCCAGAAGGCATTTCAACTGGACATGGCTATTCTGCGTCGTTTGTTTGTTTGTTTGTATAAGGGGTTATTTTTCTATAAAAAATGATTTCACTGACTATTCCACTGTTCTACATTTGCTTGTTTGCTTTCAAAAGCTGAAAACTGTTAATGTTCCTTCTAAAATATTTGACTCAATTGACGTTATTAAATGACCGATAAAAATTAATTTAATTTACGGTTATTTACCTGATTGAACAAAAAATCAAATATTTTTTTTGTTTGCTTTTTAACAAGGTGAACAAAATCTTTTAAATATATTTTACCTCATTTTCTCCTTTTGTAAAAATGTTCTCTAATTTGAACTCTTTTAGTAAGCTTTAAAAAAATTAACAATCAACGAAACCAGAAAAAAAAAAAACATTTTAATAATTTCAAATCAAAAAATGGTTGGCCAGTCGCCATTTCTGAGAGCCGAACAAATAGATTTTTGGCCTTTTTAAAAACCTTGACAGCAAAACATCTGTCAAAAATTGCACAACGGATATAAACAAATTGTTGTTGTTGTTGTTCACAGTTTTCCTATTTAACTCTGTTTTTTTTTCTCAGTCACCGTTACACCCGCCGCTTTCATATTTTCTTTTCACCTGCCACAATCGTCCATTTAAGACAGACACGCGCTTCCATTTTGTTATTGTTTCAATTCGCCTCCCAAAAAATAAACAAAAAAAATGGAATATTTAATAAAATACTTTTAATAAGAAAGCAAACTTAAATTAACGAAGTAATAAAACTTTTTCTTTCTTTTTTTAATTTAAACTTTTAAAATTACATTGTTTTTTTTGGGGGGGGGGCTTTTTTTTTTGGCGGCGGTTGAATGAAGAAGTGGCTTTTTTTGTCTTTTTGGTTTTTTTTTTCCTTCCTTTCAATCCACACTGTTTAAATTTCCAGCTTTATTTTCTTGGTCTTCGACTTCAATGAAAAAGAAAAGTAACAAAACAATTTTTATTTGAAAAAGAATTTAATGTCGCTGTCATCGAAAGTTCAGTTTATTTTCGATGATTTTCTTTTTCTATTTTGAATAAAAAGTTGCAAGACTTTCAGCAAATAAATTAATTTCCAAGATTCATTTTTCTAACTTCTCAAATAATTTTTTTTCTTAATAAAATGGCTATTTTTATAATAAAATAATGACTAAAATAATTTTTTTGCTTATAAACAATTGTTTTCGTTTTATTTTATTTTTATTTTTTTAATGACCGTTAGAAATATTTAAAAATCTGTTCGTTGTCAAAAGGATTTTTCGACTTTTGTTACTGATCTGTTTCATTCCGGAAAAAAATCCAAGCAGCAAAAGGAAGTAAATTTCCAGGAAATAGTTTTTAATTCAATTAATTAAATCAGAAATAAAACGTGACTTTTTTGTCGTTAGATGATAAAATAAAAACTTTGCAAATTTTTTTCACAACTTATTTTTATTTTAGGATCTTTTCTCCTTATTTAATGAAATTCAACTCCATGGAAATTTAAAAATATGAAAAAATATATTTTTTTATCACAACTGATTTCCATTTCAAAATTATTTTTTTGTAACGCCTTTTAAGCATTATTGTTTTATTTTTCTGTCTCTCTTGTTTTCAATAGTTTCTTTTCTTACTAAAAATTAAGAGGAACATAATAAAAAAGAAATACTAAAACTTTCCTACACCTTTGTTGTCATTTTTTTTTAATTTTTTTATCTTTTTTAGTAGTTCATTTTTTAATACTTTTGTTTCTGAAATGAAAAGAATATGGAATTAATTATTTAATTGTAAGTCAATAATATTGACTCGATTCAATATTATTGACAAAGTAAATAGAATTTTTATTTGAATTATAAATTCAATCCTTGATGCCATCTTCTAAAAACAAAAATCCAACCATCGTCTTCCATGGCCACTTCTCTTCTTCCGTTTCTCAAATTCAACTCGACAGCCAAGAAAATGTTTCAGAATCTTTAAACATAAACTGAACCGAGTATTTAGAAATATTTATCATGTAAGTTTTATGCTATTCGTTTAAAAAGTAGTTACTTCCGTCAGTTTAATAATCTCTCCAAAATATAATCGTGATGAACTTTTGCTTGCATCAGATCTTGCAGATTTCTTAAATTTTGCTGAATTTTTTTTTATAAAAAAATTCCATTGTTCCATTTTTTTTTTTTTTTTTTTTTTTTTTAATTTTTTAAAAATAAAACATAAAATATGAAAATTTACAATTTTATCTTTTCTGATTTGAGCAACTTCTCTATAATTAATAATGGTTTGGCATTTGAAAATCTGAAAATATCTTCAGTTTCAATTACAATGTTTTATCTGAATTGTGCATTGGCTCTCAAGTTCCAAATCAAAAGTTGCAAAAACTGAAAATTTGATAAAATATTCATTTTTAGTGAGTAAAATATTCTTCAAGAATAAAGTTATGCAAAAAAATTTAATTTGCTAACAATAAACTAAAAAAAATCCTTGCAATTGATTTGAAGATGATAGATTTTTTTTATGATATCAAAAATGTCAGTATTCAAGTGAAATATAACGGATTAAATTTTGCTGAAAGAATTTATGGTTTGCGTATTTAATTTTGAAAGAAACTTAAATGTAGAAACAACTTCAGTGTTGAAGACCAATTATTTCAGGGTACAAATGAACGTGCTGATAAAATATTAAATTCCAAGTGAATAATATAGTCAACTTTGATAGAAAAGACTAAGTGTATTTCAAATTTCAATGATTTTTATCAATAAAGCAAAGTTTAGATGAATATGACAATGTTTGAAAAAAAATTTGATTAATGCCTATAGCCTATTCATTTTGTCGATAAATCTTTTTTCTTAGCAAAAGTAATGATTATCACTGACCCAATTTTGAAGATAAACTCTCAGATTGTTTTTGTCCTCTATTCAAACAATTAAACTTCACCTGCAAGGTAGATGACATTGTTTAGGGAAAAAAAACTCTAAAGGATTCAGAATGGTTTTTCTAAACCAGCTTGGTCAGGATAAAAACATGCTTCCATTGAGAAAGATGAATATTAATGTTATAAATTTTAACTGAACCTTGCAGAGTTTATCAATACAAACCTCCTCACTTTCAAATGTTTAAACTCATAAATCTTGCTTGTGCTGATATCAAGTTGACCAGAAGTTAAATGCTACTGCAGATGATTGCAGCTTTTTAACTAAAGATTCTCTAAAATGTCAGGATAAATTTGGTTCAGTTTTCAATGATTAAGATTGAAAGTAATATGTCAACATTTTGGAGATAATTCCTTATGCCTTTCTATTTGGGCTAGTAAACATGTTTTGGTTGTTAAACTTTCGTTTCAGCCATTGTACTAGGTGTCCGTTGTACTTAGTATGGAGAGAAAACTAGTCATCAACCCTGTAGAATTAAGTCAAGATGATAGAGAATAACACTGGAGGATAAGATAACTGAAAGAATCAGCACACATGTTAGATTCTGACAATCTCCTTAGACCTAGCATAGCAATGAATACTATATGGAAGCCTCTGATTATGAATAAGATGCTAAAATATTACACCACCTGAGTATAGACATTAGGTTTAAAGGCCACAAAATTATACCACACGATTGTACAAAAGACATGGTCTAGTGGATTAAAATGTTAGTTAAAACATACAGGGTTGCTCAGTTCTTTGAGGATATTTGCATGAATTTAGTAAGACATAAATCTTGAAACAAGAGCCTAAGAAAAAATTGTCTTGAATAATCTTGACACGTCTACATAATGAATCTGCTGTTAACATTGATGACTGCATTGGAAGTCATTTGGGTCTTTGCATAAACATCTGTCATTCCTTTGGTTCATCTTTTGGTCCTGATTTCTCATCAGAGAAAAACCAAAATATTCCAGGCTCTTGATGTTTTTAACTTGTTTAACAAGCACATTGCACAGATTAGGTGATTTTGTCTTTGCAGATGTGAATTGGCCTCTCTGCATCACATGACTTGTATCGAAGGTCTTCATGCACAATTTATCTGATAAAATGTCTTGAAACTTTGAGCTACTTAGTAATGGCATTGAGTTTCTGGGGTCCTTATTGATAATGTTCTGCACTTTCCATGCAAATTTGGGTGTTCTGATGGTATTAAGACTCTAAGCAGGCATTTTAAGTTTGGCTACTCCTGTAGAATCTCTGTCAGTGGCTTTCAGCTCTTTACAAACTTTGACAACAACCATGCAACTTTCAGGAAGCAAGTAATCTCTAAACCACTCTGCTCTGCTTTTAAGATGATTACAGCATGCCTTTTCATTTGCCGAGTTATGTTTGTCATTTATCTGAAAAGTAAGCCTGTATTTGATTCTCTAGCAGTTGTGAACTCTGTCCTTGGGTCGAGTAGTGCAGAAAAGTCATAATTTGCTTCAGTGGAAGAAACTGACAAACAATGCAAAAGGCAAGTTTGACTAGAGAATATTAAATGAAATATTCCCTTAGCATGGACAGTAGAATGTAGATTGAATAAAGAATTCAGTTCAATATTCTAAGTTGGTTACCAGTAATAAAAGACACCTGAAGAATGCCAAAGAGTACAACAGTTGAAACTGAGTAAGACAAGATGAATATACTTGTTTGAATGGAAAGGCATGTAATGACTGAATGTAGATTGTCTTTTTCTAAACATTCTTAATAAATATACATATTGTGTGTGTGTAAATGCAAATATGTTTGGGCTAAAAGGAAAAACTTTTACTGAAACTTCTGTTAAGACTTATGTCAAATATACAATAATGTTCAAAGATTTTGATTTGAATAATAAAATAAACTGAAGATTATGTTGCTGCAATTATCATGAAAATGATAAAAATAAACATTGAAATATTAACATCAACTGTGATTGGGTAACTGTCATGGTTGACTTATATTATCGGAAGTTGCTTCTATTCTTAAGGACAATGTTTAGCAAATATATAAAAATGTTTTAACCACAATAATCAAGAAATGAAAGCTTTCACAGTTTTCAATGATAGTCTGCTACGGTTAATAATAGTTTCAGTTCTCAGAGCAAATTGCATACCTAGAAAAATATCCATTTCCAGTAGAATCTTTCAATAAAGACAATTTTTTCTTATTGTAAGATATGACGGTCTAGAATGATCAGTTATGAAAGATCGATCTTGTCATAAAAAATAATTAAGGGAAGTAACTTTTCTTGTCTGAATGTTAACAGTTGTATTAAACAAGTACTTTTAAATGAACATTTTTAATAGTTTTATCAATCATTATGTAAAATAGTTATTAAAATCAGTGTTTGAATTTCTTTATATTTTTAATTAGTTTTGATTATGTTTTTCAACTTTGTTGATTTTAGCCAGCCCAATCTTTTTCAACTGTTAAATTAATTGGCTAAAAACCAACAAATAAAATAAAGAAAACTAAAACTATTAAAAAGTTAATATCAGAATTGAGACATTTTTATTTAAAAACAAATGTTCCTTTTTTTCTAAAAGTAAAATAAAAATCCTAAAACATAGTAAAAAAATCCATGAATATTTAACTTGATTTTTGCATCATTACATTTGATTATCAAAGTCCCACCAGGTATGGATATAAGAGGTAGAAACAAGCCTTCACTAATTTTTGACTATCAAAGTGCCACCAGCTTGAAACAAATCTTCAGTAATTTTTATTATCAAAGTCGCACAAGTTATGGATATAAGAGATTTAAATAAGTCTTCAGTAACTTTTGATTATGAATGTCCCACCAGGTATGGATAAAAGGGTTTGAAACAATGTTTCACTAATTTTTGATTATCAAAATCCCAGGTATGGATATAAGATGTTGTAATAAGACTTCAGTAATTTTTGATTATCAAAGCGCAACCATGTATGAATATATGAAGTTGAAACAAGTCTTCAGTAATTTTTGATTATGAAGGTTCCCGGCCTCGATATAAGAAGTTGAAACATGTCTTCCATCATTTTTGATTATCAAAGTCCCACCCGGTATGGATATAAGAGGATGAAACAATACTTCAATAATTTTTGATTATCAAAGTCCCAGGTATGGATATAAGAGTTTGAAATAAGACTTTAGTAAGTTTTCATTATGAATGTCCCAGGTATGTACATAAGTGGTTGAAACAAGTCTTCAGTAATTTTTTATCATAAATATCCCACAAACTAATTAGATGTTGAAACACGTCTTCAGTAATTTTTTATCATAAATATCCCACAAACTAATTAGATGTTGAAACACGTCTTCAGTAATTTTTCATTATCAAAGTCCCACCAGGATGAAAGTGGATGAATCAAGTCTTCAGGAATTTTTAATTATCTCACAGATATAGATATAAGAGTTTGAATCAAGTCTTCAGTAATTTTTGATTATGAAAGTTTCACCAGGTATGAATAGAAGAGGTAGAAAAATGTCTTCAGTAATTTTCAATTAACAAAGTCCCCTCAGGTATGGATATAAGAGGTTGAAATAAGCCTTTAGTACTTTTTGATTATGAAGGTTCCATTTTTGGCTATAATATGTTGATCAAATTTTCAGTAAATTTCGATTGTCAAAGTACCTCCAGGTATGGATATAAGGGGTTGACATAAGTCTTCAGTAATATTTGGTACCAGTAATTTTTGACTATCAAAGTATTACCAGCTATGAATATTAATGGTTGAAACAAATCTTCAGTAATTTTTTATTATCAAAGTCCCACAAGTAATGGATATAAGGTGAAATAATTCTTCAGTAACTTTTCATTATGAATGTCCTACCAGGTATAAATATTAATGGTTGAAACCAATCTTCAGTAATTTTGATTATCAAAGTCTCACCAGGTATGGAAGATATTAAAACAAAAATACAGTAACTTCTGATTATCAAAGTCCCAGGTATGGATATAAGAGGTTGAAATAAGCCTTCAGTAATTTTTGATTATGAAGGTACCACTATGATACTATTTGTCATTGCTGTGTTAAAACATAAGAAAGTGTTATGTGCTGAGAGACATGGAAACAAGAAGAGTTAATACCAAAAACCCCTGGGAAAGATTGAAGATTAAATTCACATATAAATTGCTTGAATATTTGATAGACACACTGCTGCAAAATGAAAAAAATTCATTTTCGCTAAACAACAGATTTGAAGTTGATTCGAGATGGGAGGGGAGTGGGTAAGCCAGCCATGCTCACTGAAAAGGTTGGTGAGAGATGTTGAGATGAGAGAGGGAATTTCCCAAAGTTATGACGTAAACTAGAGGGGATTCACCAAAATGTCCCTACTTTACCATACCCCCATGCCAGAACGAATTTGCAAGACAACCAGAGAGACTGGTCGGAGAGACAGGCTGAAGACGAGACAGAAAAGAGGCTACATGATTGCCTGCCAAAGAGAAGCTCCAACTTCAACCTTGTGCCAAACTTTACCAAAACAGCAAACCAGATTTGTGCCAGGTTGACAATAGCATCACTTCTGATTTAGATGTGGTCTGGGCTGATAAGTAATTGCATGTGAACTCTGATATAAACCAATTATTGTATGGAGACTGTTATAAAACCAGTATTTACTTTTGTTCAATTTATTTTTATTTTTTTTGCCTGTACATCATCACCCTGCTTGGACTAGCCCAACATGAAAATATCTGCAATGATTCAATCTTGGCTGCCTTATGAACTAAAAATTACAATGTGGGATAGGATAGCTCTGCATTGAAGAAATCACTTCAGCAACCAGCTGCAGTATTGGATGTCTTGGATGACTGACTAGGGAGTGTGTGTTTTTACACCATATCTGAATGTAAGAGATTGAAACAAGTCTTCAGTAATTTCTGATCATGAATGTACCACAAGCTATGGATATTAGATGTTGAAACATGTCTTCAGTAATTTTTCATTATCAAAGTCCCACCAGGTATGGATAGAAGAGGTTAAAACTAGCCTTCAGTAATTTTTGATTATCATGTCCCACCATTTATGGATATAAGAGGTCTTCAGTAATTATTAATTATCAAAGCCCAGAGTGGTATTGATATTAATGGTTGAAACCAGTCTTCAGTAATTTGGGATCATCAAAGTCTTACCAGATATTGTTATAGGAGCTTGAAACAAGTCTTCAGTAATTTTTGATTTTCAAAGCCTCACCACGTATGGATATAAGAGGCTGAAACAATACTTCAATAATTTCTGATTTTTAAAGTCCCAGTTATGGATATAAGAGGTTGAAATAGGCCTTCATTAATTTTTGATTATGAAGGTACCACATGTGAATATAAGAGGTTGAAACAAGTATCCAGTAATTTTTAATTATGTGTGTACCAAAAAGTATGAATATATGTGCTGGAAACAATACTTCAGTAATTTCTGATTATCAAAATCCCAGGTATGGATGTAAGAGTTTGAAATAAATCTTGATTAATTTTTCATTATGAATGTTCCAGGTATGTACATAAGTGGTTGAAACAAGTCTTCAGTAATTTCTGATTATCAAAGCACCACCACGTATGGGTATAAGAGGTTGAAACATGTCTTCAGTAATTTTTTATTATCAAAGTGCCACCAGGTATGAATATAATCGGTTGAAAGAAGTTTTCTGTAATTTCTGATAATGGCCCCAGATATGGATATAATCAGTTGAAACAATTTTTCTGTAATTTTTAATTATGCATGTCCCACCAGGTGGATCTAAGAGGGTGAAACAATACGTCAGGAATTTCTGATTATCAAAGTCTTCAGTTATAGATAGGGATATGAGAGTTTGAATTAAGTCTTCAGTAATTTTTGAACGTCAAAGTCCCTGCAGGTATGGATATGAGTCATTGAAACAAGTCTTCAGTAATTTTTGATTATGAATGTCCAACCTGGTATGAATATAAGAGATGGAAACAATACTTCAATAATTTTTGATTATCAAAGTACCACATATGGATATAAGAGGTTGAAACAAGCCTTTATTAATAATTGATTATGAAGGTTCCAGGTGTCACTTCCACAAGTGGTTGGAAGACATCTGGAGAGACATTGAACTATGTCACTTTGATAGTTATCCACAGCTCCCTGATATTTTTAGGTGCAAGATCTAGTATATGAACAGATCTCTCCATCAAATGCCAGAAATACTTGATTGGACTCTTGCCTAGCAAATGTGGTGGCCAAACCATTCATCAGAATGATTCTCAAACCAACTCTGGGCAACATGAGCTTCATGTCAGTGCATGATCATGCTGCATTTTTAGGGTCATAGGTCCATGAATGGGTGCAAATAGTCATGAACCAGTTTAACAATGATATATTTAGTCAGACTGGTGAATACACCCCATACCATTATGGAACCACCACTAGCCTGGGGTCTGTGGCAGAACTGAACTTTACCATAAGCCCAAAAGAACAGGAACCATGATTCCTCAGACCATACCACATATTGCCAGTCACCCAGAATACAATTAACAATGTCACAAGCTCTAGTGAAGTGCTGTGTCTAGTGTTGCCTTGTTAACAGACACTCTGGTAGGTTTTCTACACCCATTTGCCTCAGAAGCTAAAGAAAACACAATTGATCTGCTGCTTATACATGCATTGAAATAGGATAGACAATTCTCACCAGATGTCTCTGGTTACAAGGATCTGTGATTGGCCACTGCACTGTCTATGATGGGCAATAAGGTCTTCCATTAGGTTTTCTTGGCATAAACGTGGCACTATAGATTACGAGATGTCAAATGTCCAGTTTTGTAAATGGAATGCCTCATCTGCCCGGGAACTGCTATCATGCCTTGTTTTAAGCCTAATACATGTCACCTTAACATAAACAGTTTAACCAATGTTTACACATACTCCCCATATATGAGAGCCAAACCAACATAGGTCTGGGCATTTCCATGATGTGAAGATATGAAAAGGTCTTTGTAAAATGTATATACTTGATTGTTAAAAGACATATTTGATGACTAACTTTACAATAAAATGTTGTACCTTATATATATTCCATGTTTCATAAAGAGTGCAAACGTGTTAGTCAAAACAATCTCTCACCTTCATATAATACATGTATTTGAATATCTGTTTAAATTCAAGATTAATATATCACAATGAATAGAAACTAACCAACTTTGTCTCTTCAAAGAAAATAAAAACTTAACAGAAGGAATTAAATGACTACAAAAATAATAAATGTATACTTGATTTTGACTAAGCTTACTTTAGTTTGACACAAGGCCAAATCAAGAATAAAAGAAAGCTGTTGCACCAATCACTTTCAATAAGAAGGGTACCTGCTCTAAAACCTAGTATTTTTCCTGGTTTCAAATATTAATCACTATCACCAATTAGAAATATGAAACTACCATAGACAATAGGTAGGCCCAACATACTAAGTAACATGATAATATTTACTCATTGTTTTATTTTTATTTTTTTACACTTTAGTTCAGAAATTGGGAATTTTCAATAATCTGGAAATTTCTTGATCCTCCTAACCAACCCATTCTAATTCAATCCCAACTATATCTAAAAATATACACAAAGTTCACTTTTAAAATATACCTTGTACCTAGCAATATGATCTTGTCATACATAAAACTAAATTTGCATATCTATCAACAAAATGTATTTAAATCAGAATTATCTTCATCCCCTTGATTTTTGTAATCGTAAGGGGATCTGAATGCAGAAGCTACACTAAATTTCCCCCACAATGGTCTATCAACAGCATAGTCATACCTGTCCATTGTTTGACATTGTCAACCATTTTTTACATTGGTGTCCTCTCCTACATCCACTTTCAATGATACTTTGCATGATGGTCTTGCACAGGCTGGTATGCCTTGTAACGTGTCCAAACCATGCCATTTTTCTCCATTTGACAGTGGTGAGAAGAGGTTCCTGATGGCCCACAAAACTTTCAACCCTTTTTCACACAAACTCATTGGTTTTATGTTCCCAATAGATGCCAAGGAATTTACTCATGCATTTGTTCTCAAATGTTTGGATCCTTCTCTCTGTTACTGCTAAGTGCCCACATTTCACATCCATATAGGAGAATGGAGACTACCAGCGATTTGTACAGTCTGTACCTTCAGCAATCCATGTGCAGATTTCCAAGTTGCAGCTACCATCTTTAGACAAGATTGCTCCTAAGTATTTAAAATTGGACACTTCCACCAGTGAATTCCCATTCATGGTAATGTGACACAGGTGTTACTGTTCGTGCTGTTCACCATTACTTTGGATTTCTTTATCTCATAAGATCCTATTCTATTTGGTCTGAGGTTGTTGAATATTCAACAATGGTGTTAGTAGTTGGTGTTGAAGCCAGATTTTGGAATGCTTAATTTTTAGGCAGTTAGGCTCCCTCAACTTAGAAGATTGGTGCAATATTCTTCATAACAATTTAGATACAGTTAGTTTGGTGTCAAAGCTATTCTCCTCACACAAACTTCTCTTTTCTGACAGTTCAAAATCTGTGACTAAAATAAATGAATACTAGTTTTTCAATACAATTTGTTGATTTTAATGTTTTATCTTCCAATTGTCATGCCTTAGATTTTATTCCGTTGCTTGTATAAATCTTTAATCAACTGCCTGATAATCAGGATTCTTTTAATAATTTAATAATGAATTATAATAACAGTGATATAATCCTTGCACTCAGTTTTATTAAGTAGATTGATTCCAATCCTTATCTTTTATTTTAAGAAGTCAATATTGTGTTGAATGCATGGTGAAGTTGTTTGTAGAAATGTTAATGCTAAATTTCCTAATGGAAGTATTACGCACTTAGTAGCTGTCTCCCTCTGCCCCATGTTGTATCCTGGAAACCTGCAAGCCAGTATTTTCTTGAAGATGTAGCTCAATACAAGTAGGAGTTTCACTAAATTTACTAGAATTTTACTAAATTTCACCCAGTAGGAGGCTCGAGAGACACTCAATGCAGAGGGTTACTGAATGAGTTGTGAGACATGAATATAAAGAGGTAGGAAGTAAAGATTATGAGAATAACAATGATAAATAATTGACACTTAAAGAGGTTAATATTGATTTAAATTTAGATGAGAATTCAAAAGGATTGTAAATATATAAGACAATTTAGAAAACTCTTATTATGACATGTTTTGCTGTTCAAACAGCATCATCAGAAAAGTGGATTTGATTTTATAAAATTATTTTCTGATGATGCTGTTCAAAGGGATTTTTCTGTATATTTCTGAAATAAAAATCTTTCCAAGTAGCTGTTTAAATTCTGCAGAGACAACATACTTTTTTCTATGAAGTTGGATAAAATAAGTCTACTTGTTCTGTCTTTGATCAAATGGGAAACAGAAAAGAAGTTCATTTGCTTTTCCTGTGTAGTGAGTGTGAAATAATAACTCCCTTCAAATTCAGACGACTGAGGAAGAAGTAGTAAAGAAATTTGTGAGCTCATGTGAGGTCTTTGCTTTTCACAGAAATTAATCAGTGAGCTGATGTAGAAGGAAAGAAATTGTGAGTCTATGTTAAAATTGCTTTTGGACCAATGAAAATGTTCACAGAAATTAGCCAGTCAGCCAAGAAGAGGAAAGAAAGTAGCAAGCCTATATGATAAGTTCTTTTTGATATAAAATGAGGAGAAAAATGAAATTAATCAGAAGAGTGCCTGAAGTCATGTGAAAAGTTTTGTTTCAGTACCTCATGACCAGCATTGAAGTTCTCGCCAGTGTAAAATTACTCACCAATTATTGGCCTCTAACAAACACATGGCACTTGAGAGAAATTTTTCTTCATGCTTCAAGAAAACTAAGTATTTAAAAATATCACGCTTTGTCTACTTTTGAACATATGCAAACCATAAATCCCTTTTGTGAGTAATGAACTATCTTACATTTGTCTTAAACTTTTTTAAGTATTATTTTGTCAGATCATTTAATCTGTTGTATGAACATTTCCTCTCCATGACAGGTCAAAACTACAAACTTTAAGAATTCTTATTTTCTTGAAACGAGATACTGACACTACTTCAAGCGTGTAAATTCATGAATAAATTCCTTGTTTTGCTAAAATTATCCATGTTTACTTGTCATTATCATCCTTCATTAATCTTCTTGGCAGGAGTAAATAAACTGTTCATTTTAAATCCTAAACCTCACACCACTATACATGTTCCAATCTAAAGTTTAAAAAAATTATAAAACCATTCACTTAGAAGTTTGAATCAAAGGAGAATGACGTCAACCAAACTGTATGGCATGAAAATTGTTTGTCTGAAGTGGTGGATGCTAAAACACTTGTATCCAGTTTCCTTGTTAAGGTAGAGAAACTGGTTTTTGCTCCAAATAAAAATCTTTTCCTCTCTTCCTTTTCAATGAAAATAAGTATTTGGTTTTAGTAAATCTTATTTGAATATATTTTGCCATGTTGACAGCTGCTTTTTTTTTTTTTTTGCCTGGGTGCATAATCTCAGTCATTTGCAGAATAAATATTTATCTTGAATAATAAATATTTTGGAAAACATTCATCTTTCCTTAATCATTATTTCCTAATGTTCAGTGAACAAAATATCTTTTGATGTATGCAAATGGCACTACCTCAGCTAAGAGCAATATGTTAACCAGCTTTTTTTCCTTCAGTAATATTGAACCAGAACACTTGATTTCTCAAAGTCAATATGACTTTTATTCATCTAGGTTACATAACCCAGTTTACAAAGGAATATGATTCGGTTATGCAATCCAGCCGATTGTTGACCCACAATTGGAATGCTAAAGAATTCAGGTGAGGAAAAAGAAAAATACCCAGTACAGAAGAAAAAAGATCATAAATCTTCGATTGCATTATAAAGTAAAATATTAATATTTAAAAACAAATAATGTAGATACAGCAAATTAGTTTTTTGAGAATTGAAGTCTAAAGAAAAAAAGGCTGCAGAAGAAATGAAGATACTGGAAAGTTGTTTATCAGGCACAAGGCCAAAATATTGGAGTTTCAAATTACACTGACAATGGTCTTTGAGACTATACTCTGAATCATTGTTCTACAGTAGACAGAACTCTAAGTCTAGCCTAGTTCAACACAAAGCCACAATAGTAAATCATGAAGAGAGGATCAAATTTATGATGATAATAAAGTCTGCAAAGCTTGTTAACCATTAATTCATAGAATGCACTCTATATTTGCTTATTTAAATTTGTAATTCTGGAAAATCCAGTCAGAATCATATTCACATTATTTCCAATGGTGTACAAAATATACACAATTGGAAGGTTACAGACCAGTTTCAGAGAAAGAAAATATATTTTTTATTCTGATGGATTTCTTGCAAGATATTCCAGATGAAAACTGCTGTCAAATCCTAAAATTTGCAGAAACCTCTTACAGTTTTGTTCTCATCTTGTGAAATGAGAGAGAGACCTTTATTCCACAAACAACTAAAGGTTGTTCATTAAAACTTAGTAAAGATTTCATTTGAATTGAAAACAATTGTATAACAAGTGATTAGATATTCTATCCAATATCAGTAAAACTTCAATTCTCCTAATTCACCAGTTGAAAGGATTTAAATTTACATACCAACAGGACAATAATTAAAGATTACAAAGACAAAACTGATGAAAATGTTGACAGTCTTTTCCATTTGCTAAACCTCCAAATCCAAATCTATCAAAATTAAGTGGTAAGAATTTAATTTATTTGAAGACAATCAGTAGAATCAGCCAAAAAGTTAATTTGGTTCAGTAAGACACATTTTTTAATTTCAATATTGAGCAATCTATGGTCTTGTGTCATCCTGGTAGAATATTATGTCTTTTCTCTTAACTAATTTCAGATGTTTTTGCTAAATTTTACCTTTAGTTGGTCTAATTAGAAACTACTTGTTTGAATCAATCATTTGCTTCTTTGGAAGCGCATAACACAGGCATTAAAATTAACAAATCATCATTTGCCCCAGTTAACAAGACTGTAGGCCATTTTTGAGGTCAGCTGCCAATTTGAACTTATCAAACTGATCAGATGTACTATTAAGACAAGTGTAAATAGTTATGTCATCAGCATATATACTGAAACAAGAACTGATGGCATCAAGGTCATTGATGAAAATTAGGAATAACATAAGTCCAAGGATAGAACCCTGAGTTACACCTGCATTAGCACAAAAAGATCTAGAAGAGTGGCTAGTCAAGATAATTTTCATTTCATGATTTGATAAGATTGAATCTGTTCAAAAATTTGTACAGAAATGGCATAACCTTTCAACTTGTGAAGGAGACCAACATAGCAAATTCCATCAAATGCCTTACGATCTTCACCATTCTCATTTAAAGCTTGAAGACTCAGCAATAATTGTTAATGCATCAATAGTTAACCTAGATAAATGAAAGCCATTTGGTTATTTGAAAGAAGAGCCGCCTTAAAATAAAAGCCTAAATGTCACCCATTTTCTTGTATCTTCAATGGTAGAATAAACAAAAATAATTTTGATAAAATTCTTTGCAAGATGACAGCAAACCTTGAATAAAATTAGTTAAAATTCAAGTTTCCTCATTTTTAGCACAATATTTAGTCAGTGTGTTCTCTGGCTTTACTCAAATATTTCTTGAATGTTATCCAGGATATTTTCATTAATGCCATGTCGCTTCAGGACATATGTGAACATGACTCTCCACAGCTTCTTTAATATCTATAGACTGTACATTACTAGGATTGTTCTTGTGAAAGATAGCAGAATGTTTTCTCAGTCTTTTCCACAGATTTGATTTCAGAATTGTTCTTCTCTTATACTGCTTAACAATAAAGGCTAGAGATCCTAATCTAACCTATTTAAATGGGTGTAACTAGAAGTATTCAGTCATTTTCCAATAGCTTTAGTGCAAAGTGAACACAACAATCTCATCTGGAAATTAAACTCATACTGCAAACAAACATTTAGACATGTACTTTTTAAAATATGTTGTCAGCAATTGAGCTTTTTTTTCATAATAGACCAACTTAAATATAGAATTTTTTTATATATGGAAATAACATCAATTAAAAATATGTGGTTATGAAGATATAATCAAATGCATATTGACTAAAAAAAGATTTACATATACTTTCAAAAATTAAAAAATCTATCTGTAATTTCAATTTTGACAGTCTTTCCACATTGTGGATGCAAACAAGAAATTTGTTTATGGTTGTTTCTCTCCTTTTATAGAACATTTTTTGCAAGAACTTCACTTACTTATGCTGTCATTTAACCATTGTACTCTGACAGCCTCATCATTAGGACAACTATAGGAATCTCATATGCAAATTACTCCTTGTAAAAATGAAGTCAAATCAATTTTATTAAAATTTAAATTTTGGTCAAAATAAGAGTCCATTCTGATTTCAGGTAAAGAGAAAATAAAAGGTAAGGGTAGGTATAAGATTCTTTTTTCAGTATATCTAAAACCCATTAAGACAGGCAGAGTGAACTTGACAAAACATAAAAGATGGTACCAAATTTATCTTTAGTTATGACCATTCAAAGTCTGTCAGTTTCCAACTGACGATGCAAGTATCAGACAAGTTAAAATCATAAATGTAATGTCTTACAGGTAGTCTTGAAGTAATAGAAATATAATACTAATGGAATCAATAATTAGATAAGATCAGCCTAAATACTGGGAAAAATTGTGTTTTTAATAACAAAATAGTTAAGATATGACACAGAAGGGCACAGTTGACTGTTCATATAAGTTCCATAAAAGTTATATCTGTGAAATGTCTATTCTCTTTATCATAGTTTTTAACTTTAGCATACATTGTAAGAAATTTGGGGTCTTCTTTGGCCTGCTTCTCCCACTGAGGTACCAAGTTCATCAGGTACTGAACAGAAGATTAAATGTAAATTTTATTAATCACTTTTGTAGGCATCCCTGGCATGGAAAGAAATAACACATAAAAATAAAA
Source organism: Acanthosepion esculentum (assembly GCA_964036315.1). NCBI lineage: Eukaryota > Metazoa > Mollusca > Cephalopoda > Sepiida > Sepiidae > Acanthosepion > Acanthosepion esculentum. The sequence continues at coordinate 101,452,092 of OZ038501.1, read as the reverse complement.
TAAAAAATGGATAGATATCTACTTAAAGATATTTATCTTCCATAACAGTGTTATAATTGCTTAAGGAAAAAAATAAAAAGACAATGCACGTTGGCAAAAGTTAAACTATAAAATGTAGCTATGATCTCTTTTGTCATAGCTTGTAAAGATTTTCATTATTCATCATAATTTTTTACAATAAAAATGTTTCCTTTTTACAATTTAAATAGCAAATTGCACATAGAAATAGGATCTAGTAGGTTTTTATTTTATGTTATGTGGAAATCAAGAATCAAAATAACTAACAACCAGACTGGTACAAATGATTTTCAGTTCGGAATTTGGATATTTTCACATCATGTTAATTATTCTCATCTTTTAGTTGGGTAAATCATTTAGCTATCATCTGTATAACTGTTTTTTTTAAGAAAATGTAACAAAATAGATCCTAATTCCTGGAATTAGTAAACAAAACTGGACACTTAAAAAAAAATTTATTTTAATTTTACAGACAAACATGAATGTGAAATTTAAAGAACTAAGAATATATCCAGTTTATATATTTATTTTTCTATTTTATATGAATTTTGTTTAAGGTCTTTTTTAAGAAAATGCATAAGTGATTTGAGTGTGATAGTTTGGACAAAATACAGTAAGTAATTTATACAAATTTAAAATGCATCACAAAAGAAAATATAAGAAAAAGATTTAAAATGTGTAATATCCTAATATTCATTAATGAAATAAGTCTGATTTAAAATGGAGTTCAGCTGGCAATGTTCATTCACTTGGTCAACAATACAAATTTTGATGTGTTGGATTCAACTGTTTTGCACAAAATAAATGCAATTTACTCTTTTTTTTATCTGTGCAGCCTCAAGTTGTATCGGCACAGAAATATGAAACCAACTGATTATTAAAGATGAGATATTGCTCTACAAGGTGTAATTTTCATTTTTCAAGAGTTGAAATTGTCTGGTATTTCATCCACTGAAGTTCTCAACTTAGGAATTTTTTTTGTTAACAACTTCAAATCCTATCTTAAGCCAACCAAGTTGACAAACATCCATTTTTTAAGATAGGGCTATTTTCAATATATGTAGAGACACATGTTTTAAAAACAACTATGAAATTATCAACTTCACAAATGCAAAAAAAAAAAAAAATCAGTGACCATCATTGAAATAATATAATTTAAACAGATGTGGAATAAAGACTAATCATCACACATGAGAAAGAACTATATCTTTAGAGAAAGAAGATTAAATTTTGTTTACATACAAATTTTATCAAAATAGCCTTGAAAATAAATGAGATATCAGCAGTTGAATTGGAAGGAAATATCCCTGTGTCATATTTTCACATTGTAAGCTAGGGCAATTTGGGATACATAGTAAGATGAGCAAAGATACATTTTCCAAAAACATGCAACCAAAAAATATCAACATGTTTAAATTTTGTGTGGAATTTGATTATACCATATTTAAACCTCCCTTTTTAAGAGTAATCACTTCACTGGCTGATTAATTTTTAATCTTTCTTAAATATTTTAACCTCAATTCATTATTGATGCCAGAATGTAGGATAAAAAAATTAAAGTACTTCTTGAAACTAGTTATTTTCAAAATCATGTCTGTCTGAATGTAATTTTTAAGAGACTATTTGCTTTTTTTTTTTTTTTTTTATATGTCAAGAAAAACTTAAAATTTCAAAGATGCAGATATAAGCTCAAATAACTAGCACAATGAATTGGTAATACTTGTTACTGATTATAAACAGAATCATTATTTCAAAGGAATTTCAGTGAAACCCAATTGAATAAACATTTAATAAGATCCTGGTAATCTTCAAGATCCATTTGATTAATACTGGAATGTTTGCTGACCAAAACAATGATCAGAACAAAAAAATTCATTTCACAGTTTCAGGCTGTTTTTTACTTTTTAACTAAAATAAAACATTTGTCATGATAAAAGGAATTCAAAATAATTGATGAATTTCTAACTTTAATTATTCAAAGAGTTTTTACCTAAGTGTTCTCATTAGAGTTTTCCTAATTACCTTTTATGACATTCTGCAGTTAGTATTTGACATTATACTTGTTCAAAATCTGGATCAGTGATCAGATGTTTGAAGGCTAAGAATAAACTTTCTGAATGTAACAGGAAAATCAGTTAGAAACAAATGAAAGTGAATTCTTTCAAAACTTGCTCCTTCGGACAAGTTTAAACCAAGGCAAAAATAAATTTAAAAAAACAATTATATGTAATTGATATTTTGCTTATTTTTTAATCACTTATTTCTTAATATCTTGTAATTTCATTGACTGCAACTTTCTATTCCACTTGATTATTTTGCATAGATCTATTCCAATAGACCAGTAATGTCATTTCCAGCCATCATTTTCTGATGAGGATGTGAATAAAATTTTAAAAACATTTAAAATAATTTTTTGTTCTTAAATTAAAAAATGTTCCTGTTTAATCTGAATATCTATTTCATAAAATAGATTTTTTATTTCAGTTGATTGGAAAGTTATTCTCACTTGAGGCTTTAAACTGATTTGTCATTCATTTCAGTCTTAAACATCAAAACATGTATAGGGTGGGGAGGCAAAATTTACACTAAAAGTTTTTCTCATGAAGAAGTTCAGCTAATTTTATGAAACCTGGTGCATTTTATTATCATAACCTTGCATAATAATTACCCACATTTTTTTTCAGATAATTGTGTAAAAGATGAGTGTTGGGGAAAGCAAATGTCAAAGGGTGTGTGATATGATCAACACATGTGTTCATCCACAGATTTCAAGCATAGTTGTAGTATCCCTATGGACAGTTTTTAATGTGAAAAGAATGACTCTGAAGGAAACTATTCAGAGAAAGCCTGGAAGTGGCAGAATCAACAAAAAGCACAATAATGATTTCATCAACTCTCAAATCCAAAATCTCAAAAGACCCAACGAAATCCATGAGAAAATTAGCAACTTAACTTAAAGTGGATGCGAAGACAATCAGAACAGCAGTGAAAGATGACTTAATTCCTATCAAATTTTACAAAACTGGTGAAAAAGTTAATGCTGATGCTTATTACAAGACTCTGAGATACAATGTATTACCATGGTTCACAGCCAACTACCCAGAGGGAAATTATGTGTAGACTCAGGATGGTGCTTTTGCCCATACAGCCAAAAAAGTGCAGAATTTCTGCAAATCCAATTTTGCTGATTTTTGGCCATCACACTTCTGGCACTCTTCCAGTCCAGATCTCAACCCTCTAGATTATACTGTTTGGAATGTTTTAGAACATGCTATTAATAGAACCTCTCATCCAAATGTTAACTCTCTCATGGATACCATTGGAGAAGAGTGGGACATGTCCTCTGGTTTTTTGGAGAAGTGTTGTAGAAGTTTCAGGGGGGTATGTGGAGGTAGTAATTGAGAAACAAGGACATATCGAATAAAATGTTTCTTTTGTTTTGTATTTTGGAACCATTTGTATTTCTTTAAATAAATTAATTAATCAACTACAAGGCTTTCTAATTCAATACCAAAATTATGCAAGTTTTGCCTCCCCACACTGTAATACTAAATTGAAAATTATGAAATAAATAGAATTATAATGATGTCAATGTATAAGGAGTTTGAAAATATATATACTGATGTCAAAGGTCATGAGATATTACTATATAAAGGTAATGGTAGGTGACAGCACTGCATCATAGAAATGACCAGATCTATAACAGTTGAGCCTTGACTTCTAGTGAGCCAGTGTGAAGACCAGCTAGGCTTCTCATGGTAAAGTAACCTGAATTATTGGTGTTTGAAAAAAAGCATGTTGGTAGGTGTGAAACATTCCCTTGTTGAAATTACAGAGATGTTTGACATCAGTCTATGGTATCATGTGTATTGGGAATACCTAATCATATTCTGCATACAGTGCTGAATTGGTTTGAGAAGTATTCTGATGACTGGTATGGTCACCACATTTGTCAGACATAAGCCCAATTGAGCAGTTATAGGAAATTGTGGGAAGGTCCTACACCTAAAAATATCAAGTTGTGGATAGCTATCAAGATGGTATGGCTCAACAGTTAACTAGAGAGTTCCCAAACACTTGTAGAATCAATATTGCATTAAGTTGCTGCAGACTAGAAGGCACCTATCCCATGACCTTTGGCACATCAATATGATTGTAGATAATTCAAATTACTTGGCAAAAGTATTGGGTGTTGATTTCTACATGGTTAATAGTTGTTAGATTGAAATACAGGCACAATAGAACAGTCATATTAGCAAGAGGAAAAATATGTTAATCACTAAAAAAAAAAAAATTCAATCTAATTGACTTGAATAAATATTTAGATAAAAATGTAACTATCCTTGCTGAAAGAATTTAATTGTAATGTGCTTTAGCAATAAATGCTTATTGGACCCCAATTTCTAGGTGATTTTTGGAAATGTTAATTACTCTTAAGAAAAAAAAAGTAAAATCATGGCAAAAACAACTACAAACATTTTTTGTTCAAATGTAATTTTATTAAACAATGACAAAAGCTCAGAATGAAACATTTTTATTAATTGTTAAAAGAATCTGGAGAAAAAAATTATCATTTTCTATTATCTACTTTTAAAAGGTATTAAAATATAAATCCCAACCTAAACATTTAATATGTACTTATTTTATTAACTGTTATTCTGAAAAAAAAAAAAAGACTAGTTTTATTACATCCCTCCAAATCAAAAATTTAATTTTGTACATCATTGATCTTCATGTTGGTGATTAGAATACATGAATAGAAAGTCTATAGTTCATTTCAATCCCAGTGACTTATATATATATATATATATATATATATATATATATATATATGCCTTCAGCCATTTTGAGGAGTTGTTTGGAATATTGATCTCACTGCCTTTCTTGCATTTGTTGTTACTACATTTCTATGGCCTTCTTCAGAAGTACAAACTATTTAGAAAAGGGTGGAAGTGATCTTAACATTAAAGGCATTATCCAACAATACAAAACAGAAAATATTATTGTATCCATTTTTTTCTATGAGTTTATAAATGGAAATAAAAATCTTATAAGATACCAATTAAAAAGTGGAAAATACTAAATTACTTGAAGTCAGTTGTTTCATATTAATTCAGTCCTTAAATTTTATTAATTTGATTAGATTGAAATAATTTTAATCTAGTAACACAATCTTGGAATTGTGTTACCATCAGCATATCTTTAAATTGCAAGTTGTTTTATGAAAGCCTCATTTTTTTGGAAGACAAGTTGGACCTTCTCAGACTTAAACATAATGAGCTTAGAGAGTAGTATCTGTTTTACAACCATCAGAAAGTAATTCAGTTGTTATTTTGTCATCATTGAAGATCTTTGAATGAATGCAAGCAACGGTAAAATTTGTCCTCACAAATGACTTGAAATCAATACAATTCAACTCTAAACAGTCATGGTAAAATTAATTTGAGGATTTGTTTAGTAATTAAGGATCCATTTAAGCTTTGCCAATGTTTAAGCTTTGTGCTTGCAAAGAGATGTCATGTCAAAAAGGACAGTTTTTCCATTGACACTGCCATTATTTTAATTACCTTCACTTCTCAGCAATATCTGTATTAAAAAACAATGATTAGAATTTTAATGAAAACTAAATGTATGAAAGTGAATTTATACATTATCTTTGTTCTTGAAAATTTATAACAAAAATTAAATGCTATTTGTTTATTAAATTGTTCAGTGGAATGGTTGGCAAAACATTGACTAATTGCCAACCAATTCAAACTTTAGAAAATGGTAAATAATAAGGATTTCATTATAGTTGATTCACATATTTTTATAATTTAATAAATATTTATAAATAAAAAATATTTTTTTTAATTTGTAAATGATAAATATAAATTGTATTAGTTTTTAGAATGTTGTAAATATAAAAATATTCTTGTAAATAAACAAATAAATAAAGTGTTTAATTTTTGACAAAACAATATCAAAGAACTCAAAAGTTAGAAAATGTTTTTAGAATAATACTAGTGAAACATTTTTATAAAAATAAGTTAGTATAAGTTATAAATGATTGCATCAAAAACAAGCGTTCTGAATTTTTTCAAGTAATTCTTTAACTGTACAATTGGTTATAGAAAAAATAATCATATTAGCCAACATAAGCAATTTGCTTAAGAAAGGATTAAAATATTCTGCCATATTATGGTATAATGTATAGAAGGCTGATTAACATAGGCTTAAGCTGTACATATAACAGTCAGAATGAAATGCAATGTGCAATCATCCCCAAAATAATTTTGTAAGACTTATGTCTTCTAGGTCAGCAAATACAGAATTTTCTGATGATCATTCAGTCTTAGGATATTATCTTGGGAAGAGAGAGAGAGAAAGAGAATGTATGTGTGTGTGTGTGAAAACGCTTTTAGCAAGCCAAGTGATGGATGCCAAAGACATTAAGAGCAAGACATTATTAAACCAAATGGACTGGAAGATTTTGTGGAAATAAAAGCATGCAAGTTAAATCTGCAATTTAAGGATGGCCTTAATATTTAAGCACTAGTTTAGCAGAAGCAATGATGCACAATACAAAATATTTGAGTAAGAAAGTCATTGTAAAAAGACTGCCATGGATGAGGAGACATTAACCAGAATTTTCTACAAACCAATTCATAAAGTTAAACTGCATCTTTCAAATATGCAAATCAAAATTCAATTGCTTTTGATAAAATCTAGTTTATTCAATTTGCATTTATATTTGACAAGTAAATTTAAGTCAATTATGTGAGTTGGGGGTGAAAAAAAGTTTTTAACTCAACCAAAAAAATTCTGATGTTGGTCAAATTTTGGATAGTGGGTCAGGCCAAGGATCTTTTGGCATCCACTTGTATTTAAGGTCCGTTTTTACAGGTTCCAATAGGGAATATTTTTGGCCGAGTCTACGGGCTCGGAAAACCCACATTAAACCCGGCCTTGTGCCACATGTAACCCTGGGGTGGGGGTGGGGATCTAAATATTACTTGTATTTATGGTATCAATATAACAAAAGGTAATTCATTCACTGGATTTGAGTACTATGTATAATTAATTTTCACTCTGAATAAAAATTGGAATAATTCTTAGTAATTTATCTTTAGAGATAATTTTAGAGTTCAAAAGATTTAAAATGGTAATTTACTTTTCTTTTTCCAGGCTTTAAAAAAAAAAAAAAAAAAAAAAACTTAGCTTATAAGAAAACTGGTAACAAAATATATTGGAAGGATATCAGAAAAAAGTTGGATACATTTGTTATTAATATATATACTGTATTAGATGAAATATTTTATCTAGACAATTTGGAAAGGTCAGGAAATATGATAGAAATAAAGATCAATTTTTTTTATAAGTTTCTGGAATGAAGAGTTATTATTTACATACCAACAACAAAACTGAGAAAAATAGTCTGTATCATGTTTCTGGCACAACACTGACTTGACTTTAGGAGGCTGAATCAATAAACCTGCAGATTTGCATGTAATTTCTACCAGAATTTTAATCTGAAATTTTCACTGTATAATGTTCAATATTATGTGCTTAATGTTCACCACTGAATTAAGGGTTTAGCGAACAACCAACACCACATTACTTTCTTTTAAAGACCATCTTTTGCCAGATTGGGATTTGCTTAATGATCCCTGCTATATTATAAGATAGTCACTTTTTTATATTTAAGTAGGATATTTGCACACAGGAATAGAGTTTTTTTCCTTTAAGTTATGTGGAAATATCAAAATGGCTAACATAATTAAACTGGCACAAATTATTTTCTATATGTGATTTGTATATTTTGTGTATATTGACTATCTTGCATGTTGTATAGTGTTTATTATTTTCAAGTAATGTCTTCATTGCTATCAAACCTTCCTGATCTACTTAACTGTAAGAAATCTCCTGTATGAAACTTTAAAAACCACATTTGACATACTTGATCATCCTTCTACAAAAACTACACAAATCTATTTTTTTTTCTTTTACACATTTGAGTCACTTTTTTTTATCTTTCTTAAAGTAAAAAGTATATGCTGAAAACATTTATTTCATTATTTCTTCAATGTTAGAATCAATAAACCAAAATATGCTTATTTCAACAATTAAAAAAAAAAATGAAGGCCTCACGATGAAATCAAAAGCAATTTTTTGAATGAAATTAGTTAAAGCTAAATGCTGCTAATGTTATCTAATGACAAAAAAACATACTTTTGCTGATCAATATTTAAATCAAGGTAATCTATTTTTGATAATATTTTGAAAAATTAAACATTCCCCCCAAAAACATTTTTTGCATTTCTAGATATTTTTTAAAACATGGTTTTCAGCAAAGTAACATATTTAACCATGTTGACGAGTCAATATTTTCCATTCAAAAACATGTGAAGATCTCAATTGTATTATATATATATATATATATATATATATTATTCAAATCTAATTATTCTTTGCCTGAAACATTTAAATCATTGTCATTTGAATAGTTCAAAACAACTAAATTACAATGATTAAATGTTGCATGTTTTTTGGTGAAAGATTTATCTCTAAAGTTTCAGGTCAGAAAGTATATCATTTTTTAACAAAAAAAAAAAAAAAAAAAAATCAATCAATAAATCAAATAAAATAGACAAAAATACAATGAAAATTTTATCTCACACAAAATTTCAAATGTTTTATTTAAATACAAAGAAAAACAAACAGGGAAATAATGTCAAACCTAACAATAAGGCATTATTTCCCTGTCCATTTTCAAGTTTAAATGTTCGTCTGCTTTTATATATCTGCTTAAAATAATTGAACATTTTTTAAGTTAAAGTCAACATTACTAAAATTTAGTAAACTTATTTCACCATTTTTATATTATTGTCACTTGCTATTTTGCATAAGTTTTAACCAATGTTTTCTGACCTTCAAAATGTGAAAATTTAAAACCAAAATGGAGTTTATGGATTAATGAAAATAATTAATCTCTGATCTTCCAATAACTTAATAGTAACTCTTTAAAATTGAAATATTTAAAAAGAATGGAGAAAATTTTATAAGCTTAACATTTTAAAAGGTGATAAAAAATATCTGCTGTATAATAATGTATATTTACTAATTACTTTTCATTTTTTCTAAATGTAAAAAAAATAATATACTGATTTCCATTAAAGTTTCCAAAATTATTTAAAGGCAATTTCAAAATATTAAATTTTTATAAAAAAAATTAGATAATAAAACAAGGACCCCCTGCCACCAGAGACTTATTTTTTTGTTAATATTGTCCATTTTCTTTTACTGTAAAAAATAGTATCGGGCTTGAAAAAGGATCCCTTAAGCCCCAACAAAATCTTGAGTAGTTACTATAAATAACATTGGGTCTGAACAGCAGTGAATGGCCAATACTTGACATGCTGGACTGCTGGCTTTGCAACACAAAACCTACTCTGCCTCACTCAACCCAATCACAAATGAGCTGTCTGTTTCCAGAAGAATAAAAAAAAAAGAGACCCCCCCTTCCTTTTTCCCCCATTGTTTAGAAGAATGAAGTCAGGGTGCCACTTAAGTAGAGTATTAGCCACAATGTTGTAGCATTTTAGTGGACCAAGAAGCATTTTGAAATTAAAAAAAAAAAATTAAATACCTTGAAATCCATGACTATATATATATATATATATGTATGTGTGTGTATATAAAAAAAATTCTTTTTTTGTTCCAAAGGAAATAAAACAAAACTGATATTAATATCTACGAATATCTTAATTACAAAATTTCATTATTGCTAACATAATCTCAAATAGTAATAAAAAATCCCAATTGCTTCAATTAATCCCCCTGATGATGAATTCCCAAATATAACTTAAAGGAAATGTTTTATAATTTATAATATATCACAAAAAAAAAAAAAAAAACAGTCTATTTATAAATTAAAATTTGATATAAAGTTTGTTTTTAAAATAATATTACAAAAATGAACAATTATTCAATTTAAAACTGATTGGGTAGTGAAATTAAGTACAAAATGTTTTAGCATACAATAAATAAAACCAAATCAAAATTTAAGCCCTACCTTTTTTCTTTCTTTTAAAGACTACATAAAAGACAGGAAAAATATTTTCAAACTGAATTGATCAATATCAGAAACCTTATAATAGAAATAGATTTACTAAGAATAATAAACAGTTGAATTTGCTTTTTATAAAGGTTTTTAAACTGAACCTAGAAATATAGAAAATATGTCAGTCTAAAAAGATTTTCTTTAATATCCCACAAAAGCTACAAGTTGACATTCCATAAAGTCATTAGAGGCCCAGAGCCTGTGAAGGGTTTGAATTTTTCTACTTTTTAAGAGGTCAAGATAATAAAAAAGGGGTCAGTCAACAAGTATGATTCTTTTCCTTCAAGCCAATTCAAGATTTTGGGAGTGGATAACCTCCATAAAATAAAACATTAACCATCTACTCCCTGTTCTCCCTCTTCTCAAATTTCAAGTGGAAGATCAGAAAATTTAACTTGAAAAGATTAACTACACCAAAAAGATAGGCAATTTCAATAAACAGACCTCTTGTAGGTTTTTGAAAATATAAAATTATTTCTTGACTATTTTAGGTTTTAATTTTTAAAAAAGCAGCTAATTATATAGGAAAAGGGAGAAATAGCCAAACTTATTGCATCTGAGCCTAACAATCTTTGTTTCAAAACATAAATACTTTTTTCATTTAAAATCAAAATTGAATATACAAATAGAAACAAAATTAGATACCATTTGTTATTTTAATATACTATTGAAAGGGCAAAATTTCCTATCTTTTTATTTTTTAGTCTGAAATACCAAATTGAGAAAAATAATTTTTCAAGAAAATATATAAAACTTTATCACAGATAAAGCATTAGTTTATAAGAAACAGAAAGACAACTTTGCTGAGTGCCAGATATACATTTTTTGATAAAAAAAGACAAGAAAAAATCCAGTAAATATTTGCAAAGCTTACCTTGAAGCACTCAGTGAATATCATACTCTCTAGCAAGGGTTGATCGAGCTAGTTAACCATTGCACTATCACAAGTGCCATACAATAACTGAGATGACATTATAACATTGTTCTTAATGTGTTTTACTAAAATTTTTCTTTCTGATTAAGCAGGGAAAGTCATTTTAGTATATGGTGGCTGTTCTCAAATGCCTAGGAAAATCTTTACAAGTGGTTAGAATACAGTCTTCTTTGTGGTTGAGGTAGTTGCATGTTTTCAACTCATGCTAGTAGTCAATTCTCCACTCAAACTAAAAAAACAGGATTTTTTCTATTTTCCTCAAATAATGCAAATTTTCTCATTTGTAAGGTTGACACAAGACAATCTTCCTTTCCTTCAGGTGGTTCTGCATATAAAGCTTTTTAAATCTACATACATCTTCACCACACAAAAGAATGATGTTATCTTCTTTCTTTTAAACCAATCAATTTTAGCCTTTTGATATGTCCAATTCTTAAAACTTGATAGAATGATTGACTTTATTCCCCAATTTGATAAGCAAGGAGCATTTAAGAGAGCAAAAAAGCAAGGAAAATCTGATTATTCAAAACAAAGAATTTACTAATCTCTTTGAAAATATTGTTTGAAGCTTCACATTTTTATTCTAATAAATTGATAAAAATAAAGCAATTTCAAATTAAGTATATTGCCCCCTGTAAATTATACTTTACTATATACACGAGTCAAAGTTAAATTATCTACATGTCATTTATTTTTCCCTTTATTGCTCCCAATATGAATACTACTGTTAATAACACTGTGTATAGTATTTTGTTTATTTTGCCATCATCAAGTCGAACATATAGACTTAAAATAAAACAAAAACTATTAACCAAGTTTTGAAATAATTGATACAGTTCATATCAATTATTTTTATGCTTTTTCAGTTCAAATCATGACATTTGTGCATGTATATATAGATGTAGTTATTGTTGTAGAAAGTAGAATTAGCATGTCAAGTTCAAATTCCAGGTGAGGCCATTGCATAATTTGTGCCAAAGCAAATGCTTGGAAAAGTCTGGATTTGTTTCTTCTCCCCCCTCAGCTTGGAGTTAATAGCAAGACAAACTGGGATTTCTAGCTTTGGTTGAACATGGGACTAGAAATTCCACCTCATAAAAAACCTACTTATTATAGCAGCAATAGCTAGTATGGTAACGCTGTGGCCCTATATTCCACAGGGATATCTAAATGGTTAACATACATACAGACATTATATATGTAAAAACGTGACCCATTGTCATTTGGTAGATTTATTTGATTTTTATAACTCCTTAAACTTAAACAGAAAAAACAATGTTAGGTTTTTCCTGTTTGTTTTGCCAAACAGTCCAGAGTGCAAAATAGTGAGCTCACCATAAAACAAATTGAGTTGAGATTTTAAAACTTTCTCAACAGTAAATTTGATTTTTGGTTTTATATAATCTTTAAAGCAGATTTTTAAATTTATAGAAATGGATTTTAGATAACCTGATTTATATTTATAGAAAGTAAGATTATTTTTATGGCTGTTCTTTTTGGTAAGCTGATATTCTTTTTAGGTTTATTGAACAGTTTTTAAATGTTTATTGAAAATTTATCTTTTCACTTAAAGATTTTGCCCTCAATTTATAATTTACATTGTTAATTTATGTCTGAAGCTAAAATTATATTTTAAATAAAAATATTTTTAAAAGGTCAATCTTAGCATAACTGCAGGTGTAAAAGTGATGATACCTGTTGGGACACATATTATTGTTTCAATCACTATGTTCTTAAATCAAGGATCTCTCAAAATGAATAATTCCAACAAAGCATCTAAGGGTGCATAAGACCTTAGAATTTCAAGATGGTGAGTGAATTGCTAAATATTTTTTACATAGTAAAGAAAAGTTCTGAAATTCAATCCCGCATTGGGATGATAGATTTGAGAATTGCACATGATTAATATGGGTTTTGGAAATGATCAGTTAACCCCCTGAAAAAAACACGACTGAAAAAACTCCAAATAAATTAGTAACTGATTTTGCTATTGAGAAATTTGAATGGCATCCAAAGAAAAAAAAAAAAAAGTAATGTTTTTGTTTATTTTAAAAGAAAAACAAAATAATCCAAGCTGCATTTGTAAAATGAATGTTGAATGTTTTTCTTTTATGTATATAAAAGCAAGCACAAACAAAGGAATAATTTACAAATCACAATGGTAGAAAAATATTTTTTGAAAGTGGACATGAGTGAGACAGATGAAACAAGTGGGGCAGTCGAAGAGGGAAGAGAGGGGGAAAAAGGTAAAATCAGCAGCAGTGAGAAAAAGCCAATGTGGCCAATGGAGAAGAGGAAGAAGTATCATAATAATAGCAAGAATTAGATATCAAAGTTGCCAGTTAACAATTCTTAGTATTTTGTCTGCTTAAAAGAAGCTTATTAGTCTCAACAAGAGATTGATAGCAGAAAAGCATATTTATACTGACATGCATATACAAAGAAATAACTTTGTCCAACACCTGAAGCTATTGAAAATAGGTCATACATGGATATGGACTTTGAGAAAAATAAATATTTAGCAATGATTCTGAGACTTAAACATGAGATAAGAATTGAAAGGATTAAAAATATTTTGCTCAGAAACAGTTAAACAAAATTATTTGGTACTTTTAAAGGAGGAACTATGTATTGTTAGCTGATTACATTATTATTATTTTTTTAATAGTAGCAATTTTATTCAATTCCCATTTATGAATTTAGTCAGTGAAATAAATCTTTTTTTAAATAAAAAAAAAAAATATCAGGAAAAAAGCTTTGTACAAAATAAAAAATACTTAGCAAGAATAAATATTTACTTCATTTTTAGTATTTGAAAAATAGAAAAATATTGAGAATTTAATATGAAAAATATTGTTATTGTAATAGCAAAATAATGTTAAAAATGTGAATGCAGCTGAAATTAAAATAGATAATCAACATGTTAGAAATTTACATCAACTGATACAACAAGGAATGCAATTTTTATGCTCAGAATGCTATCAGAAAGAGCAATACAAATGCAGAAGGATGTATATCTTTGTTTTATAAATTATGCAAAAACATTTAATAAGGTATATAAATAACTGTTTGAATTGCTAGGTAAGCTTGATTTATTTTGGAAAGATATTAGAATAACCGAGAACTTATATTGGGAGCAAACTGTCTGCATACAGATAGAAAATAAATTCAGTAACTACACAGAAATAGAAAGGAGTGCAAGACAAGGATGTGTTTTCTCACCAAACTTATTCAGTCTTCAGAGCAAAGCTATCCTAAGAGAACTGGAAGTCTTACCAGGATTTATTATTGGTGGACTAAATCTTAAGAACATAAGATTTGCAGATGACAGAGTTGATAGCAGACACAGAAATGAAACTCTGGATTGTGCCATAAGAATAGTTTAGTGGATTAAAGAATCGGTTCATGAATTTGGTCATATATTAATTGTGGGTTCAATCCCTGGGTTGGACATGGACAGACTTGGAAACAGGGTGAACAATAATTGAACAGTACAAAATCAGAACAAAGAGATATTCCTAGATATGGGCAACACAATGAGAACAATCTACCTTTATAGATTAAATAAAATTCAGTTTGAATCCTTGAAAGTCACCCAAATTGATAAGCACCCAAAGAAAGCCTAAGAGTACAACAGGCAAAAAAATTGTGATAATAACAATGAAGATGAAGACAATAGTCACAGTGTAAATAATATAAACAAGGTAACATTTTTTTATTTTGTTAGGAAAAAAAAAAGTTAAGACATATCATTAAATAGTGACTACAAAAATGTCAATTATCTGTAAGTGTTTTATTCAAAATTATTTTGCATTCAACCTTTTTTTTTTTAAATTTTTGGAACAAAAGATGTAGAAAGGAATGTAATTTTCTTACTGGCATCCATTGTAGCATTTTTCCAAGTGTAGCTTAGATGTGGCACAAGGCTGAAAGCATGGGGCACCCAGTGAGGATCGAACTCACTATTTATTCATATTTATTTTAAGAAGACAAACTTGCTAACCATTACACCAAGTTGAGGTGTCCATACTGGCATACATTGTATCACACTAGGTTCCAATTTAAGAATTAGCTTTCTCTCAGACTAAATTCTTTATGGATTTACCTCTTCAGCATAAAACCAAGAAAGGTACAAATTATAACCCAAATTTCTTTATGCAATAAAATTCTAAATTTGAAAGAGAAGAGTATTATGTGGAATCCCCATTTTTATATCAAATAAGCATCTGATAGTAAACATGATTTTGTATTCTTTATGTATAAAGAGACTCAATATTTCATAACTATGCTAAAATATATCATTTTCATGCAAGCTTCTATTAATAATTTACCACAGCCTTTATTTACAGAGAGTAAAATCTGTGTTGTCACTGACTTGTTTAAGAATTGGCAAAAATAAGTAATTATGAATAAGCTATTTCAAATCAATCACACAACTTTTCATAAATTTTTTCATCTAAATTCTTAAACTATTATTTAGACATGAATAGTACTGTATAATAATTTTCTTGTACATAGGATCATAGTTCAAGTCTGAATGTTGAATGCTGCTTTTCAAGGAAGACAAGTCATCTCCATTTTGTTAACTTGGTGCAATACAGTCTTCCTATTTCTATCCCAATACTTGACCTAGTTCCAGGTTAAGTTATAATAAATATCAATTTGTCCCAAATTAATCAGTTCACATTTGTAAAATATCTAAATGCATTAAAGAAACCACAAAATTCATATAAAAAAGAAAAATAAAATAAAAACTGTAAGAAAGTAAATAAAAAGGTTTCACCTGAATTTGAACTCTTGGTCAGAATTCATATTTGAGGAAAGGAATAGAAAAACAAAATATAAGAGGCACACAATACAAACAGATGAAACTATTTTTGGCTTGTAACAAGAAGCCATGTAACATTAGAAAAACACTAATAAAAAAGATGTTACAAAAATAAGAAAAAAAACATTGAGGGGAAAATCAAAGTGGAAATTACTTAAAATTATGTTGATGTCCTGTTTAAATTTTATCAAAAAGGATAAAAGAAAACACTGGGCATTTCTTAGCATGGCAAATTTAATGGGTAAATATTTTAACAAGTTTATATTTGGTTACCCCACAATATAGCCTTGTGCCAAACGATGACAATCTAACTTATTGGCAAAGGCTCAAGATATTTAGGTTACTCCACCAAGTACCATGAACATTTATTCAGCTTAATTTAGTATGGAGCAACAACAGTGGGACACTTAGTAAGAAACAAGCTCAATAGTAATGACTAGCAAAACTAGTTTGCTATCCACTACTTCCAAAAGATACCTACTAAGTTAACTTATTCTAGCCCGATGTCTTCATAAATAGCGCAGCATCCAATTAGGATTAAATTCATTAAACATTGTAAGACTAACTTACTAGTCAGTGATCTACAGCACACACTCTGATAACAAGAAATATTAAAGGAATTATAGTTGGAAG
Organism: Acanthosepion esculentum; assembly: GCA_964036315.1. Lineage (NCBI taxonomy): Eukaryota > Metazoa > Mollusca > Cephalopoda > Sepiida > Sepiidae > Acanthosepion > Acanthosepion esculentum. Next base: position 101,435,577 of record OZ038501.1, on the reverse strand, counting down.
AAAAATAATTATTTATAAAATACCTGAATTATGAAATAAAAAAACAGGAGTACCATATGATGCTTATGAATAAAGCCCTTTTGTTTTTTATTCAATAGTAAGTAAAGAAAAAACTGAACATCTTATTCTTTTAAATGAGAAATCTTGAATAATGTTTTTACATAAAATTGTATGAAAAGAAAGCAATAATATATCTTGAAACAAAAAGGCAAAATTCATAAAAGTTATAAATCAACCTCAAAATTCAATTAAAAGTTTGATGAATTCTTAAAATTCTCATTTTGTTTTACTTATCTTTGCTACAAACCATCAATTGAAATTTTAAAAAAAGTTAATTTTCATTTAGTACAAGATTAAGGGAAAAAAAATTAACATTGATAAGGAGAAAATTGAAATTAAATCTAAATAAAATAAAAACAGGAAGCAATATTTATTTATAAAAAGTGAAAACTTTCAAATAATCCCAATGAAACGATCATTTTTACTTCAGGTTTTATTGATTATCAATTATTGAGCATTGTTTTAATAAATTTTTTTTAAATATCTCAAGAACACAGCAAAATGATTGGAAAATAAAAATGAACTATAAAAAATTGGTTATCAGTGACTCAGGGATACTTTTTTTTAGCTACAGAAACATTAATCCCCCCCCCCAAAAAAAAACACACAAACAAACCAAACCTTTTTCTAACATTTTCAGTCAAAGATGATTTTAAAACGTTCATTTGATGAAAATAAAAATCTAACTCTGAAAAAAAGAAAAATGAATTATATGAAAATAAATAAAAAAACAGATGAGGGGAAAAAAAAAAATCAATAAATTACATAAAAATGAAAAAAGATCAAATTAGAATAAATACATAAAGAAACAAATTACATATGTATTTTTACAAAATATGATAAAAATGTTTATAATAAATTGTCAATTTGGATCTGTAGTTTATTTCTGCTCAAAGGGAAAGAAAATTAAATCTAAAGTCTCTTCTTCCTAGGAATGATTTACACCATTTGGTCACCAGCTTTGGGCTGATGGCTAAAATGTGTCTTCTATTCCATTTTGTTGGGTTCCATGATAGAAGGGAATCAGCAGCAGCCATCGCCGCCAATAATAAAGATAATAATAATAATAAGGTCAGGCAATGGCCAGATGACCGACCTACTGGCTGAACACAAGGTCCACACAATTTACCTATCACGTGGTCCTTGACCGCAAGAAATTACAAGAAGTAATTTAAAAAGTCTACCTACCACCACTATTAATAAAAAGAAATCCTTTTTAGAGTTCAATTTGATTTGAGACTCCAAAAGTGATTAAAGGGGAAAAAACGAAGTTGAATATAATTTAAAAATTAAAATGGCACTAAGAAAACTTTATTCAAACTTTATCTATTCCAACCAAATTATAATGGTTGAAATTTTAATTTTATTCAGTCAATTTAATTAATGGGATCGCTGAAACTGCAACAAAAATACACGCATGTTATTTTTTGTTTTCAGAAAGAAAAAAACATTTTGGTGGGGGGTTAATGTTTACTTTTTAAAAAAGTGCCCACGTTTAACATTGAAATAAAAATGTGTATGTTTAAAAAGATTAATTTTGTGATTTTCCTTAAGAGGCGAATCAAAACGTAAAATAAAAAAATAAAAAGTAATAATAAAATTGCATAATGATATGCGAAGTTCTGAAGGTGACTATCGCTACTTTGTTTGGATCGATATGGAGCAGGTTGTGAGGAGGACGGTAGCAATATTGCCGGGTGGGAGGCGGACTAAGGATTGGGTGGCACCTCCACCCCCGTCGAAAGAAAGTAGAGATGCAGGGTACACACAGAAAATGTAGGACATCTACACATTACCCACACTGACAAGAATCTAACACAAGCACAAAAAAAAAAAACTAATGATAACGCAACACACGACATCATGCTTACAAGAAAGACATATACAGAGGGTTGAGAGAGTGAGAGAAACGGAAAAATACGAGAAAGAATGTAGCGCGCGCACACACACACACACACAAAGAATATAGGACAAGCACATTAATATTCACGAATAATAGAAAATGTAGGACAAACACATTAGTATTCATACACATAAGAATTTGACGCACATGCTCTGCTGAGTGGATACATGGTAGCAGAGACACCCGCAGTTAACGTAACGACTGACAGAAAATGCTTCAATAAACAAACTAATGCATGACAGTGCACTTCACTTACGGCAACAAAGAAATATAATATGCACAACAACTAATTTACGAACTGGTTAAATAAAAAAATTCAATAATTCTAAAATTAGACAATCAAAGTCCCACTTGACTTAAGTTTAATTTTTAGAATAAACTTTATCCCTATCTAACTTAGTGTTTGAAGTAGTTAAAAAATACTTAACAGAATCAAAGGGAAATAAACACATAAATACCCGTAAAACTTCTCTTGACATTATTTGCAGTATTGCCTCCCCTCCCAAATAAGTTCAATTGAAAGTTTTAATAAGGTTGGAGTGGGGCATGAAATTTACTAATATAAACTGGAAAATAAACTTGCCCCCACCAAAAAAAAATTTAAGGTTTTCTTTAGGATACTATCAGCCAAACTAGTGTGTCACTTCAGGATAGCTTTTTTTAACTCATAAAAAAACTCCAGCTACAAGTTTTAAGGAGTCAGAGAAAAAAAATACTGGGTTTAAAAACTAAAAAAAAGGTATGTGTGCAAAGTTAATGAATGAATTATTGGGGGGGGGGACTTAAAATTGGTCAGTACGAATAAAGAGATTAAATTAAACCAGTATTAAGTTTCATGCCTTCGACCCAAAACTGAAGCGAGTAACTTTCGTATTCGCCTTTCAATCATCATTAGTGACATTTTCGTGTTTTGAGAAATTATTTCCTAGTATTTTTGTCCCCCACCCCCAAGAAATCACTGCATATCATCCCGCTATTCTATGACATTTTCGGAAACTACACGATTCATTTGTTTACATTTTTCTTTACATCATCAAAAGCTAGCACTCTCTTACACATTCTCACATTTGTTTATATATTTTTTTACTTTTTAAAAGACATACACACACACACAGTTCCTAGCCACTAGATAAAAAAAAAAAAAAACACTCGCACCAGTTGTGTGGCCATCATTATATATCCTTATTTTTTCGTACAGTCCACGAGAGCAAGCACCTTAGTTTTATAGGCTGTTCAGATTGAAAACTATGTTTCATAGAAGGTAAAAAAAAGACAGGCGGCTATGCAGTGAGAGAGAAAGACAACAGTGGGGTTATGTGAAGAAAGGCAGCGAAGGTGAGAGGGAGTGAGAAGGCTTAGCTAGCAGCAGCTCAGCTCTGTTAGTAGCAGCAACTCCTACCCATATCAGAGCCGCCTTTACCACCATCAGCAGCAATAAAGCCAACAACGGTGGCCAATAATAATAATATTACAAGCAGCAAAGAGAGTAAGGTAAGAGCAGCCAGCATCCAGAGCCATGGCCGCCACTGCCGCTTCTCTGCTACTATCAAGCAAGGAGGCAGCTTGCAGGCCTAGTGAGAGAGGGGTGAGGTCGAAGCGTGACGTGTAGAGAGAGGGGCCCTGGCGGCTTGCTCGCTGCTCCTGCTGCTAGCGCCTGCCCCTACAACTACCTCATTCAGTTCTACCTCCTCCTGCCACAGCCACTGCTCCTGCCACCCCCAGCACCAAGACTATAGCAAAGAGAGAGAGGCAAGCCGGCCATCACTGTTGTACTACCACCACCTTCAGCAGCACTGGGCTTCTTTTTAACTACTACTTGCTTGCTTTTAACTACTACACCGCCACCACCATCATCATCTCTTCAACACATAAACCAGCCAGCTTCTTCCTTCATCAACCAACAATCTTCGTCATTACAGCCGGGCTTCGGTCGGTGGACGTCAAGAAACAAAAAAAAAAATTACATAAAAACGGACAATAGGCAGAAGTCAGTTGAAGCTTAACACTTTACAGATCGGATTATACGTTAAGAACTCCCTAATTAACCAAAACTAAACTAGAGTGAAAAAAAAAATCCAAACAATAACAAAAAAAAATGTAATAATAATGTTACATTATTCAAAATGTACCATAGTCTTTTCGTTTGTTAGACACTACGACAGTCACGGCGGAGGAAGTAATGAATGAAATCTACTCGACAAGGACGTAGCTTAACTTCTAAATTCCAACTGTAAATCCCGGCAAAATAGACACTTAGTTATCGTGAAAAGCCAAGCCGCCAAAGAAGAGCGAACAAAGAGACTTTTTAACTGGCAGCTACCATCGTTCAAGTTGGTCGTAAGGCAATCTCCTTCTCCAACTCGCACACTCCTTCCCTTCCTCACTCACTCAGGCATTGCGCACTCTTACTCACTCCCTCACTTGAGTAGCCGTTTGACTCCCTCTCTCTACGCAACTATATAAGCCGTCCATCGCTCATTTGCTCTCTCGGCGGGACCGAAAAAGGTAAGGCAGTGCGCAGGCGCACGTTGGAATCTAATCACTTCGGCTACGTCCGGAGACCAACGGAAGTTACCGAATCTTCACGAAATAGTATCCGGAGAGTGGCGGAAGTTGACGGTTACCAACGGAGACTTTCGAAAGTTACCGACTTTTTACGACATTAATTCCCGACCGACGAAGGGAGATAAGTAATATATTGTAGGCAAACATAAACCGCCAACATACACAGGAACAATGCTTGGCAACTACTCCTATACAGACATGGGCCGTATGAATGTTGTAGAGCCTCCGAGGAGGAAAAAACGTGCCCATGATGCTAACAAACCGAAGAGGTCTACATCGGCATATTTCTATTTCATGGCCAGTTGTCGAGAACAGGCCGCTAGAGCCGGGACCCAAATTACCAAAGTTACGGAGTTTACCAAAGAATGCTCTGCAAGATGGAGGAATTTTACTCCCCTGGAAAAAAAACCGTTTGAGGAAAAAGCAGCATTGGATAAGGCGCGATACGACCGTGAGATGGCCCAGTACAAAGGCAAAGATATGGTTGATCCAAATAAACCGAAGCGGCCACAAACGTCTTATTTCCTCTTCTTGGCAGAGTTCCGGAAAATGATGCAGGGCAAACTTGATCATAAAGACATTCTTCGAAAAGCAGGAGAGCAGTGGAGAAACATGACGGACGAACAAAAGAAACCGTTCGAAATAAAAAGTCAGGAAGAAGCGAAGAAGTACGAAATTGCGATGGCCGAGTATCGAAAGCGACAAGGAGGAGTGGTGATGCTTGACGGCGGTCCGGAGGAGAAAAGAACAAAGATAGAAGATGGCGTGGTCGGGTACGGGGAAGATGTCGAGGAAGAAGAGCTGGACGACGAGGAGGACGAAGAGGGAGACGAAGACGATGACGAATGAACAACAGGAGATAAATAAATAAATATATATATATTCACACACACACATACACCTGCATACACTGACAAACACACACATACACTAAATAGAAGAAAATGCCCTAAAAAACCTTTTTCATTCTCAGTCACACCATCACTAATAAATTTTACTCCAGCCCAATTCACTTGACACATTACTTCTGGAAAATACCCATAAAAAAATTCAATCGGTCTCTCTCTTATCAGATTATTTTCTTGTTAATAACAATAGTCGTCGTCGTCGTCGTCTTCATCTTCCCTTTTTGTTCTTTTTTCCTTTCTTTCTTGGAAAAATAAAGAAGTGGAAAAAAAAATATTTCTTTTATTTGAAAGAAATATTTTGTTTTTTTCACTTCTTTCTCAAATGAAAGTCCTTCTGTTTTTTCTATCCTCTCCCCGTACTGTCAACCATGTCACTGTTATTTTTGTTTCTACTTCCCTCATTTATTTTTTTTTTGTTTTTTTTATTATTTACCTTTTTTTATTCAATATTGCTTCTCAGGATTAAACAACTTTTTAGGAATGCTGATAATTTATTGTTTTTTTAAATTATTTTATTACTGGAAAATATAGGTTGTTTTTATTTATTGAATGTTTGTAGCCCCCCCCCTTTTTTTTTTTTTTTTTTTTTTTAATCCGCCTCTTCAATCATCACCACACCGTCTTGTTCGGAAATGATGTGGAGGGGTTTTATAAAAATCCCTTAGAAGAAGATAGAGAAAATAGAATGAAAACGGGGACAAAACGGAAGATGACAAAATCGGCCAATTGAATTTTATGTTTATGGAAGGAAATGTTTTAAAAGAATCAATCGCTTTCTTTTCTTGTGGACACTTGAATTTCAATGACTTACAAAATTGAAACTTTTCCGACAAGTGAAAGTGAATTTTTTTTTTTTTTTTTTTTTTTTTAGTTTTTGTTTGTTTTTTTTTTCCAGGCCCCCCAGCCGTGGTGTGGACATCTAAGTGCAGCCTCCACATCCGACCTGCCTTTGTCTCGCACTGTTTCTACTACCACTGATGACTCTAACCCCAGCCCACCTAATTGCTACCTACTTTCATCTATCTCCACACTATAATTATTATTATTGCTAGTGACGACAACAATTAGTATACAGTATCTTTCTAGGTCATTAATGTTTGTTGAACATTACCCCTCCGTAATTCTGACTTCTTCAATTTTCATGTTATGTTTAGTAAAATAATAATAATTATAATAAAAAGACATTTTAAAAACAACTCAAATTATCATTCTCACTAACCACATTCCTCAAAATAAGATGATGAATAATAAGAAAGGCTTTAGCGAGAGAATTTAAAAAGGTTTGGAAAAAGGTTTAATAAATAAAAATCCCCATTTACCCCCAAACGGGACAACTTCCCGTGTTTTTGCTGCTGTACATAGAGATTTTTTAGAGAGTAAATGATGAAAAACAAAATCCCATTTAAAAAAAAAAAAAAAAAAATGAAAAAGTCATTCATTCATTCAAAGCTATGGTTGCTGCATGTGGTTATTTAACTGTCATTTAAAAACGTTAAAATCAGAAGGAAAGAGGAAAAAATTTTGATGTCTAAATTGTTTTTCTTTTCTTCTAAACCCCTCCCCCCAAGAAAAAAGATTCTTTCGTTTATTTCTGACTCTTTGATGGCCACATGCAGTAGGTATGTGCTCTGTGGTAGCAATGTATATATTTACTACTTGTTTGTCATGTTTCATTATTAATACTACTAGACTCTTATTTCTTAACCCCCCTTTTTCTCAGCCTGTTTAGTTTTTTTTTTCCTTTTCATCTCCCCTCCCTCTCAAGAGTGCCCCTTTTTTCCGGTCATTTGCAGTCACTCATCCATCACGTGTCTACAAACTTTATATATATATAATATAAATATATATATATATATATAAACACCTCCACCAACACCAATTCCTAATTCTTTTCTCTTTCTGCCATCAAAGAAAGCTTCAAACTACTTACTAGTCCACCTGGAGAGAAAAACGTGTTTCTATCATGTCCGATTAATATTATTTCTGCAAGGAACACCAGCCAGTAACTTGCTCTTGTATTCCGTCAACACACCTGTCCACGTGTCTTCTTCTACCTATATTATATATACATATTATATAGCGATGGATATATATTATATATATATTTATATAATATCTATATATAGTCAGGTAGCAATTCATATACAAGAAGGAAGCACTAGCCAAATTATTTCCAGGAGAAATTGAAAAAGAAAAAAAAAAAAAACTTTTCTTCCTTTTTTTTTTTTTTCCAATGTGTTAAAAAAAAGTATCTACCTCTTCCTGTTTTAGAAACAACTTCAGTTTGTATAAAAATTGTAATAAGCAATTTTAATAAAAATCAAGTAGGTTCTTTTTGTTAAAGATGAGTTGGAATTTCTTGAAGGAAAATTCTCTTCACAAATGTAATTTTGACTTTAGAGAAGTTATTTCTTTCATCCCCCGCCCCTTATTAAACGAACCTAAATTGTTTTCAGTTATTTAAAACAACAAAAGCAAATAATGTATTATACTTAATTGCCATAAGCTAGAGAAGAAATGTTCTAAGAACTTAAGTTGAGATTTTTCTTTCTTCTTTTTTTTTTTTTTTTTTTTTGATTCTATCACTAATAACATTTCTTCCTTATCAACATGTACAGATCTTTAATTCTTGGCCCACCTGTCTTTTGTGATTTCTTCGTCTCTTTCAAACTTTCCCTCTTGTGTCAAAATTTTTGAAAGACGTGCTTGGAATTTTTAATTAGGTCAGCATTTCCAAAATTGATCTTGACCATCTTTTATGAAATTTTTTTTTCACATGGGATTCTGAAGTTTTACAATTCAAAGTGGAATTTTCACTTTTGCTTGTGAAACTTGTCAGGAAAAAAAAGAATAAAAATTCTGACTACCTGACATTTCCCACAATTTATTTATTAGCTACTTTTTTTTTTTTTTTTGTAGTTTCCAATATTTCTTATCCGCTTAAAGGCTTTAATTTTAAATCTAGAGAATTTTATTGCTACTGTTACCAATTGTGTTGATCTAGTAAGTAAATAATAAAAAAAAAAATCATTTTCTCACATGTTCAGAATTGCATAAGAGAAATTGAATTATGCTATTGTTCCTCTTTGTGGAAGGAACTTTAACAGCTTGGAGAAAGAAAAGGAAAATAGTTTCTTTAAATTTTCTTTCTCTTGTCTCCCAAAATCCAAAATAACTGTCTGTAGCAGCTTCCACCACATGGCCTGCCTTATTTTCTCATCACCACAAGAAATCGGTTGCCATATTAGAGCAGAAATTCCTTTAGTTATAATTTTAAGAGTATCTTTTTATTCAAAGGCCTCTCGAACTGCCATTATTATTGAAACTTTTTAAATCATGTAGTATTCACTTAATGTCTATATCCTATTGACTGCATGTTAAAATATTTTAGTTTGCACAAAATGCTAAAAAAAAAAAAACAATTAAATAAGCCCCAAAAGTGAAGAAGTCCAAGATTCGATTTTTTTTTTTTTTTTTTTTTTTTTTCCAGGTGAAATTTCACTTGTACTTGTGAGTTGTTTTAGCCAGTAATGTCTTCCAAAATTTATTAATCACTTTTATTTGTTTTATCCATCTTATTTAAGGTGCTTTTTTTCATTTTGCTTGTGGGAACTTTCTTCAAAGGACTTTTAAATATCAACTGACCCTCATTAAGAGGAATGAAGAACCAAGGGGAGGGGTTGTAAAAGAGGAAGAAGAAAAACTTTTTTTTTTTTTTTTTTTTTTCTCTCTCTCTCTTCTGAAATGATAAAATTTCTGAAGCAATAAGTACTCTCCAGTTGCAGTACTTCTCTTTGGGAATATCTAAGATATGCCTAGATTACGTTTAGTATCTTGTTCTGTAAGTTGTATAGCGCTTTCATTGTGCACCATGTGACCATGATAACCTCTGTGCCGTGATCATGGGACCGGTGGCCACCTTTTGGTCCTGGACTTGTATTTGTCGTGGTTAATAAAGATTTCATTATTAGTTGAAACTCTGTCAATTTTTCTCCCTGTTAGACACTAACATGTCAAAGAAGTGTTTATAACAGGTGATTTTCACATAACCTCTTTCTGTACAAGAAGACAGTGACAGCAATTGTTGATAAACTTTTTGAACTATTGTTGGATGGGGGAGAAGGGTTATTTTAACTCTTACAATTTCTGTCACTTTTCAGTCATTAAAACAAATAACTTTGTCCTCAATTTGACAACCTGATGCTGTCTGCTTGTCATCATACTGGGTTTCAAGTTGCTTCATTTTGATTTTATTACTCTCTTCATTTCAAATGTTAATCCTTATTTTTCATGAATTAAAGCATTAAACACCAATTTTTTTTTTTTTTTTTTTTTTTTTTTTTGCATTTTACAGAAATACATTAGCAGATTAAATGAAAATTTTTTGTGGAAAATTTTTTTCCTTCAAAATGGTTTTCATTATTGTCAAAAAAATTCAAGGCATATTTAGAAAGATTAGATAATGGTGATGTACTTAAATCATTTCCCTTTTCTACTTTAATGTCTCAGCATTAAAGAAATTCCATCATACAATGTCATGTCTATGTTGCACTTGTAACATTTTTTTTATTTATATATTTTTTTTTAACCCCTACATCATTTGGTCAGTATTGTTGATAAAACTTCAAATTTTAAATGTATTTGTGCCATTCTGGATTTTGCACTTAACATACTTATACCCTATATGTAAATTTGGTATTTTTTAATTTTGCCTGTACAGTGGTATAACGTGTCTTTCTTTTTTCTTTTCTTTTTTTAATTAAGTGTTTCTCAACATGTTTATTTCCTTCAAATTGGGGAAATTGATCTTATTTCAAATCTATAATAGATTAGCACTAAGTAGCCTTTACAATTTGTTTACCAATTCTGGTCCATGTTATTGTCAAATGTGCTGATTGAAAATTCAATGTAACATTTGTCATTTCTCTTAAGATTTTTCTTGAGCAGAAATTAAATAAATACAGGATTCTGGTTTTTAAATGACCAACTTTCAAGTCCAACAGCATGTGAACATTGTGTTTTGGGAAAAAATGTCAAACTCGCTTGTTTTAATGATGGTGGATGCTGTGAAATTTGCTGCCAGTGGGACACTTGGGAAGTCTACTCATTTGCCTATCACCCAGCACTTGAGAGAATACTTGGTAAGTTCATGATTTGACTTTAATATTAAGCCACTTAGTGTAATTACCTGCTGCACTTAGAAAGTTGTATTAAAACTTTTCCATTTAAAATATTTCCCAATGTCTACATTATAGCAAATTTTGTTGCGCTTTAAATGAGTTTAACCCTTCTTTGATATCAACATTGAATGTTTTCTCAGATTCCTGTCACAAGATAAGTTTATTATAGTTGACTGTAAATCTTTTCTCTACTCTGGAGAAGTATTTCACTGAGTGTCAATTCAACAGAAGGAAGCCTTTTCTTCTTTTTTTTTTTTTGTGCAGTGTCCTCCCTTGTTTTCCATGTTTATTTTTTTTTCAAGATGCTATCAACAATCTACAGAAATACCATCTCCCAAAGCTAACCAGGTCTGTCCTGTAGCTGAAGTGTTTTAAAAAGCTTGACAAAGATGAACAGCTGTGCTGATATGGAAAATTGCTGACAACTTCATCAAAGCCAAACAAGATCCTGACTTGCCTTGTACCATCAATTTTCACTTTCTGACACATACAGTATATGACTTGGAAGGGAACTCTTGATTTTGAAAGTGAGGATACCTACACAAGGAACTTCCTTACTTCCACAATGTTTTATCTTCCAAAAATATTTTAGATCTGCAATCCCAATTTTGGATTCTTTATAAGTCTCTGATCCCTCCAGACATCCCTAAAATATTATTTTCTACACAAACTGTTTTGTTACATCAACCAAGTTCTAAGTTTGCAATTTTTGTAGCTGAAATATTTGTTAGCAAGTTTGAAAACTTGTCTCTGTGTCAATATTTTGAATCTTGTCACTGTGAGTTGTTGTTAGCAATGAAGAACTAATTTCAAAATATAGTTTTGCACAGAAGGAACTGATTAAAAAAAATTGCTGGCTTAAATAGCATACAAATCATAAAACTTATGCTAAAACAATTACATTAAACTCACCAATCTCACTTATTGGACATGGTTAATCATGACATACACTTGTAAAAAGGAAATGCAAAGAAACCAGAAGAATACAAGTGTTGAGGGAATGAGATTTTGCTGCACATGGAAATGTAAATGAAAAGAAAATCTAGGAAGCCATAGATAGTGAGTACCTGTTACTTGAAGAGCTTGCTGTTCAGTATTCACTTTGCAGAAACTGGTGTTTGGTACCTTTTTATGACTTGGATCAGATTTCTATTCATTTATGAGAAAATTATTTCAATTATCATTATGATGATGATGATGATGGCTTAGTAAACTTAAACATTTTCATTCAACTGTTGTTTACCTTTTTATTTTGTGATTTTGTTTTTGCTTAAATTTCAGATGTTTTTCTTCAAGGAAGGGAAAGTGTTGAAAAACATTCTCCCCAAATATTTTGTTGGAAGATTTACTATTGTGAAACATGTGCTTTTTAGCTATTTCTTGCACTTTAATTTTAAGAAATGAGTGACAGAAATAAAGGCAAAGTTTAACATAGCGTCAAGTAAAAAAAAAAAACTGAAATGGACATTCTCTTGACACTGTTACTACCCAGTAATTTTTATTTTAAAAAGCTATTTTATAAAATGTTAAACTAAAACCTGAAATTACTTATAAATTTTTTTTGATAATTAGCAAAAATATTAAACACAATTTTGTTTTTTTTATAAGATTATAAAAATGTGAATTAGCTACAATGTAACATTTATTTACAAGATTTTAATTTGTAATCTGTAATACTTAAATTTATGGTTTTATTTTGGACATGAAAAAGTTACTGAAATTACATTAAGTAACCAATTGAGTGCTCGGTTTGCTATTTTTCCATTTTATAAAATGGACAATTACTTTTTCAAAATTACTTTTAGGCTGTTATTGTAAACAACAAATGTCGCATTGTATTTGGTTCACACATTTATAATCTTGTAAGTAAATTTATTAACATATTCTTTGCTCATTCTTGTATGGGGGGGGGATTATTCTTGCATATTTTTTTTTATAATTCTTGAAAGAAAAAAGGAATGAATAAATCCAGTTTCATATGTTTAATTTTTAAAATTTTAAAGATATTTTTTTTAAAAACCTCATGGAGTATATGGTGATATCAAGAGAAAAAACGTTCTTTGACATACCATTTTGTGTCTGTTCATATGTTAAACTTTGCCAATATAAATTCATAATCCATCTAAATTATAATTGTCTAGCTTTTCTGATGCAAATTTAAAGATTACTTTTCAAAATTGAATTGCTTTAACTTATAATTATGAACAAAATTAACTTGTGCATCAATATAGCTTTAACAAATATAGTTTAAATTTATAAAAAGATAATTTTCAAGAAATTAAATTTGTTTTGCACATGTCAGATTAAAAAAATGTGCATTTTGCAATTTCTTGTAAAAGGCATGTGCAATACCTTTGATTCAATTTATTGTGTTGGTTTCAAGCTAACAATTCTTATGCTTTCAAAGAAATTTGTCTTGGATTACATCAGTTAAAATAGTCTGTTTGCAAAAATGATACATTTTCAGTGTGGCAGTTCAAATTGGATTTTATGATCTATAAATATTTTAAGCAATGGCATTTTAGAACATTTACAATCAAGAGATTTTTTTTTTGTCTAATTATAAGTTACTGCAGAAATGTAATTATCTTTTATTTATATCAAAATTATACTCTGTAAATTCTCTCCCTTTTACACATGATTAAACTCTTTAAACAATAAATATTTTAAGCAATGGCATTTTAAGAGATATGAAACTATAATCAAAGTTGTCACCTAATAGTAATTAGATACATCAATAAATGTCAACATAATTTCTTTCTGTGCTAATGCAGTTTGTTTAGTGCTGAATCTTAATTATATTGCTTGAAAATTTAAGATTGAAAATCAGTTAACTCGTTCTTTCATAGAGCCAAGGTTGTTTAAATGACACTTAAGGAATTTTACCTTTTAAATGTTAAAAAGCAATATAAGTATTAAAATGACATGTTTGAACACTAGAAACATATCTTAATACTTAATTTGTTTTTTAACATTTAAAGGTAAAATTTCCTAAAAATATTTGTGATGACAGATAAGATTGGTGTGAGACTAAAAATTCTATTCTAAACTTGAAAATTGGGAGTTGGAGGTAATAAGCATATTTGCTCCCTAGAAAGCAGTTGTGGTATATATCTCATTCCATTATACAAAACTTTACATTTGTTTAATTCGTTATTGTACTTCCAACTGACTCCAATTTTGACAAAAGGACATATTTTCATTTGATGTTATTAGCGGCTCTTCAAGAAAATACATCTGGTTAGAAAATGAATTTCTTCCTCCTTTTGGTTAACCGTATCTCCTGGTATGTAATAAAAATACTCACACACATAATTATGCATACAATTTACTAAGTTCTTTATTAAATAAATGCATTGGGAAGTAGCTAACAGGAACTAAGTTTGTGATTTTTGTTTGCAAAACCGTCAGGGATTTCACTATTTAAGCCAATTACTGTATACAAAGTTTAAGCTCACTTCATTAATTTTTCTTTTTTTTTAAGTTTAGAATTTTTTAGCAGTTTGTCAACTTCATACTTGTTAATTATCAGTTTTAGCTATTTGTTTAAGCCTCATGGATTGCAGTTTTCATATTAGCACATGTTTTAAACTTTCTGCAACATTTTTAAAACAAAAGTTTAAATGGAAACTAATTTGCAAAATGGACCTGCTCTTTATCTATTTAATCCCTATATATCGAATTTTTTATTGTGATATTTTCAAGTTAACAAAATAGTTTATCTTTAGGCATTTCAAAATATTCTGTTGATTTAACTTATTGAACCAAATATTTTTCACAACGTATTGCAACCGCTTTTACTTTAATAGGGCATATGGAAATATCCACATAGACTTGAGCTTTCTTAACTCTTCATGATAAAAAGCCAATGTTTTACTTTTTCTCTTTATACATTACCTGAATTAGATTTTGTCCAGTCTTCAACTATGAGAGACATTTTAACATTTTTACTAGTATGGTCATCTGAAGATCTATCATTGATGAAACCCATGTCTCTGTCAGCATTTATACCATGCTAATTTGCATTTTTACTCAAATGCAACCACTAAAAACCTTAATTGCCCTAGTCATACTCTTGCAAATACTTTGTTGTCTTTGATTACCTCACTGCCTTCAACCAAACTAATTTAATCTTTGTCAATATCTATGTACCTACATAAAATTTCAAATTGTAAATAATTATTTTGAATTTGCTGTGTGTGCAGTTACAATTGGAGACTAGAAGTATTGTAAGAATTATTGCAATTTAAAAGCATTAGCTAAAAACTATTTTAGTCTTTACTGGATCATTATGATTGGATATAGCAAAAGATTTCTTTGCTAAATCATAATTTACAATACTTAATTGAGTGATATACTTATAGATTTTCTACAAAATTAAAATGAATTTGTGAAGCTGTTTTTATCTTCTATTTTAGTAATGAAAGTTTTGAGTACCTTTTTATTTGTTCATAGACTTTAAATACGATTTTGTTTCCAAACATTGTAAGGCTTTTTTTTTTTTTTTTTTTTAATTTGCAGTTTCAAATCATCTTGTTAAATTCATAGACATTCTTAGAGAGTGTAGTTGCTACCAGACATGTAGATGCATCAGGAACTAAATGAGCAGAAAATCATATTGAGGGAACAGGAAATTAATATTTTTCCTCTTGTTTTTTTGAGAGATTTTATATATATATATATATATATACATACACACGCACACTAGTCATTCAAGAATGTGGAAGCGTTTGCAGCCATATAAGATTAACTGAAAATAAGCCCATGTAATGGAAAAATAAATGATTTAGATCCCAGACATTTTTATTAGAAATAAGTTGCTTTTATACTTCATCTTTGTTGCATGAAAGTTTACTGTTCATGTCATATTTCTCTTTTTAGCTCTTTTATTATGTAAATTTAAAAAGGAAAAAAAATGTAGATTACTATGATAGACATATGTAACTTAAAATCGTGTATTGAATCTGTTCCAATTATTTTCCTACCTTTTTAAATATTTTGTAATGCTAATTACTAAATACATTTTGACCTGATGCACATGTGCATTTTGTAAGTGTTCTAATATTCATTGTAGCAGTAAACATGTTAAACTCCCCAAGCACAAAGATCAAATCTGATTAATACTCAACTGAAATAAAATGCCCATTTAATTTCAGCCTTTATAGCTGTAACTCTTGTAAACCAAGCTTTTTTTTTTTTTTTTTTTTTTTTTTTTTTTTTTTTTCCTCCTCCATGGGTTATCATCCTGTTACTGGCAAATATTCTTACATTGGTCTTATGAGTGATCTACTTTTTTAGAAATGTAATATGTTTGAATAAGTGTCTTGGGAAATAATTGTATTCAGTAACAATTTTAAGTGGTGATTGAATTCTTATTTCTATTAGGTGAACAAATTCTCTGAAATTTACAGTCTTTCAAATAATTGTTAGAAATAATACTAGCAAAATATTGTTGAGTACATGATTTTTTTTTTTTTTTTTCACGTTTTTACAAACACTTTTTTCTAAGTTATGCATAATAGTAGTATGGATTGTCTGGCTTATTTATTAATGTTGACTTTTGTAGTTGATGTTATATTTTTTCCTTGAAATACTAACTGGATTATTTAAAAAAAAAACAAAAAAAACCTGTACCAACAGTATTTTGCCTTTTGAGTGCATACAGTTGTTGAATTACTCTTGATTGATTCTTCTCTAACAAAGAATTTGGTTATCAGGAAATAGCATTATCAATATTAGAAAAATTAAGTTCATGATTTTAGTGTATGAAAGAATAAGTACTTGTCTTTATAGAAAAAGCATTGGTAAATGGATAGCATGAGACATATATAATGCTTATTTCCATTCAAAGTATTTCATAAACTTAGTGATTTTGTTTTATAAACAAATTCAAAAGTTTAAAAATTGCTTGTTTTATTTTATGGCTATTAATGTTGGATGATAAATTTAAATACATTGAAAGCAAAAATTTATTTTCTTGGATGCATGCAATATATTTTTCTCTCAGTAACCATTTAATGTTAAATGTAAACAAACGGGCATCTGCTGTAGAGCAGTAACTAGCAAACTAGTCTCAACTATTAATTTGTGTAGAGTTTGTATTTAGTATTTACATAGTCAACATATTAAGATAGAAGGGAAATAACTCGCTCGAATTTTCAAATCTGCTCTTCCACAAATTTGAATAGAATTTGTATTTTTAATTATTTAAAAGCGTTTTTACATTTAATGTTTTTTTTATTGATTTACCTTAAAAAAATGCTACTGAAATGAATTAATTTCTTGCTATGTCATGTCTAATTTAAAAAATATTCAATTCATTTGATGGATCAGTTTAGATTTGATAAAATCCCAGATTGTAATTTCATAAACTTATCAATTGTCTAATTTTTAGAATTTTGCAGCTTGTCTTTATTTTCTTATCTGCATAATGTGACTTAGCAATACTATTTGATTTCTATAGAATCTCCATTGTCCTATACATGCTTCCATTAACTCCTCTATTTTGGGCTGAAGATATCTTTTTTCTTTCTTTGCATAAACATCAATACATCTTGTATTTTGGTTAAATAATAGTAGATAGGTCTGCCTATTATCCACTTCACATTACTCTGTCTTTTGAACAGGAGTAGAGGTTTATTCCTTGTTTCCTGTTTAGGATTGGGTTTCCAGTTCCTTCTAAGGTCTTCTCATTTTGTTTCCCTCTCTTGCACCTTAATGGTATTATCACCTTAGAGTGAATTAAAAAAGAAAGTTGACCAACTCCTGTGTTTCAAATTTAAAAGCCTAAAAATTTTCTAAATCCTAATTTATTAGTCCCATTCAAATTCATCATTGAGTCAATTACAAGAATTTATCACAGGAGTAGGATTAGTAAAATTTAACCTCATATTTTTCAGTTTGTTTTGTTTGCTGATTGGCATATCTGGAAATAAATCCAAATAGTTTCAAAATGGAAACAACTCTGGTTTTAGCAAATCTAGTGCAAGATTTTGTGAGAGTAATCTTTTGGGTTAATATTATGGGCTGTCCTTCAAAGTGGATGATAGTATCAAGATTATAGAATGTTAGATCCTATATTAACGTGCAAAATATTTTTTATTTTGGGATATTATGTTAATCAAATGTTTCTAAACCTCTGGTCAAGAGATTGAAGGTTGAGGAGCTTGAAACCACCTGTTACTTGCTGTTGTTCCCAGGTCTACCCTGATAACACCTGTTAGGATCAGCAAATAGTGAACCCTCAAACAAAAACACTAGCACAGTTTAAAAATATTTTTTTTATAGCAAAACAACCAAGAATACATTGTCAAAAAAAAACAATTTGCTCTGATTAATCTCATTTCTTCTAAGGAGAAATAAGTTTTGACTGATTTTGTAAGATTATTTGGTTTAAAAAAATAAAAAAAAATTGGTGCTAAGTAATTATAATTTAATCATGAAATAATGTCATTCACTGGAATTAATTATAAAGTTTTAGTTTTTGACATTAAAATAGCCCGTTTGTGTTGAGATGCAGCTAAGCAATTACAACAATCATGTGTTTCTTTGATCTTTTTAGGATTTATTTATAAATCTAAAGCAAAACATTATTGCACTCTGCATAATAGAACCTGTCACTCACAAAACTAGTTGTCAACATTTTTTTTATAAAGTTTTCTCATAAATATATCCTAAAAGATTTTGCCAGCCTTAGTTAGTTCATAGCAGTTAAATCTGTGATACAAGGTGTGATATATCAGCTGTGTAATAGGAACAAATTATTTAAAACCTGTTCCATTGGGCACACTTTTTCTACTCTGATCTTGCCATAAATGTAAAAACATTTTCCAAAATAACAAGCACTTTAAAGGTTTTTAACTTGTTAGAATTTTTCTGTTTTAATTGAGTCCAAAATCATCTTTTTGGCAAACACTGATAAATGTGCCTGCAAAAAGTCATAGTGTCGAAAAGAGTTTTTTCCATGACACTGCATTTTAAAACTACTTTCAACTCTTTGGCAATATTTGTTTTTAAAAAGCAATGATTAGAATTAGGATAAGACCCAAACACATGACGAATGTGATTTTTTTTTTTTTTTTTTTTTTTTTTTGTTCTTGGATTTTCGACAAAAATATTAAACACTATTTATTAGATTGTTTACAAGAATAATTTTATATTTACAACATTATAAAAACTAATACAATTAGAGCTAATGATATGCAATATTTATCATTTACCATTTTATAAAGAAATGTGAGAACAAATTTTTTTTTATTCATAAATTTGTGAACATTTACAAACTTTACCAACCATTCCAATAAATATCATCATGTAAATAAATGTTAATGCTTTTTTACTGAGATAGACCTGATAATATATCATTAATTAAAGTACTAATTGCAGCTATATTGCTTAGGTAGTGGAATGAGAACAATTTACTCTTGTAGATTAAATGGTTTAGTTTGAAATTCCCTATAGGTTACCTGGATTGACATACACCTGATGAAGGCCAGAGGACGCAATGACCAAAACACTGAAAACAACAAAGTTGCAGACAATGGTCTCCATGTAAATAATGTAAAAAAAAAAAAAAAGATTAAATAATTACTATTTACATGTGCCATAGCCAACTGACATGAAGAGAATTGTAGGCTAATTAGAATTATTAACACTGGCAAAAGCTGTGAAAGTAAAGCCTGTCACTTAGGTACAGTTGAAATAATACAAATAGTACACAGGTTTGCTTTATGATTGAGATACTTGTGTTGGCAGGGCTTCTACATTTATAAGATTGTTGCAACACTCTGTCATTTGGCATAAGACAAGTTGAAACCAAACTTCATAGAAACTGTCTACAACAAATGTGATTGCTATAAAATAGATTTTAAGATTTATCAAATTTATGTATTTTACGATTTTATACTTATTCTCTGTAGAGGCATGTTCAAGTCAAAATATAATTGAAAATTAAGTTACTTTACTTAAATTAAGTTCAAATGAAAATTATTTTGCTATAAAGTTTTTAGGGTTTTTTTTTTTTTTTTTCCATTTAAAATATCTGTTGTCGGTACAAACACTTAGGCATTTTGTTATGAAAAAAACAAATCACATTGTAAGAATCAAATGTTGGTTGTCATTGCCAGTTAAGTAGAGGCCTTTTGTTTTGTTTTTTCTAAGTAACTATTCCTTTACATAAAAAATGGATTTTCATAAAACATGAAAATACTTGGTTTTATCAAAATTATATCATTAATTGTTAAATATTTAGCTATTGTTTAAATATTTTGGAAGAATATTGTGAAAAAAAAACTAATTAATATAGAAGTATCTAAAAATGTTAATATGAAAATTGACACAAACCACATTTATGTGTAATTTTCATTAAAATTACAGAAACCAGTACATGCTGTGCTAGACTTGGAAATAACTTGTTGCTGTCTGATATGGCTTAATTCTAGGATCTGCATTTCTCTGGAGGTATATCTGAAATTCTGCTTGAGACCATAGACTCTTTTCTAAAAAGATATTGAGTAACAAATTATTCATCTGGTAAAATGGTACATACATTTTAATCTGCCTTCTTTTTTTTTTTTATCACTGCAATTTTTGATTTTAATGTTTAATAAGATTTGACTATTTATATCTTGTTCATTCACTTGAAAGATGGGATAACCTTAACACATTTCTCTGAAAACTTGAGCCCATCTAAATACTACCGATATTTTTTTAAGTACTCTTTATACAGTCAAATACAAGAAAGAATGTAAAAATATAATTCTGTTATTTCTCATAAGCCAAATTTATGAGAAATGTTTTGCTTTACTTTCAGTTCTCTATGTGGAAACAGACAAGATTTAAGAATTTTTTATTTCCTTATCTTACTGTAGATAAAATTATTTGTATCCAGGCAAACTGCATAAATATATTGGAAGAAAAATGGTTGCTTTGAATCACAAAATTTAAATATAACTTTATTAGTCAAAGTAATCACTGTTAGATTCTACACAATCTGCCAGTGAATTTATTCCATCAGAATAACAGCTGGAATACATTTTCTACCTAGACCACATTGGTGTATGCCTGTTAGTGTGTATATATTTAAGACTTATGCAAATTGTATCAAGTTTTGAATTGTGTGAACTTCAGGCCATCAGTCAAATCATGGATACCCATTTTTCTTTTTTTTTTTTTTTTTTTTTACAGATGTCTTCTGGCTATTGTATGGCCTACTTCAGTATTACTTCCAATACCTGTATGTTTGTTTCTGGATAAACCTCCATAGTTTCTTTTCAATTTTTCATTGTTGAATGATGACTTATGACCAGGCCAGCAGAACTTAATTTTTGGAAACCATGAACTATCTGCTAAGGAGCTGACTCTAAGCACTGGCAGAGTTGACTGGGGAAGCAAGAGGACAGAGTTCCACAAGTAAGAGAAGAAACTGTTAGCATAGAACTTCTAACCATTTTAGTCATAGTCCTTGCTACCAATCTAGTACTGTGCTTAAATTCATAAAGTCTAGATACTAAAGAGAAAAACTCATCAGGACAATTACCATGAAAATATTTATAGTGAAGATACAGGGTGGGGGGATACTGACTGAAACTCAGATACCAAGTTAGGACCAATAACATTGCAGATTCTTTGTATCTTATCAAGACTAAATACATAGCAGAATTACCAGACCAGATGTGACAGCACTATTCAATGCATGGATGAATGGTAGTCTTAAAAATGTGTCAACTTGAGACCAATGTGTGAAGTAGCAATGATTTAAAAAATATTTTGTGGTAGTTAAAATTAGTTCCTGTCTTTGTTTAAATTGTGAAATATTTTATACTGTTTCTTATATTGTAAGAGAAATCATCACTTTGTTTAATTTATTGAGTCTATACTGAATGTATTTTCATGTGATTTGAAAAAAAAATCACTTGAAAATACATTCAAGTTTATGGAGTAATTGAACCAAGTTTTAAGATTTTCTTCAGTGAAGTATTTCAAGTGTTATGTAAAATGTATTATGCATGCATAATTATTGCAAAAACTTTATTTTTTACATTTTTATACATTTTCATATATTATAATGCTGGTTTCTTAATTATAGACTCTGAATAAATGTGAATCATTTGGTGTTATAATATTAACAAATTTAATAATGCAGTTAGAAGCCTCTTGTTTTAGCAATAATAGAAACCTGAAATCCAAACTATTTTTGATTTTAAAATTCTACAGATTCTTTGACAGTACTTGTAAAATATAAGTTTAGCAAGAAATTAATAAGGGAAACATTTTTATAGTTATCAAATCAAGCAGTTTCAAAGAATAATAAAATCAGTGCTTCACTAAAATGTAAAATAAAATTACTTTAAAAAAAAAAAAAAAAACTTTGTGATATGACATTGCTGAACCTCTTCCCAAAGTCTGAGCAAATGACCAGACATTGTAATTTCTCTCTCTTCTCTCCTCTCTTTTTTTAGGGCTGAAAATCAAGTTCTATCTTATATTAAAAACTTAGAAATACAATAGAGAAAGAAAATTATTTCATACAAATGAACACGTCTGATTTATTCCAATACCTTTGTACATCCCTTATGACTTTATGATGAGAATATATTATGCCACCTGTGTATAAAGGATTTAAAGATTGAAGTTATGGTTTTGTTCTGAAAATTTAATAACTTTCAATAGACTTTCTTTCTCTTCAAACTACAGGCTTCTATAAGCTATTATTATGGATTTGTAAATAACTGGAAAGAGTAGGAGATATGTAGCTTTGTCAGAGTTTAATTCTTTGCTTTAAAATGGTTTTTTTTAATGATTTTTTTTTTTTTTTCATTCTTAATCTTGTATCATGAAGATTTAAAAGGTAATTACACCAAAAAGGTGTTGTTTCACTTGCTTATGTCAAAGAAAAAGATAGTGTCATAAATTTTTCTTTTCTAAATTTACTTTCCTGCATTACAAAACATTACATTTTTCAGCCTCTGGTTATTTATATATCCAAATATACTGCATCAAATACACTGGTATTGTAAATAGGAGGTTGTTTGCTGAAGACTTGGTCTATAAAATTGAGCAATCAAGATGCGTTGTATCTTGATAAGAAAATGCCCTTGTAAAATGTTTGCCAGCAAAAGTACTTTAATCCTTTCTTGATTATAGAATGTAAAGAATTTATGATCTAAAATTAAGGGATTATAACTCTGAAAATGATTGGCTCACTTTACTGAGCCTTACTTGTTTATGTGTAAGCTTAAAGGCACACACACACGTGTGTGTATATATATATATATATATATATATATATATACTATAATGAACTGTAGCCAATGTAAGGTTCAAACAAATTTCAAATTTGGTCAATGCTAAGAAATGTTACCATATGACAAAAGTTATAGCATAACAGTAAACTTAGATTGCTTGAATTTTATAATTTTTTGCCATTGTAAAAGGTATTTGTTAAAAAAGGAAAAATAAGCAAATTCATCAACAATAATATACTTCATAAAATTTTAAATATTCAAAATTACTGATTATTTACTTATATTATTGGCTCCAAACAAAAAGCATATGTATAAAAATTTAGGACAAAAAACTCAGCAAATGTCACCAACAGTCATTTAAATCATAACTGATTATTTCCTTAATTTTTTATTTTAATTTCATTACAGTTTAAGCATTCTGGCCTTGTTCATACAGCTGATCGTGTCAGATTATGTGCTCTCTCCCAGAAACTAACTAAAGTTCAATCAATATAGGTGCCATATAAACCACAGGTGGGTTTAGTGGGTGTTTGTTCAAATACAAATGTGTCAGTACAGGGCAACAGGGGTTGGGTAACTGCCCCAGCAGATGGGTGTGCTCAAAAAGATGAATAGCTAACCATCTTATATATTGTGAGTAATTCATATTGCTCTGTATAAATAAAATGCATCAAGTTCTCTTGTGGATCAGTTTTCATATTTTTATACTACTAGCACACACTTGGACTATATACACCAACGGATTTGTTTTGCCTTTACTTAAATATAAGTAAAGGCAAAACAAATCTGTTGGTGTATATAAGCCAAGTGTGTCCTAGTAGTATAAAAAAAAGTAGGTCTTTTTTCTTCTTTTTTTTTTCTTTTTTTAAGCAGTATATTTATTTCCATCTACTGGCCTGAATAATTGAGGCATCTTTTTAGAAAAATATGCGTCTGCTGGCAGGATTTGAACTTGCATCCACTAGTGGGAGGTCCTACGTGGCAGAGTTGGTGTAAGGCATGTCAGATCTAATGACAGTTTCCCCTAGGGGACGCAGGTTTGAATGTGGACAGCACATATTTTTCTAACAAGATTTATCAAATATTCAGGCCGGTAGATGTAAATATATCTCAATACACAATGATATTATTAAAATATAAAATTCAAACAATTTGTTTAATATTATAACACTTTAAATGTTACATAACATTTTTTAGTATAGAACCAGTTTGAAATTTGGGTCCTGAATATTGTTTGATACAATATAATGTCTTTT
The DNA here is from genome assembly GCA_964036315.1 of Acanthosepion esculentum. Lineage (NCBI taxonomy): Eukaryota > Metazoa > Mollusca > Cephalopoda > Sepiida > Sepiidae > Acanthosepion > Acanthosepion esculentum. The sequence continues at coordinate 101,411,460 of OZ038501.1, read as the reverse complement.
TTGTCTTAAAAAAAAAAACATTTTGTAAATTCTTGCAAAAATCAAAAAATTGCTGGATTTTAATGAAATTTTCAGGACAAATGAATTATAATTAAATGAATTAAATCATTTTTTAAATTTTCTTTTTTAATAGAAAATCTTGGTAAAAAATTTTTTTTTTTTTTTTTTTTTTTTTACATCTGTTACCTCCACTTAAATTTATGAAATTTAAAATCTATCCTCTTCGTAATTATTAGTTAAAAGCAAGATTTAAATCATCAATTTATTTTTGCCAAACATTACAAAAAATCCGCTCTGAATCGTAAAATGGAAAGTGCAATAAAACTATATTATTAGAAAAGATTTTAAGGACACTATTGTCTTATAAAAAAAAATTTTTAAACCATTTAAAATTCTATATTAATTTCACCCTTTTAAATGATTTTAAGTAAATTATATTTACTAATAAACGGGAAAGCTAAAGTACAAATCATCAAACACCGATATTTAAAAAAACTTTTGAAGTTATTTGTATGTGTATAAACATGCGGATTTTTCTTTTTGTAGATATGGATGTTCATACACATCAGAAAGCGCATAAAATTCCATGCAACATTAAATTATAAAGAATATTTTGGTAAATTTTTTAAGATTACTAGGTACTTCAAAATTATATATAAAAGGCGGTCACATTCTATTCAATTATTTTTATGGCTAAATCCCCCATAGAACAACATTATATAAACATCTAACTGTTGTACATGTCAATGGCTTAAATAAACAGTTACTGCTGTGTTAAAAAAATGCATTTCTGCAATATTTTAAACTTAAAGTGAATATTTATTTCAAATCAGATTAATTATAAATTAAATCAGCTAATGTTCCTCAAAATTTCAGAAAAGTATATATTATTTTTGGGGAAAAAAAATTTTAAAGATTATTACATTGCATTGAAAGATGATTGGGGGAGGGGCTATTTTAGCAGCAAAATAAAACACCACCTTCCAGTCAATTTAAATTAGTTTTTGAAATACAGCAAAGTATTAAATTTAATCTATTAGCTTGAAATTAAAACTAAAAAGCTTCAAGAAAGATTTTTCATTTTTAAAAATTCATTTTAAGCCTTCAGTATCATGTTTTTTATTTACCTAACAATAGATTTGTGTTGTTCCAATTTGAATTGATGCTTATGTATACAATAAATCTACTAAGTGGCTTTGATTAATAAATATTTATTAAATCATCCTCATGTGACACCATTATTCAAAATCAGTTATAATTATAAACTTTATTTTTTTAAAAATATTTTTGCTATCTGTTCCCATTTGTACTGACAAAATTTTCTATGAGTCTGGTCTGACCCTTTAATCTTGTCCAGTAGATGCATTGTCAAATAAAATAGATACTGTGTTATCACAATAAAAGTATTGTGTGTTATCCTCATAAAATTAACTCAATATTTTGAAATGGTTTTTAAGAAGTTTGGTTAAGTGTTAAACAAAATAATTTATTCAAACAAGAAATGTGAAGGCAGAAGTTTACTGATTTTTTTTTTTTTTTTTTTTGATTTTTTTTTCCACTTCTTTCTAATAGTTATTATTGACTAATAAATATTTTTGGCAGTGGAGAAATCCTATTAAATATTTTTATATAACTTATATATGTCAGCATATTTACACAAAGAAAAGGGGTGAAGCCTATCAAAAAAAATATTGGTTTATAAACCTGTACACTTTTATATTACAATCACCCCCCTCAAAAAAATACCTGACAACCAGAGGGAATGAGTTAACTAAAACTATAAAGGCATTTTTGTCCCAAACTGTTAAGGTCAAAAAAACGTCTGCTTGAGAAGATTTAATGATTTGGAGTTTAAGTGAAAAATTGGAGAAATAAAATCAACTGGTATCACAAGTTGAGGAAAAATTGAGACCTCATTTAAACTCATTTGTTACAAGAATTTACTGGTTTTTGGTTTTAGTAGTTTTAAATTATAACATTATTGTTGGAATTCAAATGAAAACTGGATTTTCTATACAACCAATCAACTTTTGTTATCCAAATTAACTGAAATTGTCAGGTATTGGTTGTCACTTTTGATATACACCTTTGGGGAATTTTTTTCTTTTTGTTCATTCTAGATATACAATATCCATCAACTTTTAATAATAATAATGGTATGTTTAGTTAATTAGTTGAACTTTTACAGTAAATAGGCACTGTTCAAATAACCCTGTTGTGGGTTGGGAGTGCAATGAATAGATCTCAGTTGATTGACTGAGTATATTTGAAATAGAGCACAAAAATGAAAATCCGTTTGGGAATTGGGATGAAAACTAAAATACTTATTTAAAACATACTTTCAGATTTTTTAGTTTCATTTATGTTTGTCATAATTTGGGGCATTTATCATTTCTTAAATCTTCCATTCTTTTTTTGACATTATGAGCTTAGAAATAAATATATCATTCAAATTTGTTATATTTATAGATGAATAGTGAGAGCATTTGTAGATATAGACAGTGTGCGCATGATAAAGAGTAGTGACACTTGGTCTGTAGATAGCATTGAAACATTAAACTCACTATGCAGTATTAATTCCTGAGTATAGAAATAAGTTAAGATGAACTCTTTTTAGTAGAATCTGATTATTTAGATTTTGTTTTGAAACTTTTAAAAATAATTGTACAAAATATTCTTGTTTTGAAATTAATTTCATATTAAAATGCTTAACATATGAATTGAAATTGAGAAAGGAAACTCTCATTTTCTTTCTTGATCATATTACTTCTATATTCTTTGTATTATTTTTATCTATATTCTTTGTATATTAATATAACAGATCGTTTGTTATGATTTTATCTGGCTTCTAAAATCACATATAATGTCAATATTTGCCAAATACTTCCTGACTTGCTTTCAATTTAATTTTAACTCTTCTCACTCTTGATTGTTGTCAGTTTCTTGACAGATGTTTTGTCAGTTTCTCAATAGGATTATCAAAGATAGTGGGAATGTTTATTTGAGTTTTTCACTTTTTCTATCAACATTACATACAAAAAGCTTCAGTTAATTTCTTTTATATACAACTGTCTTTTATATTTGGGTGATATTCTATTCTTGTCAGTATTTGAAGGTTTTTGTTTTTAACTATTTTTCTGTTTTATCATTTGTTCTAATGTCCTTGAATTTAAGTGAATTAAAATGTAGAATAATAGCAAATTTGTCATTGTTATGAAAGATTTTACTACAAAAATAGAAAATATTTTGGTATACATGCTATGTCATATAATTATGGCAAATGAATGTTTCCACAATAAACTTGGTATTAAACTACTGAAGTTAGTGAAATTTATAATTGATTCCCATTTTGTTTCCTATTGACAAAACTTAACATAAAAAATAATGATTAATAATCAATTTCCATAATCTCCAAGTAATGTGATAATGCTTCCAGAGTTTTTCTCTTGTTAGATTTTCATTTTATTTTGTTATATTCTCTTAATAAAATGTCTCCAAATTAATTGGAAAAACAGAAAATAGGTGATTATTTCAGGCAGGAGTTAAACATGAAATAGTAAAATACTGAATTTATTGAAATATATTTTCTATTAAATTATTAATATAGATTTTTTTAATTTAATTTTCACAGAAATATCAACCTTAATTTCATTGGAAAAAAGACTAACTTTTTTTTTTTTTTTTTGTTCAATGTTCTGGCACTCAGTTATTTTTCACTGGATTCTAACTAGTCATTTTAAAAGTAAAAGCAATATTCCTATAAAATGAAATGAATCCAGTTAAATTTAATTTTTTAAAAAATTACTTCCTATCATCTATTCATTTATTTTTCTCTTTAAATTGAGTCAAAAGTAGTCAGAAATAAGAATTATATTTTAGTCTAACATGATTAGTTAAGCTTATTTTCAAGAAAGAAAACAAATATTTCTTTACTGAACAGATAAAACCTTATAAATCCTTTTAGTTACTGACGTTGACCAGTTTGCATTGTTAATTGACTTGCCTGAAATTGTGATGAGTTAATGTAGTAATTGTAATTATTCTCTACTTTTTATCACATTGATAAGATTTAGTTCCTTTCTATTCTATAAGAATTGAGTGTAAGTTTTATTTGAATGTTTCAAAACTCTGATAAAAAAAAAATATTTACTAAGATTTTCTAACTCAATTGAACTGGTGATAAAATTTGCCTAATGTCCCAGAATGTTTGAAACATTCTGGCAAGTATAACAAATACATAAAAGTTAAAATTAGATTTTAAAAAAAGATTTTTTTTTTTGAATAAACTTCACCGTAATTTGAAACTTCTTTTTCTGTATCTAAGTAATTTGCTTTATATTTGGTAAGTTTTTACTTCTCCACAACTAATGGATTTATAAGGTTTTTGCTTGTCAATATATATTATAATCCATCATTAAATAATCAATAAAGATAAAATTCTCTGTTTTATAAATGTCTAGGCTTGGCTGTTTAATCACTATTGTTTTTTATAAGTTTATTAATTTAGCTAATCAGTAAACTGAAAACAACAAAGCAAAGTGAAGCTAAAATAGCAATTCAAAAATTAAATAATAGATTTTCATTTTGAAATCAAAAGAAATACAATTCAAAAGGTAGTTAAGCATTTCCATCTTTTTTTATGCATAGCAAATTATGCTTTTCTAAATTCAAACTTGTGATAGATGCTCTGAGCTGCCATTTCTGCTGAGACAGTCTGCCTCTGTAGCAGTAAATTATCAAGGAGTATGTATGAATGTGTTTGGTTGCTGTATTTGCAGTGGCAGGAGAGTAGGAAGAGGTGAGTTTTTTAGAGGGCCTACCAGTCAGCCATTGAGCAGCAATGCTGAATTGGTAGGAGGGTGAGCAGGCTGTGTATCAAGTGGCAACTTATCTACTGAGTGAGTCACACATTGCCAGCCTACCTTATAGAATTGGAAGCAGCACAGCCATTAATCTCCTCTTCCTCCTCCTCTTGATGCCAGATGAAATCACTTACTGTTTGTGTATGTGTGTTTGTGTGGAATACTTGCAGATATTCTCTGTGTAATTCTATGATTTTTGTACTAGTGTTTCTGGATAAGCAAAAAGCTTTTATTTTTGTACGCCATCATAAAGATGCAAGAAACTGAACAAACAAATGTTAAGCTGATTTTTTAGATAAAATTTTGAGTTTCTGTTTCAATATTTGATGCAGCTATTTGGTTACTATGTTTTTCATTTTATAATATATATTCATTTTAAATATTACTGTGTGTGTGTATACACATATAAGGTGTTGAAAAGTTCTTGGCTTAACCAAGGAGGGATTCCAAAATTAATCCTGGTCAGATTTTGGGAAGTGGCTTGGGCCAAGAACTTTTCACCACCCCATATATATACAGTGCTGACTGAAATGATTGTCCCATCATTAGTTCTAGTTTATAAAATTTTAAATATTTTTAAAAGTTGAGTCTTCCTTTTAAATGCTGACAGATATACATATTGGGTGAATGAATACACAAAAACTTTCTACAATATATATTTAACAACTTGTAATAAAATTAAAATTTTTTAATTTGCAAAATTTTTAAATTTAAAAAAAAACAAAACCTATGTACAAAATTAATGCCAGGAGAAAGTATAAACAAGTAAAATAATTTTTTAAAATTTACAAGTGATGAATATTAAATAATAAATATTAATATTATTCAGGTCTACAAATCAGGCAGATATATGGTATTTCTAAATGATTTACTATGTTTAAATCAACTGTTTGAAATAGGTGCCTCCACAAAATCACTGAAAAAATCCCCCAAACTTGAAAAAAAATAGGTTTTATTATCGCAATCTTTGTTAGTATAAAGAGGAAATACTAAAGTATTTTTTGATTATTTAATTATATTTTTCAATCCTTTTTAGAACATTCAAAATTTTGGTTAAAAATCTCATTTTTCTTGTGTCAGCAGATGGACTATAAATTAGCATAGCAAATTTTAGTGTCTTTTTGTGATGAAAGACACGTTGAATTGAAAATTCTTGCAAAAGTCAAATAATAGTTTAATGAAACTTTTTTTTCAGGACTTGCAAATGAATGATTGGGAAATCTAATGTTTAGTGACTATATTAGTTAAAAAGCAGGACTCATTGCAGAATTTAAATCATCAACTTTTTTCTTTTGTAAAATTGGACTTTGTTTTACCAGAAATCTGCTCTGAGTTCTAAAATAAAAAATGCAATAAAACTAAGACATTATTTAATTAGAAAATTTAATTGCTTTTATGAATAAGATCTATTAAGGACACTATTGAATGAATTAATAATGAATTTTTTACAAGATTTGATTTAATTTTTTTTTTTTTTTTTTTTAATTAGAATAATTTATAAAGTTTTTAAATCTTAAAATTCAGTTTCAATGGTGCAAGGGTTAGGAAATATTGCTATTAAGTAAAACTATAAAATTGTTCACCTATATTGCATATGATCCATTATTGTACATAATTAGGTTACAATAAAATTTGTATTTTATATGAATACTATCTTATAACAATTGAGCTGTTGTAGAGTGGTGGGCTTATAGATTGTGATGGGGGCACAAAGCCCTTGCACAGGTCCTGTATATATATGATGGTCAGGTCAAAGCTAGAACTTTTGGGACCTGATGAAAAATAATTTGTTTGGTGATATCAATCTAAGGAATATTGTCCCTACAGCCAAACATGGAGAAAGGAGTCTCATCTTTTGTGAATGTTTCTATGTAACAGGAAGCTTGGTAATAGTTAATGAGACAGTGATAAAAGATTGTTGTAAAATATTCAATATCAACTTGAAAGTATCCACCAAAAACCTGAATGTGAAGTGTATCTGGAGTTTTAACCATGATACTGATTTGAAACATATTTCATAATCAGACCAGAAATGTATGTTTCACTTTTGCTTTCACAAATCCTGACCTGAATTCAATTAAAAATATATGGGATGAATTAAGACATTTCAGAGTAAGAAGATCAAATAATTTGCAATAAATTGAAGATTATGCACATGTTCCAAAATATCTCTAGATATTTATGCTAATTTAGTAAAAGGTTACTGAAAAAGATTAGAAAAAATTATATCTAAAAATGGATATATTCATTTTCTTGTGTTACTTATTTGATACAACTATTTTTCTTTTGCTTGCAATTTCAATTCAGTATTAAATATTGGTTTTATGTTTATTAACCTCAAATATAGCTAGCTCTGTTTTTTCATAAAATCTGTACTAAATTATTTTTGTAATTATTTCCAATAAATTAAAAATCGGACCATATCAATAGTTTTAATCAGTAGTGTGTAGTGAAATTTATATTGTTGAGACATAACAAAATTTTTTAAAAATCACATGAACACCAAAAGAACTATAAATATCAGAAATACATTAAATTTTTTATTCTCTCACATAGAATATACAAACCATTCTTTTGATTTTAAAAATGCCAAAATACTTAAATTTTGTAGGGACTTCGAAAAAACACACAAATAAATAAAAATACATTTTCAAATTCCCTCTACAATTACAATTTCATCAAGTCTAAAAATAAACACAAGAAACCAAACTTGGTGTCACCCCTTTATGTGGACATCGTAGTAAGCACCAGACAACTCGGGAGTGTACACAAGGGTACCCACATCAAGCACACACTGCTCATTCACTTCCTCACAACATGCCAAAGAAAGCCTTATTCCGCCACTCACATCATACTGAGATCATTACAAGCAGGATGAATTTCTTGTCTGAACACTCAATTATGTTGACTGCAGAAAAAGAAACTTCCTATAAATAAATATATATGTACACACATACATATATGCATATCTTCCGATCTACATATATTATGCACACACACACATCTGTGGATACATGGATATTTATTTCTCTACACTTTACAAACTCTCTTTAACTCTTCTGAGAATGTCCTTTGTCTTTCACTTAATTGCCACCATTGTTGTTATTAAATTGTATTCAAATTTGTTAAACAATGTTGTTTTATTCTTTATTTTGAACATATGAAGGTGCTTTCACTTTTTCTCATTTGCTCTCCGCCAGAATATCACATTTCCTTTTCTCTAAAGAGATTAGCAGTAAAAACCTTCATTCAATGATCAAAACAAGGCCACTGACAATCAGCTGCAACCCATGCAACAATTTATTTATCATAAATCATCTAAAAGAATTATTGAATCAGCTATGATATCATTTCATTTTGATTAATCAAAGTGTAGGTTCACCTTTTCTGGCTAAGATAATACTAAAAATAATATCAAAATATATGCTGGTTAATGATCTTAAAATTTTATAAATTTTTCTATTTTAAATTAATTCTATATTTCCAATTTTATTAACTGTTAAATTTTCAAATTAACTAATGTTTAAAGGTTGCAATGGTAACAATTTTTTTATTTTCTTTTTCATATATATATATATAATAATTATTCATCATTGCAAACAAAAGGCCAACCATTAACAGCAGCAACTACAAACATGACCATATTTTACTGACCATGTTTGGTAATTAAAAATATATCCTGATCTTACCAACCTACACACTAATTACTATAATGGCTAATAGATTAGCCAAAAGCCCTCAGAATGAACAAACATTTTGGCAATTTCTACATATACTGTGGTTAAATGAAATTGGCAGAAATGCTCAACAAACAATTGACAAAGTTTGCAATAAATAACATAAGAAAACAGGGCAAAAAATATTAACCAAGAAAACCATATAGGGGCAAAGCAACAGTAATAAGGCAAAAAGTTCACAAACTGAGAATTGGTATTAACACACAAAAGGGAAATAATCAAGCTTCAAGACAAGAAAGACTATAACTGAGTCAGATGAGACTAAGTGACCAATCTTATTGGTTAGGAAGAAATCCCAACATGCATCCATGTGGTTTTGCCTATAAATTGCTGTGGGTAGTGGGTATTTTGCAGTCATTCCATACAAGATTGGAATCAGCTTTACTGTTCCAAAAAGAAATCTGTTGTATGCACACAAGAAAAACAAAAAGCATTACAGCCAAAATGCAAGACTATATATGTATATACACACATATGGTTGCATATAATATATTCATTTCTATATATCAGAACAATGTTAGACAATTTTTATACTTTATCATTCAACTGTTATATATATGAGTCTATGCCAAGGTTAAATAAGACTGACAAATTTTTATCAATTGAAATAAGCCTATTCCCCTTAGGTAATTTGGGGTTTATTATGTCCTAATTATTTGCTCTGTAATAAATACATTGAGCTCCTGTGGATCAGTTTTAATATTTTATATTACTAGGATTCACTTAGATTATATACTAACAGATTTATTACCTTTACTCATATATATATATGAGAAAGACTTCATTGAAGATGACTGACAAGGCACTGCAATTAATATTATATTTTTCTTGCATTCATACAAGTGATTTCTTTTTTAGATATAGAGTATGTAAGAACTGTCTCGATCTGTGAATCTTGGCATTTTCAGCTAATCTAATAGCCATTATCAAGGATGTTATTTATTTGTCTGAATATGTACTTCTTTTTTTTTTTTTTTTTTTATAACAATAAGAATGTTTTAATTTCTGAGCACAGTATGTTGTGCCTGTGTTCATTATTGAGAGTTGGTATCTTGTTTTTTTGTTAACACTTCTATTATAATATGATGTATTCAGAAATTAAAACATTCTTGTTGCTATAAAAAAAAATACAAAATATAAGCCGAAGAAACATATTTGGTTAATGCAATATCCCATGTATGGAATAAATTAATATTTCATGTTGATAGGGGTACCCTGACATTTTATAACTTTTATTTATCAATAGATTTTGATAACATTTCTACTATTTAAAATTTCACATTACTTGCAGCAATTTTCAATTTAGTTTTCCAGATATTTTGAATGTTGTTTTCCATTCTCTCATATGTACCATAGCATACCTTAAAACTAATATATATATGTTTTAAGGTATGCTGTATATATTGGTTAAAGTTCTCACCATCAGGGATAGAGTATATAAATATAAAAGTGGACATTGTGGTAAATACTCAGTGGCGATAGTTTGTTTCATACTTAAAGGGAATCTTCAAGCCATGTGTGTGTTGTTTTGGCTTGACTATTTACAAGGTAACCAAAAAAAGTTCTTGCCATTTTTGATTTATTAGAAAAAGGTATACAGCAGATTTGACCTTAGCGTAATCGCCATTGGCATTCAGAAACTTTTGCTAATGTGCCTCCAGCTGCTCAATGCCCTGATAGTAAAAATCAGGTGTCTTGAACACAGATAAGTCTGTGATTGTCTGCCTTATTTGTGAAGGATTTCCCATGAAGGTGGTTGTCCAGGAAATGAAATAGGTGGTAATCTGTTAGTGCAAAATCCAAGGAATAAGTGAGATAGCACATTGTCTCCCATCAAGTCACTATATGGTGTCCTTGGCTACCCACTCCACATGAGAACTGACATTGACACAGAGGAACATCCTTGTAATTAACCACTGCTTCAGAGCCTGTTGCACACATTCCAACTGCTGCAAGTACAGGTCTCTAGTGATTGTTTGGCCCCTTGGTAACAGTTCATAGTCCACCAGATATGGAGCATAATCTTGCATGAGTGTAGAGGTGGTTTTGTGGTGTGAGGCATACAGTCTTTTGGTGACAACCAATGTCTGGCATACTTGGAAATGTCATACAGGATCCATTTTTGTCACTGGTGAGCACTTGAGGAAATATGGGTACATTGTGGTGCCAAGAAAGCAACGAGAAACTGGCTGTCACCCATTGTTGCTTGTTGGCTCCCAACAGTATGTGAGGTACCCACTTGCTCAACTTGTATGTCTTCCCTATGCAGTGCAAGTGAAGTCTAACTGTTTCATCAGAAACCTGGAAGTATTTGGTAAGCTCACCACAGGTTTGGCTGTTGTCTTCCTGCATGGCTGCCTTCAGGGCCTCATCATCCAGGACCTGTGACTGGCTACTGCAGGATTCATCACAAAGGAACAGATCTCCTGATCTGAACTTCTGGAACCAATGTCTGGCAGTGCATTCACTCACAGCATTATCCCCAAAGGCTTGACATATTCAACAGCTTCATGTGAGTACAGACAAATCCACCTTAGTCATAAAGCAGATAACCCTGAATAAGCTGCTTTGACACTGTCATGTTTCATTGCTACTGCTGGAGCAGTGACTGATGTGAATGTACCACACACATGCATTGATCAAGAGCAATGCCTCCACCACTTTCCTGGCATGTGATGCACTCATTTGCATATCAGTGATCACTTCTTTCCACACAACAAAAAATGGTAAGGACTTTTTGGCTACCTTATACATATAAGCTTGTCAATAGTGCATTATGGGTAGGTCTATTGTATTATTCTAACAGTTATTGGGTGGCCAATAATGGTTATGTTTCAACCGTTATTATTCTAGGGTCGATTGAGTAGAAATAATTGTAGTGGCATTAAAATAATACAATAAAGCTACCTAAAATTCACTATTTATCAGAATATATAAATAGTCAAGCCAAAACAACACATGGCCTGAAGATTGTGTTTAAGTATGAAACAAACTTACTGCTGATGTTGACCTCAATGTCCTCTTCTCTCTCACTCACTCACACACATATTTAGGCAGCATATCTTTATTCAATCATGTTTGGTTGAATAATCTCAACATGTGTATTTATTTTTATTTTAATCCTCTCAAATTCTCAGATCAACTTCTTAATGTTATTAAATTCATTAAGGAAGTTTGCCATAGTTTTTTTCATTTCTTTTATTTTCTGGCAAGGTGGGCAATAGTCAATTTTACAGAATGTAAAAGAGCCTTGTCTTGCATGAATATTCTTTTTAGCATGGAACTATCTTTGTTGTAAGTTGTACCAAGTATAATAATATAAATATGTAATATAAATAATGTAATTATTTCCATGAAGAACCAAATTTCTCTCCCAGCCATCAAGTCTATCCAATGTAGCTCTACATTCATCACTAAAAATTACTGTTAAGAAATCAGTTTTCATGTCAATCTTTGCCCAACTTGCATGTTTTTCTTTGTGATGATTACTTGAAGGTAGTAGTTTGATTGCTTTCAAGTCTTTAGCCAATGTTATTAATATTCTGCATTTTTTCTATTTGTTTACATTCATAATACTTCAAATATATTTTATTGGTCACCTTTTCTTGCTTATTACACTTAATTTTTCTTAAATCTCTTGTGACATTCTTAAAGCCATCACTTTACAATATCTTCTTTTTTTTTTTTTTTTTTTTTTTTTTTTTTAGATTATATCTTTCTTATAACACATAGCAATGTTTATACATCTCAAATTAAGATCTAAATATCAATAACTATTCTATTATCCATATTTATTTACAATTACAATGAACCTTCAGGTCCTCACACCACCAAGTAATTGTATTGAGTTGATATAAAGTTGAAATTGATATAGTATATTTATCCTATAACGATAAGAATATCTTTAAAATATTATCAAGATCAATTGGTTAATGCCAATTTTACTATGAAAACCTTGATTTGCTGAATAAATTGTGATCTACTCCAAAGCTTTTCATTCATTTTATCTGTTGACTTAATTTGAAATGTTATTTGTTTTTGGTGAAACCATGGCAATTTTCTAACTTAATTTTATTAATAAATGATTTGTTGATTGCAATGTTGATAAAATAAATAAATAAATGGAATAAAAAAAAACTAAATGAAAACTGAAATGAAAGATTTTGTGCAAATGCAATCATTCAGATTTGTTTTCTTTGTAATGCCACAATTTAATTTAAGAAGCAAAGCATGAAAAAGTGATTAAAATAGTCAACAAAGAGAAAAACAACATTCCAAAACATCTGGTGTAATAAAACTATTTCAGATTTGAATTTAAGAAAAGACAGAAATTCAAATGAATGATTGTGAATCAGCTTTGTATTGGAAATTTTATTTTGTGTTTTATATTCACAAACATATTGCCTACATTAGTTAGATACTACTATAAGTTTTTACTGATTATATCAACAATCTATACAATGTACATTTTTGTTAGGTAAAGATCTTAATTTACCAAAGGATATGCCATTCAGTATAAAATTACCTATTTGAATGCCATTCAATACTAACTTCCCCCTCATATAAATTATATTTAGGCAGAAAGAATTCATCTAAACAAATTTTGTTAAATTTGGGAAAACTGAACTTGTCAGTTGAATTTAACTTATTCCAATATATATATATATATTGGAATAATATATATATATATATTGGAATAATATATATATATATATTTATTTATTCACTATAATCATGGGAGAAAAATGCTCAATATTAGGGTCAGAGAGTTTAGTTATAAACAGTTTTCTGATAATCATTTAAGACCTGAAACTTACAGTGCAGTGTTGATTTCTATATCCACAATTTATCAATCTACTATTAACCTGAAAAACTTGAGATATAAGTGAAATGTAAATATATATAAAAATTTGAGAAGAAATATCTGATGTTTCTATTTCCAATAGGATGTTAAGAAAAATTCTAATTGTAAGGGACTTAATACTTGGAAGAGTTATTTCCCTTAATAGATAGAAATTTCTATTTTTCCTCCAGTATTCTCCCTCTGCAAAATTATCAGCATTCCACATTTGAATGAAATCTCATAATCGAATGAAAGAATAACATTTTTTTATTGACACTTTGTTATGAATGTCGTAGTTTTTAGGACGCCATGTTATTTTTATTTTATATTCTCTGAGGTAAAGCATTATCAATCATTATAATTGATAAACACTAAATATTTTTTTCTCTATTATTTAAAGTTATTGTGACTTTGCTTGGTTTATTAGCCTTCTGTTACAAAAAGTACAAGATGCTATGGAAGATGAAAAAACAGTGTGATGATTCATTAATGAAATATTAAATTACAAGGAGACATTAAAAAGATCTTTCCAAAATCTGATGAAATGACCAAATAAATTTTTTTTAAATGGCTTGGACCAAGAACTTTTCGGTATTTCTTTGTACAATATGAAAGCGTAAAAAGCTGATACTGAGTCTTTCAATTACTGTAATCATCCAAAAAGGAAAGAAATTTAGATTTTGTTTAAAGCAATATTATCTTCATCTGAATCTATATTTTAATATTAAAACATATTATTTGTAGTTTTCTTTAAAATTATTGAAATTTAAGTTTAGAATAACTTGTCAATTTAATGTCAGTTGTGAATTTTATAAAAAATCGTGTCATCTGCTGTGAGAGAACGTGCTTCTGAAAGACTAAATTTAGCGGTGGATCTCTCCAGTTGTGAAATTTATTAAATAAAAAAGATAATGTCTTTTAATGATTATTTACACTGGACATTAGCTTTCTTCAAGTGATTGGAATTTCAAACTGAACCCTTTGAAATAAAGGGTTCAGTTTGGAAATTCCACCAAATTGTCTGTCATGCCTCTTCCAGATGTCTCAGTTATCTCCAAGTGTTTGTTCACCACTGCAGTAGCCAGGTATTGAACTCGCAACTCTTTGTAACTGGATCCAACCAACACTTTTATCCATTGGTGATCTCCCTTTAACCCTACATATGTGGTCAGCTACTTCTGATTTTTCTATTTCCTCTCATGTTATGGCTTTACAATGTTCTTGCAGTCTTACCTTAAGGAGGCAGCCTGTTTCTCCTTTATATTTCTTACCACAGCTGCATGGGCTGGTGTACACACAGTCCTTAGTCATGTTCTCCTCTATGGGTGGGGGGTCTTACTTGGAAGAGGTGTCTGCTAAGTGCCAAACCACTTCTGAAGGTTGTCCTGATGTTATATGAACCACAGATCGTTTGCATTTTCTCTGATAATCCCTTCACATAGGGTAGGCAGACCAAAATTGTTTTCTGAGTGTTATCCTCTTGTACCCTTCTGTCCCAGTTTTTCAGGGCTACTGCCATGTACCCAGGGTAGTTGTTACATTGTAGGGTACTGCTTATACTGACTATTTCTTGATCATATGTTTTTTGGTCACCACTTGTGACTTTTGCTTGATATTGTAAGCAGTGGACAATCCCTTTCTTTAAACTGTATGACTGGTGGGAGCTGAAGTTGAGGTATTGTCTGTTGAATGTTGGCTTGTAGTATATGGATATCTTGAACCCATGCTCTGTTCAAGATATTAATACATACAGGAAGGTGAGTTGTCGTTTTCTTTCTCCATTGTGAACTGTTTCAATGATTTCCAATTCACATGGTCCTGTAATAGCTGGACCTCTTTCTGGTGTAGCCAGAGTATGAAAGTGTCATCTACATATCTCAGCCATAGGGTTGGCTTTAGTGATGTGGATTCTAATGCCATTTCTTTGAAGTATTCCATGTTTAGATTTGCTATTGCTGGTGATAATGGTGAGCCTATTGCTAAGCCTTCATCCTGTCAATATATGTCTGATCCCATTCCAAAGTGTGTTTGTATACAGAAAGTCAGCATCTACATCAGGTTATCTATTGGTATACTGGTCAATTCCCCTAAGGATGAGTGTGAGGCCAGTCTGTCCCTGACTACCAATTGTATCTCTTCCATGGGTACCTTAGTGAACAGACTCACTACATCCAGGCTCACCATCTGGTTGGATTGGATGGGAGCATCTGTGATTATTTCCATGAAGTGGGTGGAGTTTCGGATATGTGAAGGTGGGTTAGTAATTGCATTCCTTTGTTCATAGAACGCAAATTGTTTTTCTGCTTGTTCCAGTGATCTGGCTATTTTGTATGCCTTTTTTTTTTTTTTTTTTTTTTTTTTTAAGCGTCAGTAAGGATTTTTCGAGTAGTCGCTTTCAGATTGATGTGAAGGTGATGCCACTGACAGGACTTTGTTGTTTTCATTTATTCTTTTGCTTTTGCAACCATGCATAGTATATAACGAAAGCAGATGAATGTGTTCAAAATAATTAGCAACTCGATTACAATTCTGCCAGGAAAGCACTTGAAGTTGCTTACATCAAGCCCACAAAAAAACGTGTACAACAGAGACTGGCTATTTACCTTGAAGAAGTAACCAGCCCACACGATAGACATTTTCATGCAACAATTGGATATTCTGGCTAAAACATGTGACTTTTAAGCAGTAACTGCCAAAGAAAACAAAAAACAGTATATGCGAGATGCATTCATCAGTGGCATCACCTTCACATCAATCTGAAAGTGACTACTCGAAAAATCCTTACTGACTCTTTAAAAAAAAAAAATAAAAAAAAGCATACAAAATAGCCAGATCACTGGAACAAGCAGAAAAACAATTTGCGTTCTATGAACAAAGGAATGCAATTACTGCCGCCATAATTTCTCCAGAGTAAAACGCCAGTGTAACCATCATACAAAAAGATACTAAGCCTAAAGAGATTTGCTTCTTCTGTGGAAACCTACATCATCCGCATCACCTATGTCCAGCTCATAATGTTAATTGCAAAAACTGCTTAAAAAAAAGGACACTGGGGAAAAATGCAGGTCTTCAGTATCAGCCACACTACACGATGCTGATTTTTCCAGTCTTGCATAACTAAGAACAAAAACAAAGGATATTACCTTAACCAAGTGCAATATAAATGCAAACATTGTCAATGCCATGGTAGATCCTGGTAGTGTGGAAACTTTTATTAACAAACATACGGCAAAAAAGTTAAACTTTTTTGTCATTTCCAAAACAAAAGACAATAGCCCTGGCAGATCCTAAACAACATGCAAAAATTGTTGGCAAGTGATAGATGATATTACCCTGAACAACAGGACACATTCTGGTGTGATAGTTGAGGTGATTAAAAATCTATTCAGTGATTCCATCATAAGAAAGGACATACTGAAAAAAATATAACAAAGTGACCTTGAGATTTGATGAACCCAGGGATGAACTTATTAGAGTGGTTATGAATAATAACCACTTTCCATCCATAAATGTTCCATCTTCTCCACTCTTTTCTCGTCTCTCCATTAATACAACTCGTATCATCACTAAGTCACGTTGTCATACTATCGCTGATATTAAATTCATAAAGGAAGAAACTACTTGAATGTTGAAAGAAGGTATAGTAAAGCCCTCGGTGTCTCCTTGGTGAGCCCAAGTACTTGCAACATCAAATGAAAGCACAAAAAAAGAATGGTAATTGATTACAGTGACACCATAAATAGATTCACAGAACTTGATGCTTACTCTTTGTCCAATATTTCAAAAGTGGTTGAGGATATAGCCCAGTAGAATATTTTCACTACATTTGATCTTAAATCTACTTATCATCAGATCAATATCAGCAAAGATGACTGTAAGTACACTGCCTTTGAGGTAAGTGGAAAACTATACAATTTACTCACCTTCCCTTTGGCATTACTAATGGAGTAAGTGCATTCCAGAGAAGCATCGACAACATCGTTGATAAGGAAAAATTAATCATATATATCCATCATCGTGGACAACATAACTATATGTGGGAAAACCCAAGAAGAACATGATTCCAACCTTCAAAAATTCTATGTGTAGCTAAGAAGTACAATATCACCCTAAACAATAGTAAAAGTATCATTTCAGCTACTTCAACTACAATACTTGGGTACACTATCCAAAACAATCAGATATCCCCTGGTTACAATAGGCTAAAACCCCTCCTTGAAATGCGTCCTCCCCTCTAAATCTAAAATCCCAACAATGAATAATTTGAATCGTTTCCTATTATAGTAATTTCATCCAAAACTTTTTAGACAAAATAATGCCATTGAACCACAACAAAGAATTTCCACTGCCACCATCAGTGTTACACTACTACCATATGTTGAAAAATAATTTAAAAGACTCTACTCTAGTAACAATTGACCCTGATAAAGAATTTGAAGTAGAAACAGACGCTAATCATTACTGCATAACTGCAACCTTAAATTAACAAGGCCGACCTGTTGCATTCTTTTCTCATACTTTAAATCCTAACAAAATCAAACGTCACACCATTGAAAAGAAAGCTGCCACTATAGTCGAAGCTCTACAGAAGTGGCATCACTTTCTACTTGGCAGATACTTCAGAGACATAACAGACCAAAAAGAGTATTAGCTTTATGTTTGATAACACTAGGAAATCAAAGATAAAAAAACAATAAGATATACCATTGGTGCATAGGGCTGTCCCTGTTTAAATTCAGTATCATTTATCATCCAGGAACTGCTGATACTTTTTCTCGCATCTCTGCCCTCACTCACATGTTGCAAGATCTTTGTGAATTACATCTTCAATTATATTACCCTGAAATTACATGCCTCTTTTACTTTACCAGAGCAAGAAATCTCCCTTTCTCCTGAGATCAAATAAAGAGTGTAACCAACTCCTGTACATCCTGCCAGTACTGGAAACCAACATTTGTAACTGGTGGTAAGGCACACTTATAAAAGCTATACTGACATTTCAACGATTAAATATTGATTTTAAAGGACCCTTACTGTCATCTATACGTGGTAACAACTTACTGTAATTGATGAATTCTATCGTTTTCCATTTGCCTGCAAAGATATAACACGCAGAACTATCACCCATAGTCTGAACCAACCATTTTTAATTTTTGGTATGGCCAATATGACCCACATCAATAGAGCTGCCAACTTCCTCTCAGAAGAAACTAAAAACAACTTACATGAAAAAGGTATTGCCACATCAAAAACAATTAGATACCACCCTGAAAGTAATGGACAAGTAGAGAAACTAAATGACACCCTATGAAAGGCTATTCAGGTAACTTTACATTCTTGTAACATGAAGCTTGCTTTTTGGGAAAACATTCTACCCGATTCACTCCACTCAATTAGATCCTTACTCTGTACAGCAACTAATGTAACCCCTCATGACAGGCAATTTAAATATAGCCATAAATCCACATCCAAGACCTTAATTCCTACTTGGACAAAACCAGGACCTATATATGTCGGGAACCATGCCAAGTAAGATAAACATGCCCCTCCTGTAATTCCTGCTACACTTCTGGGAATCAATCATCACTATTCTCATGTACATCTACCTTCCAGCATCAAAATTATGGTTAATATGCAGGATATTGCTCCTAAATCTTCTGATGGAGAGGACACTTGTACAAATGACATCCCTACAAATCTCATAGACACACGCAAATCATCTAGTTGTAGTCCTGTGAGTCCTACCTGTGAAACCGGAAGGACTCTACATCTTGAACATAAAGAAACTGACACTCCCAGTGGAGTCAATGCTGAAGAAGATATACCTACCAAGTCTGTGCGAAAGTCATCTAGACCAGGGATGTCAAACGCAGGGCATATGGAGGGCCGCAACGGCCATACCTGCAGTCTTGAGGGCCACACCTACTTACAGTTATACATTAATCACACTAAGTGGTAACTAAACTTTAAATACAAAATACTTACAATACAAATTAGTACAATTTAATCATTTTTATGTTGTCCTGATGATTGACATCACTTTAGACAAACTATTCTCGATATATCAGGTTGGAATATCTGTGTAGATCCCACTTTGATAAAAAATGACAAATGTTCATCAGTTGATCTGGTTTTGTGAGACGTTTTTGTGGCCTTCATAAACAAAAATAACTGCTCACAGACATATGTGGAACTAAACATAGCCATAATGTTTGTGGCAAACTTTCTGAATTTCTTAAATGTCTGAGGAAAGTATGGAAAAAATCTGGGTACCTCTACTTCTAGGTACTTTCCTTTGAGTGTTGAGTCAGTCTGCATTTCCAGTAGTTCCATCTGCATGAGCATCATCAAAAGTGAATGGTGCTGTGAATAATGCAAACTGATCTTCACAAGATGAAAAATCACAAAATCTTCGCTGAAATTCCTTTGACAACAATTCCAGGTAATTGTACTTAGCAAAGATAAATACAGACTCAGTATTGGCAATTTTTTTCCAACTCCTTGCACATTGGAAAATGAATCAAATGTTCATGTTTTGACGAATGCAAGCCGACATATAACACCCATCTCCTTCCCACACCATGACCTAAATCACACACGTGTAGGCGAGTGATAAAAATAGATTCAGCAGAAGCAGCACATGAAAGCGGCAATGCGATTGGTCAAGAGCAGCCAATCAGCAAGCAGGAAATTAGGCACCAAAAAGGAAGAGACGCACGTGGTGACTCTAGGAAATTAGTAGCGGGCCAGCCGTTGACGAGTATAGTCACACCAACTGCAAACTCCAAACAATAAGCTGAGACCACACGTTCCCCGAGGCTGAGAAGCAAACCAGGTTGTTCCAGTGCCGAGAATGTGAGAAGTGTCTAATGCAGTAGGCCTTTGCAACTCGGATATCGTCATCTTAAGAAGGAATCCTGAATTCAAGCCCAAGGCGGAAGATACGATCCAGATCGAGAATCTAACCTTCAGTCCTCAGAAAGAAAGAAAGAGAGAGAAAAAGACTTATCAAAATTGCTCATTAAAACACAAAATAGCAGATAAGTTCTTATAATACTATCCCAGATCTTATTGTAGCTTGCCACAGTACAATAACATTATGTTCGTGCAAAACACCATTACATATGTAACACCAGATTACTAATGTTATCCCCTTTCATATGAGTTCTGCATTCATTATCGCTCATTTTCTCCCAACTCTGGTTAGACGCAACATTTCATGCTATTCTTTAATCCGTTATTGTCATTTGTCCCATATTCTTGTTTATTAAAAATATTGTTAACATCTGTTGTTTCGTTCGTCTCTGGTCTACGGTCGGTCGAATGTGTCATTTAGGGGACCCAGGAAATTTAAATTCAATTAAATCCTAATTGAATTAACATTTTTTTTTTTAATTTATCTATTCTGCCGATGATACAATAATACAAGGGAAGCAACCCTAACCCTTATTCAAGAATCCTATAACGGAACGTTAACTGAGAAATAAAAGAAAATATTATTGTGTAAGATATATTGATCCTGACCTGGCGTTAATTATCCATATGATGATAACGCCTGGATAGGGTCTATTATAATGTGACAACTGGGACTTCAATAAAGCTAATTTTGCCATGAAACACTGAGTGATGAGCCTATTTTTACCTTAAGGTCACTTAATTGGGCAGTAATACCCACTGAAAAAGCTAGATCTTGGAGCCAGCCTTCATCCCCAAAAACAATTTCATGTTGCAATAAAAAAATCTTTTCAATACTTTGTGACATGAAAGCCACCGAATTTCTGTGTAGAATGGGACATTTTTGAACTGATCATTAATGTCTTCCAATAACTGGTTAAACTGACAGTGATGCAGAGCACAACCTCTGATATAGTTCACTGTTTTTATGTCAAAACTCAACACATGATCTAATTTTAAAATCTTAGAACATAAGATCTGTTGATGAATGATACAGTGAAAATGCTTGAATGTTGAATTTTTGTGCCTAACTTGGCAGCAGCACTATCAGTAGATAACCACATGAGTTTACTCAAATCAAGGCCATATTCATGGAGAAGCTGTTCAACTTTCTCAAAAATGTCCTGGCTTGTTGTAGTTTCATGCATTGGGACCAGTTCAATTAGTTTTTCATAAATTTGAAATTCATTGTCACAAGCCCTGATGAAAACAGTGAGCTGTGCTATTCCAGATATGTCAAAAGTCACATCCAGAGCAATAAATAAATGTTCAAAACTTGATAATAAAGTCTTCAACTCAAATCACCTGCCATTTCATCAATCCATTCAGCAACAGTGTCCCTGCTTAATGAAATGTCTTGAAATAAGTGTGACTTCTCTGGGCATACAATATCAGCTGTTTTTACAAGACATCGCTTTATGAAATCTCCTTCACTGTAAGATTTTCCACTGATGGTGATCATTTTGCAGAGTTCAAAGCTTCCTTTAACAGAATTAATATTTCCTTTCTGAATTTTTGTAAAGCAACTCTGTTGCTGTGATAACTTAACCTTGAATTCCTTCACTTTTGAAACACACATGTCTCCTTCATATTTATGAATAAGATTGATGGTTTGTTTCATAATGTCTTTTCACATTATATTCGT
Organism: Acanthosepion esculentum; assembly: GCA_964036315.1. NCBI lineage: Eukaryota > Metazoa > Mollusca > Cephalopoda > Sepiida > Sepiidae > Acanthosepion > Acanthosepion esculentum. Next base: position 101,389,419 of record OZ038501.1, on the reverse strand, counting down.
TTGGTGTCTCAATGCAGTGGTTGCAAATCAAACAGTTTATCTTTCCATTAACAGTGGTACAAAAGTACTGTAATTCCCACTTTTCTTGAAACACGTCCTTCAGATAATTTTCTCTTTTTACAAGATGGAGAGATTCGACATTTTTAAGGCAAAATATTACAAAATTATGAGCGTCTTCATTTTACATTAGTTCTTATTTAGTTGTCAAGGAGGATCACATGATTAACCAGAATTTTAAAATAGTTGCTGACATTCGAAAATAAAAAATCTTTTGAGATAGAATAAACAAATCTAATCATACCAATTGAAAAAAAAATCTCACTGTTTTTAATAATTTGCATTACCAACATAGACAAAATTCTCGATATACCACGACTATAGAAAACTTTGTGAGGGCTGCCAAGATGCATGTTGCCCACGGGCCACCAGTTTGACACACCTGGTCTCGAATATGAAGAATTCCCTACAAATTCAGAGACTTTATAACTGACTAACAATTCCCCACCTCCTTTTAATGCTTCTTGAAGGGGAAAATGTAGAGTAAATTATTACCTCCCCTTAGAACATTCCTACCTCTGTCTGATACTATACTATATCGCAGAGAGACACCTAATTATTTCCCCTTCCTGTTAAGCGAAACGCTCCTGAAAAGACCTCCATGTTTGTTTGTACATAATATGTGTATTTATCCAGTATTAAAACCTCTACTAACCATCTTCTAGTCTTATATTCATTGTAACTCACAGCACTAGGTGTCCTTCAAAGCCTTTCTGTGAACTACCTATAATCATGATAGAGGGGAGAACAGATGCTACACTTTGTCCAGCAGTCAGGTTGAGACAAATGTACTTCTCAATTTGAATCTAAATCTTATAGCTTGTGATTGGATTAAGTCATATTAAGCCTTGATTGATTCTAAAATTGCTTTCTATTATTTTAATTTTCTTTAAACCTAATGTACTATGCACAGAAGATAAATTTAGACACTTCTCTCATTTCTGTGAAAGGGTAAACTTCCAGTTAAGTTCAATGGCAAAGTCTCACAAATTAAGTCAGTTTATATGCAAAAAATAAAATTCTCATAAATATTACAAACATTGAGAAAATGCTTATTAAAAAAAAACATCTGAAAAAACTGATACCTGTTGCTAATTTTGCCACTTGTGCATTTGCCATTTTGATGAGTGCTGAAAAGATTTCCAAATCATTTCAGGTTAAAAATTACCAATTAGCAGTAAATATTTTTAATTTAATTTTCTAAAGTTAAAAAAAATCATATAAAAAGAAAGAAGAAAATGTTGCACATTACTGTGTTATTTATCCAAACAGTAATGTAACAGAGAATCGGATCGGCCCAATAAGTTGGTTGTATCTGTAAGTACCAGGAGTTGCATCCCTTTCCACAATGGGCTGTTGAGAGAAGACCACCTACTTAGAGTAAGTGCTGCAGACTATTTGCGTATGAATGATGCTGGACAAGTATTAGCCAATAGTCAGTTTGGATTTGGGACTGAGAGAGCTATATAACACCAGTGTTTTTCTCAGCCGACAGAGGCTCTCTTGACATGTGAAAACCAGGCAAGACAAACACAAGCTATTTCAGTGTTCTTGATGGATGGGATGAGTGACCGTATGCTGACTTGCACATTTGTGCATGGGTTACTAGGCAATGTAAAGCAGACTCTTCACGCGTCGTCTAGGATGGACATGCTGTCTATTGATCAGTTGCTTGCCCAAGCCCAAGTGATTATGAGAGACAAGGAAATGGAGAAAGTTCAAGGCAAAGTACAGATGTCCATGTCATAAAGTTCTTTAGATGCAATGTTATTAACCATATGGCGAAAGATTGTCAGAGTCGACAAAATGACGGGACAGGAGTGAGGACAACACAATACCATGCGCTGTTACCATTGCCATACCGTGGGCCATATATCTCAAAACTGTCCAAAAAAACATAAGAAAAATGTTGGTGCCAGTATCTTCTCTATCTTGGCACTACCTGTGATCAGAGTCCAGGTTGATAGCAGAACCATCACCACACTAGTTGTTCACTATCTATAGCCAGCAAAGAGATATGCCAGTCATGGACGAAAGGGTTTGTATGCATAACACCAATAGACAAGGAGACCAGCACTTGTTGTGGGATCAGTCGTTGCTTTCTGGTTTCAACTTTGAAGTCCTGTCATGATTGATGTACTGGTGGCATGAGAAAAGACGCTTGATTTCGACCTTCTGATCAGAATGAATGCGAGTAAAGAACTAGGGGGAATAGGAATCACTCCTTCAGGTGTAGTGGAGTTTTTTGACAAAAAACCCATCCCTGTGTGTGGTTCTCACCATAGAAGAACCAGACTTTAGCAGTGACTTCAATCAGAAAAAGAAAGCACGGAAGGTCACTAGGATCATTAGTCCACAATCTGTCCTGAGTGATGGCATGCCATGTCATGTTAAAGACCTCCAACCTACAAGTGACACCGATGATTCATCCATGAGCAATGGGGAGTTGGAAATATATTTTCGATGTGCTTCCTGCCATGATGGATAGTGACAACACTGAGGATGAAGTACATCCCCCACATAGTGACAACAACGAAGATATGTGCCGCCCTTGCGAAGGAGCACCAGAAGGAAATGCTCATTCCTGCATGTTGGTGCTGTGATCAGGAGATTGGGGGGAGTATGACACAGAATCGGGTCAGACCGATAAAAGACTGAGTTGATTGTATGTGGTGCTAAAAGCACCAGGAGTTGCATCCTGTTCCACAATGGGCTGTTGAGAGATCTTCTACTTAGAGTAGGTGGCACAGACTATTTGCATATGAATGATACTGGGCAGGTATTAGCCAATAGTCAGTGTGGGACTGGGAGAACTATTTAACACCAGTGTTTTTCTCAGTTGACAGAGGCGCTCTCGATGTGCGGACGTGTGAAAACCAGACATGATCAACACAAGTAACCAATAAAAAATGTATCTGCTCTTTATTCTTTCTGCAGAATTACAAAATTCTTCTTGTTCCATCTTTGTTTTGTACACAGATTTATGGGTAATTCAATGACATAATGAGAAAAACTCCTATGTAATACATTTTGTCCCTAGAAAAAATTTCTTTAGACTAATAGGGTCAGCCATATATATACATACATATATATTTGATAAAAGAACAAAAGGAGGTGGAGAGCCATGATCGCCTACATCCTAAAAGGACATGGCACATAAAAAAAAAGATATCAATCTGACATGTTTAACTTTTATTGAAGGTTTGTTAAGTTATGAGAGAAAACTGTTTTCCCTCAATCTCGAGACAAAGCTTTAATGAAAGTGAAACATGTTAGATTGATATACGTTTCCTATTTATTTTATTTTATCATGCTGTCAGATTCTCAGGACTCTCAGTTACAGAAAATCTGTTCCGAATAGTAACATAAAAAATGCTATAAAACTATCACAATATTTTATTAGAAAAGCTTTTAATTGTTTTAATGTAAAAAATTTATTAGGAACACCACTGTCCTAAGAAAAATTCTTTTCATTAAATAATGAATTTTTTTACTAGAACTGTTTTAATTTTTTTTTTTAAATTTTAATTAGAATAATTTATAAACTTTTAACTTTTTTCAAATTCCGTATTAATTTGTAGAGGTCAAGTGATATCGTTATTAAATTAATACTGTACTTAAATCATAAATTGTAAAGCTCATTACAATTCAACAACCTCCAATATTTTAAAAAGAATTTTGTATGAACAGACATGTTGATTTTTGTAAGTACAGACATGCACTAAAGTTAAAATTTATTGGTAATTTTCAACATATCTTTAACAAGTATCTTTGTAAGTAAGAATATAAATCCAAGGTACCTAAAATTCAATAAAATATTAGATTGCTTAGAATATTTTCTTGAATTTTTAAGATTACTGAGTAGTTAAAAAATTATCTAAAAAGGCATTCATATCATATTCGTCAAGTAATTTTTACAGTTATGTCTCCTTAGAGAAAATTCTCAAACATTTTATTTTAGAAAGATTTTTTTTAATAAAGAGAATTATGTTGTTGTGACAGATTTGTCAATATGAATGATATTAGCTATTTACAGATAATAAAAAAGGTATTTTGGGAATTCATTAAGGAATTTGGACAACTGGTAAATAGGTGTTGGGCTAACATTAATATTTTCTATAAAAACCAAATGCACATTAATTATAAACAAAATGAATTTTCTCTCAGAAACATTATAAAGTAATTCACAACCCCAGTTGACCAGAACAAGAAAATTAAATTATCTACTATAAAAATTTGAAACTGCTAACCTCATCATCAACAATAACAACACACCTGCAAGATCTAAATTACAGAGAACCAACATTATTTATGAATTCACATGCCTCTTAAGGAACTGTGTTCCTGATCAAACCAAACTCATGAACAATTATATTGGTCATACCACTACATGCCTATTAAGAAGACTCATGTTACATCTCTCTCACCATAGCTTAACTTGGATTTATTTAAACACACACAGAAGCCTACCAAACTTCATCTGCAACATACTTGTAGAAAATACAAGGATAATAGCCTCATCCACACGTAAAAAAAGAAGCAGCCAACACTCTATAACATCAACTATGAACATGGCCACAATGTCCTGACCCTGTTGGGAGAATAAAACATTCCTATAACTCTAGATACATACATAAAAAAAAAATCCATACATTCAGTTAAAAATAAAAATCATCCTCAATAATGGCTAAAAGAATAGCTGAAAGTGCTTGGATATGCAGAACATTTGGACAATTTTTACACACTTTATGTTCAGAAAAGAAAAACCATATACAAACACAAAAAAATTAAATAAAAAGCTTAATTGCAGTACCTTGTCAGTTTTATAAAAAAAGGGATTGCTTCCCAACTACACAATTATTAAATGTATGATAAACATATAGTTTTAACGTATGCTATATTTAGGGGTTAAAGTTAAGGGCAAAACACAGCGGCATTAGTCTGTCTCATGCTTAAATGCAATCTTCAGATCATGGATGTTGTGTTTTGATTTGATTATTTATATACGCTGGTCAATGGTGCATTATGGTTAAGTCCTGTATCACTCTAAGGGTTACTGGGTGAGCAGTAATGGTTATGTTTCAAATGATTCTAGGGGCTATTGAGTAGAAATAATTGTGGAGTTTTGTGGTTATTTTATAGTGTTAACTTTTTTAATCATTATTTATTATTGATTACTTTATTACTTGTTATTGATTGTTATTATTATGTTTACTTGTGTTTATGTATGTATTCATAGTTAATTTATTTATTATTTACTTAATTTTGTTTACTTATTGATTTGGATTATTTTTTATTTTATCTATGTTTTATTAACATCAACAGATAATGAAGAAAAATATACATAGAAGTAACAGAAGGACCCTGGAAACAAAGAAACTATGCACACAAAACATCTTTTACAAATAGTAAATACACAAACAGTACAGTGCTTTCTAAATATATATGGGAAATTAAAAGCCAAATCACACAATAAATATCACGGAAAGTAAGGAAAACAGCATCAGCTTAAACCCCAAAACTGTAAACTCTGGAGGAGAAAATAGCTATAATTAACTTCCCTGACCAATGCAAATTACCAAATAAATGCTCAGAATTCATTTCAAAATGCAGACACAGAAACAAAATTTTATATATTATACTTAAAAATCAGAAACTAAAAATGAACACAGTTTCTGGCCAATGAAATGTTGCTCTTACCTATTGCAATTCCAGCTTCAGTAGCTGCATCTCAGTGCAGAATATTTTTGATCCAGGTGTAAATAAAAAGTATCACTTGAACGAGATCCAATCTGGAGGAATTTGAAAAAAAAAACTTGCTCTTACAGATGTTATTTCTTGACATGGATTAGAATTCCATATGTATTTGTCAACTCTAATATCCTTTTTGTTTAATCCACATTGATGCTTATATTTTGGGCATTAAAATTGATGATTTGCAAAGCATTCCAAAGAATGCAATTTGCCAGTGTTGCCAATTTCTTTAGTGTTTTACTTAGTGTCCACTCTTCATTTAAGATTTCTACATCAGTCAGTACTTAGCAGACTATTGGCAGATTTTCTCAGTATTTTTTTAAAATTAGCAACAATTTAAAAATTTAAAAAAATTATTTTTTCAAAAATGAGTAGGAAGGGGGTTAAACTATAATTGCTTAGGTTTCAAGATCATGATTAAAAAAAAAAGTGGAAAAATATGTATTATGTCCAGAAAATTATGTTTATTCAAATTTTGTTTTAGAATTCATTGATATAAAATTATAAATAAAAAACTTTTTTACATTTCTTTCTTTATAAAATGATAAATAATAAATCTTTATAAAAGGCAAATAATTTTTTATAATCTTTTAAATAAACATTGCCATGAGAGTGAATGTAGTTAAAATAATAGTGGTGTCAATGGCAAAACTGTCCTTTTGAAACACCATTTTATTTTTTGTCGGCACAAAGGCCCATATTTGCCAACTTTCTTTCACATTTTGCTTCAGGACACTTGCAAAATGGTGTGGCAATCAGCAGGATAAAAAGAAAGGATTCACTCTCTCTTCCTCTTTTTGCTCTAGGATGTAGTAGTGATAACAGGATTCTGCCTTTCTGTGAAGACACTTCCCAAGTAGCAAACTTCTTAATTTCACACCACTACATGGCACCTCACTGCACTATGGCTAAGTACATAAACGTTTTTCTTCTCTCTCTTTTTTTTTTTTTTTTTTTTTTTTAACTATCTCTCCACATAAATATAATTTTCTTTCTCATCTCTTGTAAGCCATGGTGTTCTTTATGTAAATATATATAACATTACTCCACACGTTGAATCCATTTCTTTCAAATGTCTTGAAATTCATTTCTTTTTAAAATTCATTTAATTTGAATGCTTTCCTCCTGCTACAAGCTGGTAATTAACCACAACCTCGTCCATTACAATCCTGTAGCACCTATGAACTAGAAGTTCATGGGACCCAAAAACTTAATCTGTAAAATGAATATTGATTGAAAATAAAATACAACTTGAAGCTGAGGTTTTGTTTTAGGAAAGTCAAGAACATGTTTGAGAATTTGTTTTTATAAACACACAACTAAGATGTATGTATTTGTGGTGAGATAAACATCTTTAATATCAAAAGAAATTCCACTATGCTATAGAATTTGTAAAAAATCTTTTTAATCTTTTACAAAATACATTATATAGAAAATATATTGTCTATAGCTTTATAGAATAAAGCTCCAAAAGATGATAATTTTCCAAGCAAGAGGAAAAAATTAAAGCACCAATGTTAAGTAAAGAAAAGAATAAATGAAGATGAAGAAAAGTTTCTGAATTCAGAAAGTAGTTATCTTTTTGTATAAAAAATTATTTACATTCTATGGTAACTTTTAGAACATGCTAATGAATTTTTCTTTTTTAACACTATTATTGAATTTTTACCAAATTTAAAAATATTGTGCAACAGTTTAATTGTTGATGACAACCTGTTAAAATCCTTTTCAGAATTCCTTATTGCATGGTTATTACACTGTTTATGCAATGGAAAAAAATGAAAAAGTAAAGTTGTTGAAGTCACAGTTAAATTAAAATGGTAAGTTTTGCAAAAAAAAGAGGATTTTAACTGCATAAACTTTGCTTTTTGACCCAGAAGAGACTCTGGAATTTGAAAAAATATTCATTACAAGATGCTGCTGTCATTTTTTATTTTATTTTTTTTTTAATTATGAGTCAACAATTCTTCATTTTTGGAGTCATCCTTAAAAATAAATAAATAAAATGTAAAATCAGCCACAAGTCTTTAGTTAGACCAAGAATCATTTGTCAACTACATCAGCAGAATTTGAACTGATTTTTCAAATAGTTTGAGAAATGAATCAAGTATAATTTTTTCTTCTTTGCTTATTGCCTAATTTGCACCCTGCCTTTTTTTTTAAATTTTTGTTCATGATGTGTGGGAATGTGCTGATTAAATCCATTATATATTGCAAAAAAAAAAAAAAAAAGTAAGATTAAAATCCTTGCTACAATTCAGCATTCAGCAAATATCAATTTGTTCATCTGTCATAGCATAACTGAAAAACAGGTAGAGTTTTGGCAACCAAATTTTCTGTGCTTCCTAATGGGATTGTGGGGTTGGCACAGAATGTTGGTTTTCACATTGAAAATGAATGAATTCTTAGGAGTTGTTTTGGATGGCTCTTTTTTCTAAATACAAATTGTATCCTTCTTGTATGACAGTTCATAGCTTTTGGTATGTTGGAACCAAGAACAATAGTGAGATTCCTACTTCTTTGTAGCAAGCAGTCATCCTGATCATTTCATTGGTGGTTAGAGGAGTGAACCAGCCTGTCCCACTTTCTGGTGAAAGGATAGAGAGAGCTGACCTTGAAGCACTTTATTCAAGGTAAGTAAGTGGTTAAGGAGTGTGGTGAGTGCATGTGGTATTGTCCCTTGCTTTAGGACTGGGTCTTTGATCTTTTTTTTTCACTTATCCAAGTATCTGATTTTAGAAATTTAGTTAGCTGATTGATTTATCTTTTGTTCATAGTTGATTCCTGATCAATCAAAATTTATAAACAATTATATAAGCCACACTACAACATGTTTGTCAAGAAGACTCACACTACATCTTTCTGACCATAGCTCAATTAGGTCTCATTTAAATACTCATGGAGACCTACTGGACCCTATTCATTACATACTTGTTTATAACACAAATATAATAGCATTGTCTACATGTAAAAAAAGGCTAAAAATAATGGAAGCCTTATTAATAAAAACAAAAAAACAACACTCAATAATATCAACTATGAACATGGACACATGGTCTTGACCATGTTTTGAAAATGAAATATTATATAAATACATACATACAACAATCTATTTTTAGTTAATAGTTAATATATTTCAACCTTGGAAATGGCTAAATGTATAGCCAAAAGAACCCAGAAAAAAACATTTGGACAGTTTTTACATAATTTATCTACTGAAAAGAAAAAATTATAAGATCACATGAAAAATTATATAAAAAAACTTAATCAAAGTACCTTGTCAGTCATATTTAATGAAACATATATGTATATATATAAAAGTGAACATTGAAGTCAATACTCAAAGGCAACAGGTTGTTTCATGCTAGACGCAATCATCAGGCCGCAAGTGTTGGATTTTTTCTCAACTATACATATGGGTCAGTGGTGCATTGTGGGTAATCCATTCTGGCAGTTATTTTGGCAGGAGTGGCTTGTTTATTTATTTATTTGGGTTAATTTATTTTACTTGTTTTTTATTTTATATATTTATTTATTCTTTTCAGTTTTCGATGTTTTATTAATGCAGTAAAACATTTTGGGGGATTTTTTTAGGTCACTTATTTAATAGTTTGTTTTGGTCTGGAAAGATAAAGCTATTTGTCCAATTTTTGGATTGTTGTAGTCTATTCTAACGGTTATTTTTTGTTAATTTGTTCATTATTTATTTGGATTGATTATTTTTACTTGTATTTTATTCATTTTATTTTTTTTATTTGTTCTATTTCATCTATTCTAATGGAAGTGGTTTGTTAATTTGTTTATTATTGCTTAGGTTAATTTATTTTACTTGTTTTTTATATTATTTTGTTTATTTTTATTTATTCTTTTCAATTTTTTATTTTTAAGTAACGTAGTAAAAATTTGTTTTCATGTCTGCATTTTAAGATAGCTCAGATTGTTTATTTAGTAATTTATTTTGGTCTGGGAAGGTACTAATAGCTATTTTTTCTTCCAGGCAAAGTTTTCAGGTTTTGGATTGATTGTTGTAGGCTGATGATCTTTTCCTTATTTTTCATGATATTTTTGGTGTGATTTGCGTTTTGTTTTTAATTTCTCAGATATACTTAGAAAGCATTGTGCTGTTCACATATTTACTATTTGTGAAAGATGTTTTGTGTACATAGTTTCTTTGCTTCCAGGCTCCTTCAGTTACTCATATATATACTTTTTCTTCATTATCTGGTGATTTTACAGTAGCTTGGTATATTACATTGTTTTGTAAGCAATTACCATTTAAGGGACATTCATTCTTTATTCTACGGTTACATGTGGGTTTAATTTATTTGGGTGATTTGTTAATAGATTTCCTGTTGTGATTTTTATTATTTGTGCCATGTTCTCGGTACAACTAGCTGATTTTTACAGTGTTTCTATTGAATATTTTGTATAGAGTGCTTGATTCTGGGAAGTGTTTGTTTAAGAGTTTGAAGAATATTTTACCTATGTTTATTTTTACGTTTTTGCTGTACAGTGGGTTGAACCATATGATATTTATCTTCTTGTTGGCCTTTTTTGTGCTCTGTGGTGAGTATGGTTTCATTGGAAAAATTGTTAGAAAGCCTGCGGTTAATCAATTTTGGTATTAGTTTGATTATTGAAGGCGGGTGATTGGAAGATGTGTGTATGTACAGTGGTTTATCATTGGGTTTTCTGTATGGTTTATATGTACCTTAGGTTGAAGGTAACATCTAGAAAATCTACTTTGTTTAGGTTAGTTTTTATATCTATGTCAAATCCATTTTTTTTTTAAATCTTTATTATAGCTTTTCTAGTTTTGTCTGTTATAGTTTCTTAAGATTATGAGACCGTCATCCCTGTAGAGTCCTGTATCATTTCTATTTATTATTTTGCTTAGTTCGTGTAGTAAATATATACCTATGATTTTGCAGGTCTCTACACTGTCAAAGCTTCCCATTGTAGTGTCAAACATCCCTTCTTTCTTTATCCATGTGTCTTCATTGTGGAATAATAGTGAATTACGGTTTAATGATATCAATTTCATTCATGTTTATTTTTATTTGTTCCTGGGCTAATATGATGGCCTCATCTAGCATGGCTTCTGTCATGGATGGGTAAAATATAAAAAATGAAAATAAAAAACAAGTAAAATAAATTAACCCAAATAAATAAACAGCCACTCCTGCCCAAATTACTGCCACAATGGATTACTCACAATGCACCCATATATATAGTCGAGAAAAAATCCAACACTTGTAGCCTGATGATTGCATCTAGCATGAAACAGCATGTCACATCTGTGTGTTGACTTCAACGTTCACTTTTATATTTATATTTACATATGCTCTATTTCTGATATAGAGCACTTTATCCTATAAATATAGCACACTTTAAAACTATATTTCTGCATCTCTATCTATAAAAGGCAGGATGTGTGTGTGTGTGTGTGTGTGATGAATGCACGGCTGCAATTTTCGACGGATTTGCACCCTAATTTACATGCACATGCTCCAAGTTAGTGGACAGGCCAAGACTGACTTTGCATTTCCCAACTTCCATCGATAGTGGAAATAATCAATTTTTTCATGCTTCTATGGCAGTTTTCATGTAGTTTGCAGACATTTTCTACTGGCCAAAGTGAGAGCCTATAGCTGGCTGCTACGAATAGGCAGGAAGATTCTATTGGCCAGTGTGAGAGCCAACAGCTGACTGACACAAATGTTAACTAGCATGCAAAAAAAATCGATAGATGCATTTGTCACAAGTGGGAAAAATTTAAATCTGCATGGCACTTTACTCCAATTGGCTCATTCGCTTGCTTAAACTCAACGTTGATTCTGATTCCACAGAACTGGGTTGGGTGTGAAAAAGTATTTGTTGTTAACATTGTTTTTTCATTCCTTTTTTTTAGTTACGAGTCCTTTTTTAAAGCTGATCGTTTTGTGTTCATTTTGTTTAGTTCTTTTTTCATAACAGATTTAATGTTTAGTATAGAGCTTAGAAAAAATTTGCAGTGTGAGATAGGCAAGAAGTAAGGCATGTAGCAACATCAGTATGGCAAAGGGCACTCCTTTAAAGGCAAGGAAGGGCAAAAATATTTTAAGTCAAGTGATAGCGATTGCTGTTTGAGTCGTACGATTTTTGAATCAAGCACAGGCAACGCCGGGCCATGCTGCTAGTGTAAATATATATATATATATAAATAAAGTGGTCACTCAAGTCAACACTGAGAAGAGACAGTCATTTTCATGCTTCACCTACTTTGTAGCAGACAGTTTTCCTGATTAGTTCTTTGTTGGTTAGAGTTGAGTGAACCACCCTGTCTTGTTTTCTGGCAAAAGGGTACAGAAGACTGATGTATAGGCTCTATTTTTCCTGGGTGCATATTGAGGTTGGTAAGTGGCTAGGAGTGTGGGATTGTCATTCGTTTTGGTTCTGGATTTTTGATGTTTTGTTTCTATTGTGTTGTTTTCCAGTCTGTAACATAGTAATTGTCCCCATGTGTTGATTTACGACTGACTTATTTGTACAGTATATAGACAGACTTATTTGTAGTTGTTGGACTTTATGCAAAATGGGGTTCATTTTGCATATCTCACTACCCCTCTCAAAAACAAAAAATTTTATGCTCTTCATTGATCTTTGACATCTAATTATAGTAGCTGATCTTATATTTCTCTCTTGAGGTGTGTACCTAGTTCTTTTTATTGAGAATCTGACACTACAGCAATGTAAAACTCTCACAGATAAAAGCGTTTCCTCTTGTGGGACATGCATGAACATTACACACACGTACATATGAACATTCACTCATGCATACTTTGAAACACAAATTTTTGACATTAATTTGTTACATGCACATTATTGTCTTTGTCTTTTGTAACCCTTTTTGTTTGTTAATACACATATATTTATTTGTACATATATATCAGTTCTTGTTTCTTTTCTTTCTTTATGGTGGATTCAAACTCCAAGTCTGCCATGTTTGTTCTGGGTCATTTCAGGAGATAGCACATGTTCATGTGTACACACAGACCCGCAACAATCTGAGTGAGCCAGTAAATTCTGTCCATTTGTTGTTATTACAGATGTATTATGTCCCTTTTGTACAATAAAGTTTTTTTGGGGATTTGATTCTCTGTTTTTTTGTATCACATTTTTTTGTTTGCTGAATAGGACATTGTTATAGGAGATCTAATTTTGCTTTCCATGAATGCAGAGGGACTTTGTACTCTACCTACCATGTGAAATGGTTCTATAACTCAGTAATAGTCTCAGTAGGTAGCTATCTATGCTCTCTCTGTATGGGAAAATTGCCTCCAACCCCATTTTTCACCATTTACACCATTCCCTCTGCAATTCCATTTGATTATGAGTTGTATGGTGGTGTTTTATAAGAGAAGTTTGTATTTACCATAAACACAAAATTTTGGTGCATTCTGGTTTCAGAAACGTTCTTAAGAATGCTGGTGTTAATGTTAATGAATTGTTAAGGAGATTGTGGGAAAATGAAATAAAATCAATAAATATAAAAAAACAATAATAAAAAAAAAATTTTTTTTCTCATGATGCTAAGAGTAAAGGAATTGAAAATATGATTACTCCACATCCTATAACCATGTTTAAATGTCCTAGTGATAAATTAAATAGAAACTTTCCTTTGTTTGTTGCAACTCTGTGCAAGACTGACTTGAGCTCGACCATGAAAACAATACTTATACTTATCTACCCTAACTTCTGAAACTGCAAGAGAATAGACATACCGAAGAGACATAAAGAACTTTGTTTCACTACAGTCACTATAAAAAGAATAAACATCCATAGCAGAAAGTCAAGTTTTTGTATGCTTCTTCTTGTTTACAGATATTGAACACACACCTTTGTAGCGGACCATGCGGGGTGAAGATGTGAAGAGATATCAGAAGGTTAAACTTTCCTGCTGGCGGATCCAGCTACATGAGAATGTCCGACTTTAATTAAGTCCAAAGAAGACAAAGAAAACAAACAAGACCGATATACATGGGTAAACAAATATATATTAATAACAAAACAAGTTAAACAAAGACATGGACTGTTACATAGAGTTTGTATAGAGAAATTATATGTGTGTGTTGTAAGTGTTCGTACGTACGTGTATTGTTCTTAGCGCGTTCCCAGAATTTGGGAAATGCTGTATCTGTGAGAGGCCACATATTGGCCTAAGTGGAAAAAAAAAAAAAGAAGAGAGATTTTACCTCGCCTCCGTGCGAGGTAGCGGCCCAAAGCTTCAGTCAAAAAAGAGAGAGAAGGGTCAACCAGTATTTATACTCAGGGGTGAGAGACCCCTGTTGAAGGATTAAAGAACTGAGGAGGAGCTAACTCCGACACCTTCATCTAAAATACACACAACCTTTCAACCTTGTAAATTCCATAAATAGTTAATACTTTTCAGAGGATTTAATATTTTTATTTTATTTGTTAAACTTAGCCTACTACTACAATACAGATAAATGGTTTATTGAAGTATAAATATTCAATACAAATATATTTGATTTTTAATTTGATAAATTATTTGAACTAATATTCTCATTATTTTTACTATTTATATATGGACTATTGATTGAACTCACAACCACTATGTCACCAAATTCACAAACCAATGCATGGTTAGTGGGAGGGTAAATCATCCAGCCAAGATCTAAAATGGCAAAAAAAAAAAAATTTTCCCACCTGGAAAGACTTGCCAGTATAGCAAAAAAGTGCTCAATAAAGTGAAACTAGTTCCATGGTACAGGAGCTGAAGCCTGTGGGTTTGGTTTGCTTGTCAAATTGAACTCGCCTGGTGGTATATAGGGTATTCATCTTATTACAAGTCACTGCCTACCTGATGATTGTGTGAAAGCACATGAAAGTAATAGTAGTGGCCAGTCATGGCTAACCTGGTTATTTGAATTAATATTCAAAAGCTCTGCCATTTCTTGTGGCATGGAACACTTTTATGCCAGAAGGCCGTTTTGGGGCAGACTCTATTCAGAGCTGCTCATTTAAACCCTGGATTAAATAGTACACATATGTAAAACTATAATGCTGGTTTATGTGTGCTCAAGTTAGCCAAATTTATAGCCAACAGCTGTCATTTAAAGGTTGATTTTAGATTTATAGTAACGAATGAATCTTATTTAGATAAATGTGCTAAACACTCATTCCATCCTAACTCAGGAACAAAAATCAGCTCAAAGATAATGTATTTTATGTGTAACTGTCAGCATTCATGAATATTATTAAATAATTTGATAAAAAAATTATGAGATTATTATGATTATTTTAAATGTAATAAAAATTTTGATTTTTTTCTGCACTTTTACTACACATCTTTGAAGAAATTTACATAAGTTGAAAAAACCTTCATCAAAATATAAAACAATTTGTAATTGCTATTAGATCCTCTGATAATGATCCAAAATAGCTTCAATTATTGTACTCAAGAGCCAGGCAACACCTCCTTATTATTATACAAAAATGAACAGTCGGTTTAGGGTACATGCCAAAGGCAAAGCTGACATGATTTTCTCCCTATTCTTATCCTCACTTAGGGTTCAATATTAGAGAAAAAGAAAAAAGCCCTGCTGCGCCCTGTTACACCAAAGCGAGAAGGTGTATCAACAAGTAACAGACAAAAACAAGTGTTTTATAACTGGAATAAACAAACATAAACATAACTGTTATGATAACTATAACAGTAAGAAAAAGAGCCTAAAAATTTGCACTAATCTAATCCTACTAAAAAGGTTATCAAATAACTTTGTACAATTTTTATAAAAATAGTCTTGGAAAAGATGTTTATTCTGTGAAAGAAATCTAAGTTCTTTTCAAAAGAAATGCACAGAATTAACAATAGTGGACATCTAACAATATTCTTAATTTTAATGTGGTGTCTCTGGAAACTGAGGAGGTTGTAATTTTTCTAAGAAAAGTTGCTAATGACAACATACACACCCAAATCAAATTCAACTTTCCTTCCAGACTTATTTGGACCATTATTTATTATTATAATCATTTAATTTTGCCAATTGTCGGAAGAAGAATCTTTATAATAAATTACCAATGTGACCCGGCTGATTGGAATGACTGGTGAGGGGGTTGATGTGTTACTCAGCCTCGTTTTGAAATATAGCGCCATTCACTAATGGCGGCCAGAGGAAAGAAGAAATCTGTTAGTGCCACTGTGGATCACTTCTGTTCGATAACAGGTAAGATACAACACTTATGAAATAGATCCTTGACTCTATAGACCAGTAGTCTACCTTTATTTCACAAATTGTAGCATATTATTTTGATTATCTCTTAATTATCACAACTCGCGAGCTACAAACGAATGGCTTATTATTCTGTCTGAGTTTTCACTTTTCATTCATTATATTTTTTATTGCCTTAGTCGCCTTCATTTATTGTTTTGGGGGTCTTTCAAGAATTCGAAAGCAGTTATTCTCTTTGGATATTTGCACTTTGAAGTGTTGATGTGTTTTGATAACTGAAGCAATTAGCAAATTGTACATTTCAAAAACTTCCTTTTATGATCTCAACTCCTAAAATAAACAGTTTCACACGAGAGGTTGAATTTCAAAATATTTAGCCCTAAAACTTTTTTGGCGCTTCCACCGTATTGGTTGCACCAAATCTTTAGATGTGAATCAGTTCCATTTTTTACCCTCAAAAACTGATTTTATTCATTGTGAATAAAATGTTTACTTTTTTCCATTTATGACACACTCAAAAATATAAAAGTAAAACGATATTTTACAAATGTGCAACAGAAAGATAATCCTTAAAATAAATAAAAAAACAATTGCATGTGCTTGGTTGTCAGTCATTTACAGCTAAAATTACTGGAATTTATTTAATGTCTTATTTAATATATTCTTTTAAAATATTGATTAGTAGAATATTCTCCGAAAAATTCTGACCGGCTGGATTTCTTTTTAATTTTAACTAAAGGTTTTTATTTACTCTAAAACGCCTTAACGAAGAAATAATGGCCGCTATGTTAGTTCTCTTGATTATTTCTTCTGAATCATATTTATTTCTAATGTCCACTGTTACTGTCTTTAAATTTATTGTCTAGTTTGTCCTGTTATCAATTATATATTTGATATGCGATCTTAACGACCAGTTGAAGTTAAACTGTCATATTATCATCATCAAAGAATTACAAGCACTATTTCATTAAAAAGCCGAAAAAAGGTCAATATAAGTTTCTTTTTAATGCTTCCTTAAAACTGTTTTGTAATTGATCCAATTCTCTTTATTCTGCATAGTCGATGCACAAGCCCATCTCAACCCAATAGTAGCAGTAACATAAACATTCTCATCCAGATACCATAACCATTATTATGCAATCTTTCATAGATTATTGTTCTTAAAATTTTGTAAAGCAATCTCTGGTATGTAATGCTTTCTTAAAGCATAAACATGCTCAGAAGTTGTAATTTATAAATGACCAGGTTTAATTTTAACCTGTTATTAAATAACTTTAAAAAATGGATTGTAGTTATTGAAAATATTCTTTTAAAATTATCAGCTCTTTAAAGTCTAAATGATCTATAACTCTAGCAAATGCAAATCTTTCTAAATTATTCATGAATCTTATTAAAGAATTTGGTAATTTCAATGAAACATTTCTTTTTGTAGTAATTCTCTTGTTTGTAGTCATCCATTGAAGACTGTTTCTCTTCCTCAAATGTTTTTCTTTCATGTCAAGTTTTTTACCGAATTGATCCATCAAATGAACAGGAACTTTGTAAATGTATTGTAATGATTCGAAACGTTTATAATGTTATCAAAATTATCGTGAATCTATAGCTCAATGCAAATATTTCATGCCACATTTAGTTGTTTTTTTTTTTCTTATTTAATTTAAGAATGGAAAAAAAAAGCAATTTTTTGTTTATTTTTTACTTTTGATTTTCCCTACACACTTCAGTGTAAGAGAAAGAGGGATTTTTAATTTTGTGTGCGTGCATATATACGCACACCGTACACGTGTGGGTTTATTTATAAAAGGTGGTTCATTTAAAATACCCCCCCCCCCAAAAAAAAAAATTACTAAGCTTGTAGAGAGAGTTGAGAAAGTTTGCATTGCACCAATCTTCACATATGAAGCCGTGTTTTGAAAATCAGAATTAGAAATTCTGTTCACTAAGACTTTTATAAATAATATTTTAAACATCTTGGCATATTGTAGTTATTTAATATGGTACAGGATCACACAAATAAGTTTGTTAAACAAGCTTACTAACTCAGACTTTGTAGTAGAAGCTCCTTGTATCTATGTTGATTTTGTTCTGGTGTTGCATAGAAAGAATGAATGTAATTGCACTCAGAGACAACGATGAGAAACAAAAATGTGACTATTTATTGACTTTTAGTCAATTAAAAATTCATCTGCAATGCCACTTGGTAAAAGCAAAACTTTTATATTTCTTGTGTCTCTCCTCGAACAAAAATGTATCTTTTTAAATATAATTAGACAGTAATTTGTTTTAGTTTCTTTGTACAGGTAATTTTGAGTTGAACATTTATCAATAAAAAAGTGTTTAATTATAATATATCAACTGCATTCATTGCTTTAAAGCCTAAAAGTCTCAAAGTGCAAATATTTAAAGAGAAGGATGTGTAATTCTTTGAGGAAATCAAAAACAGTGAGTAAAAATAATGAAACTTGAAAAGGCTCATTTGTCTTTTAATGGATAAATAACCAAACCAGAATTTGGTGTAACATGTTGATAGGTTTCCTTATTTCTGCCATTTGTTATGTTCTTAAATACATATGGTAACAGACTGTCCAGGAAATCATTCTGGTATTTTTTTTTTTTTTTTTTCAATGACTTCATAAATATGATATTTCCTGCTCCCAAATAGGATCATAAAATATTACCATAAAAACATTACTGCTTTTTAATTTTAGAAATTAAAGGAAATGTCTGGAATTAAAGTATATTCAGTGTCTATAATTAGTTTAAAAAATATAGTGATTTATTATGAGAATAATGAGCAGCAACATACTATTTTAATATATTAATAAACTTTTGATGATTTTTTTTTTTTTAATTAAACTTAATTTTTCAATATACATTGTATAAATGTATATACCCTTTATTTAACATTTCTTTAAAATAAAAGTTAATTTGTGAAACATAACTTGTTGAACATTGTCTTAAAGTGAAATATGAGGAAACTGGTTTGTTATGAAGAACTGGTGTTTCATTGAAATGTAAACTTTGGATTTTGAGGCTGCACATTAAGCTCTGAAAATGGACTTTGTGCAACCTCTTGGGCAAGCAACATATGCCTTGCTGAAGGTTCATTTTCTTTGCAAATTGCTGTATAAATAAATTATATTTTTTCAAAAATAGTCAGAAATAAAATCACAAAACTTGAGAATGATTCCTCATAAAAAAAGGTTGTTGGTTTTATTATTAGAGTTAATTAAAATTTTAAACTTTTTTTATCTTTGACCAGATTTGATGATGAAGTGAAAGAAAACAAAGTTTTAACTAAAAAATATGTGATAATGTTGAAACTGAAATCTAAGGATAGTGAGAGGTGATAGAAAAAATGTGTTTACTTTCTATTGGCTTAACCGTAAAGATGGTCTTGTGTTTAGAAATCAAGTTGGATTGTTTGGAAAAGTTAATGAAAAATCTTGATTGCAATATAATTTAATAAAAAAAAAACAACTGATTAATCTTTGGTGATTTACATTGTTTATATTTACTTTGTATTGCATCTTTATTAAAAAGAAAAAATCTTAAGTATTACAACCATATTGGTTGGTTTCACTTTTTAAAACCTTTTTGGAATCATAATTATTTTAAAGAAAAAAAACCCTCCTTTTTTATTTATTTTTCTTAATTTTAATTTCTTAAAACTGGAAATGAACTACACAATAACTACTTTGCTTACTATTGTGGATCTAATGCATGATTTGTCTATATTTAAGAAACAATGCCCAGTTGATGTAATATAATTTTATAAATTTGGAGGAATTTTTTATAACAGAACAAATCTTACCTTTTTGTTCCTTTAAAATTTTATTTTTATTAGTTTAGCATTTTCTTAAATTTTGTAGCAGTGTATCACCTCCAGATGAAGTTATGTTGGGCAAGCATTTTGTTAATGTTACAAATGATGTTTAAATGATTTTGGAAACTTTTGTATCCATTGGTTGGATCTTAAAATCTTATTAGCTGTCTTTTATAATTTAATTGTTAGCAATAAGTGCAACATTTTGGTTTTGAATACCGATTTCTATTACAATTTAAAAATTATAGTCACTGGAATTATTACAAGGCAATGCTGTAATTCTTCTTTTGAATATCAAAGACTTAAACAAGACTTCAGTCATATGACTATTTTACAAGTAAATAGTTGGTTATTAGCTTGTAAAGATTTTCTCTGTTTATACATCTTTAATCTACTGTAATCAGTTCTATAACTATCTTTTTAACTTTTCTTTTGAACTTTTTAAACCCCAATTTTGGTTAGTATTTCAGTCTTCAATATTCAGTCAGTACTGACCTAGGGCAGTAGTGCTTAACTTTGAATATTAGTTCCAATGTTAACAACTTACTGGTCACAGGTAAACTATCATAGTATCTCCATGAAATATTTTGATTTATAAACTTTCAAAAATGAGGATTGATTGATAAGTAAAGTCTCCAATCATATCAAATAAGTTTTAGATCGAATAATGAAGCTGGTATTAAAATAAAGTAAATTATTTTTTTCAAAATGACATTTTTGCTTTCCCCTAATATAGTAATCGTTTACTGTTACACTTTTTTTTACACTTATATCCACTTTTTCATTTTGTTTATGGAGAAAATTTCTGGTCTACTTTTGATTCAGTTACGAACAGTAACTGACTTTGGGTGAAAAATGTTGGCTTTCAATGCTACTTCTCAATTTTGGGAATAATCAGATATTTTATGGTGTCAAATTGGGCTGTACAGATGATGGACAACAATTATGAAAGTCAGTCTTTTTATCATTTGCATCATTTCTTGACTAATGTGGCCTTGAATTATCATGATGCAATCAAAAGAAAAAGGTACTTTCTAGTTTTATTCTGTGAATGCATTATTTAAGTGCTTGCAACATTTCATTGCTTTTAGACATTTAAATTTTGATTGGCACACAACTTTTAGTGTCAAAAATCCCTATCACTGATAACTGCTTTATGTATATCTTGGGTACTTATTGTAATTATGATTAATAACTGCTTTTCCTTAGTGTCATCACACAGCAAACTGACAGTCAACATGTTTAATCAGGACTTCATATACTGCTGATTGTATGTTGAAACATGTTTCAATCTCAACTATTGATGACACCACTTGATAGGAGACCTTACTTATCAATTAACCTTTGACCAAGAAAAAAGTCGAGATCTTATTTGTAAGATATCATGTCTTGTCAGTCACAAGTTGCAATTGTTGTTTCCTTTCAGGTGTGACAACAGATGTTGGTGAACAAATGATTGAGGCATGCAATGGAGATCTCCAATTGGCTGTCGAGATGCACATGGACGGTAACCCTGATAAAATGCTTTCAGGCAAAGAGCCAAAGGCCACAAGTACAAACTCTAAAGAGTAAATATTTATATAATCATTTAATATTTACTAACCTTCAAGATGCAAGTATAAAAATCATTTTGATTTAGAAGAGAACAAGAAATTTCCTTCATTTAATCATGTTTAGATTAAAATTTCAATGCTTAACCCCTGCAACACTAATATTTGGATCCCCCATTTGCCAACCTCTCCTATAGGCTAGCAACTTTAGTACCTATTAACATATTAGTAAATTCTCTCTAGCTACACATTTACTCTGCTGGGTAGGAAAGAAGGATATAGACACACATTTCAAACTTTGTCTTCTTTCATTTTTAAATGAAAGGAACTTTTTTTTTTTTAAATTTATTTCTTAAACTTTAAAATAGGCAGGAAATTATGCCACATCAGATGATTTGATTGGAACGAGTGAGGTGTGTGAGGATCCATTATTAATTTTTATATTATTATAGCGTAAAAATATTTTCAAATTATACTGTGTAACATGATTTTTGTCCTTGGGTAGCAACTGTTATCTACTATTTGCTTATACCTAGAAAGTATGAAAAATAGCTAATATTTCCTTCAAATTTTGCTATTGTGACCAGGATAATATTTCTGAAATTTACTTATTCCCATTAGGAAAACTGGCGAATGTGAGCATTCTTGTTTTGCGCAAAGTGGGAACAAAACATGATTCAAAGGTTGCATTTGTTTATTCTAAGATTACACACAAAATTTAGAAGTGAGTAGTTTTTCATATGCTTATACTGTAAATTACTTTCATGAATCAACCCCTAGATGTAGTTTCTCATGTTTTCACTATACAATCCTTGTAGCAGCATTCAAAGTCTAGGATATGCTGGTGAAAGTGCTCACCTTGCTCCTCTGAATACGCCCCCTTGTTCTACATGAATTTATTAAGATGAGCATCAAGGATATAGACTTTGAGGGACATCCTGCAGCCCATTTTGCTGTAGTTCTCCATCAAGATCTTAACAAGCTCCACATGGATTTTCAGCCTTGTGATTCCCCAAAAAGCTCTGAACAACTGTGACACGGCTGTTCCACATTGCTTTCTCTGTCCTAGTGAGCTTCTTGGGGAATTCCTTGCACTCTATGATCTTTTTTTTTTTATTTGTAATTTGATAAAGCTTAGGGAAGAAGTCTTGAAGGTACTTGAAGGCTGCAAACAAATTGTGTCCTCTCTGGCCATTCCCACTTATGGTAGTATCCCTGCTGTCCCCAAAGCAAACATAACATGGAAACTTGATTTAAATGATTGAAATTTTAGTTGCCAAAAGGGAACAATATTGTTGTTGTCTATTATAATAGGTGATTGTTCACATCTGAGTATTCTTGTATCCAATCCCTGTTTCAGACATTTACTCAGGTGCATACAACACTCACAGATCCCACCTGTGGCTTATATTGCAACTACGCTGAGTGAACCATAGTTACAGTTTCTGGGAGTGAGTGCATCATCTGGCATGATCAACAATTTAAACGAGACCAAAGTTTTGGTCATGACTTAAAACTTTGTGCTAACATAAACATTGACAAATAATTCTGTCTACTCAATTCACTTACAAGACTTGGGTTAACCTGTGACTTTCAGGCATTTTCGATTGTGCAGCACTCTGTGATTGCTTCCTCAGGCCAATAGCATCAAGAAATCATTTTCCTGACAATCCAAGACTTATGGCCGGAAAGTGAACATGCTAACCATTCAACCGCATGCCTATCATTTTATATTATTGAGGTAGAAAATGCTTTGTATAGCACCGATTAAATATTATATTGTTCAAATGTTTTATTAATGAAAAATGTTTGTATTATAAAGATTATTTATAATTGATTTGCAAAATCCACTGTTAAATATAAAGTTTTTATATTTGTCTAATCATTGTCTGAAATGTAGATGGATATACTTCAGATAAACACTTTTGACCGAATATCACTTTAATTTAAAGTAATAAACATAAAACTGATTTGAGTGCAAATCAAATTTCTTTGACTTCTGTGGATGAGACATTTACTTGCAAGGAAAGATTTTATTTTATCCACTTCAATGTTTACAAATTACATTTTTATTTACATTTAAATTCTCAATTTCAATTTGCATTTACAAACATTTTTTTTTTTTTTTTTTTATGATTTAATTAAAAAAAAAAAACTTGGTACCATATAACTTTTCAAATAAGAACTTATTTTAGTAGGTAGATATGCATTTCCGGCCAGTATTTTCTATCTCAGTTTTGTGATATCAACAAACACTTGTTGCCACTTTTGTGATGTCAACAAATAATCGTCACTTTCATAATTCTCGTTGTAGTAGAAACTTTGTAATTGCAGATACAACTATAGTACGCCGTTGAACAATGCTTGTGTCAGACACCTTCAAATATCACTCACACTAACAGTACTTGCTCAAATAGTAGTCACCTAGTAGTAATAGAGGATAAACTAGAAATAACGATCTGAATAGTAATAGAGGATAGACTAGGAACGGTGATCAATTAGACACAGCTACCTCCCATATATACGTTTCCTATATGGTTTACTTAATTCAATAATGGGATCGCCTGTGTTTACTCACTGGCTATCTATGTTCAAACTCAAATGTCAGCAGCAACACTTTATTCCTATATAACACTCCGTAAAAACATTGTTTTGAGCTCTCAATTTCTTTTACTTGAACATCATCTATCACCATGACATTATTTTCATCTGTAGATTTATTCATTGACATCAAAGCTTGCTGACTTGACATCTGTAGACATTTTTTCACCTTCCAGATTTATTGGACATATTCAAAAGTTGTATCAATTTTTGTTCCTTGCTTTACCAGTCTAATATTATCTAATATTTGCATGAATGTGATAGTTTAACTGTGACTAACAATATGATCCAATTTTTATAGCAATGGTAGAATTTTGTACTTGGATCATTATTATGCTTACTCTAAAGTTTCAATGGACTATTCATCATGATATTATTTCAAATTGTCCAATACATCAACAGCATTTGAATGTCTTTAGTTTATCAGTTACTTTTGGCTCCCTCTTATATGCTTGATTGTCATTTTCTTTTTCACTGGATTGATCAACACTTTGTAATGTGCACTTCTACACACACGTGTCCCTCCATGTCTAATGAAAACAACAGGACCAACCTGACCAATGATAACATCCAGACAAGTCCATTCTGAGTTATATCCAATTTTCACCAGGTACACAATTATATAGTGTAGGATGTAAGTGTTGCATAGTTTGTTTAATTTTTATCAGTTGATACAGTTTTAGGGAATGATTGTCTTGAGTATAATCACATAACTTGTGGGCCAACTCTGTTATTTTACAATCTAGACTGTGATGTTTCATTTTCTATTGCATTTCTGTCAATATCTGAGTATAACTTTCTAATAGGCCATTGTTTTGAGATGAATATCTAGCAGTAGTGATTTTAAATGCCCATGTACTGGTCTCTGATGTGGAAAGCACTAATAGATAATAAAAGAAAGAAGAAAAAAAAAAGGGAACATGCTTAAAAAAATGTTATGCTTATTGTCTTCTATGATGGCTAAATGATGTGAAAAATTACAAAAAGATAATGTATGCTTGCAAAAATTGAAGAACAATGAAAAGAATAAAAGTTGGAAAAAAAATGAATACATTTAATAACCTTTGAAATAGGGCACAATTTTTAGAATTAGTAAATAAATAATTAAAAAAAAAACTGATTACATTTCAATTTTTTTATAAACCATGCAACAAAATTAAGCTAAAACATATCCAGTTCATTTTTTATTTTATTTTTAATGTATGCAGATTCATTTTTTAAAAGGAAATGTAAATAAGTTTAATCCCCACATCTCAAGAATTAGAGAAAATTTTTTTCTGAAAGACAACTTCAAACATTATCTTACACTCACCAAATTGATGAGTGTCTCTTTTTTTTCTTTAAGATCAGACTATTTTGATATGTGTAGGGAGACAATTTGGAGCACAGCAAGTTTTAAAAACACTATTATGAAATTGTCAACTTTGAAAATGTATCACCCATCATTGAAATAGTCACATAGCTTAAAGAGATGTGGATTAAAAACTAATCATCACACACAAGAAAGAATTGTATCTGTAGAAAGAGATTAACTTCTGTTTATATACTAATTTTAGTGAAATAGCCATGAAAATAAATGAAATATCTGCAGTTGAAATTGAAGGAAATTTTGCTATTTTGAAATGTTTTTGCAGTGTAAGCTAGAGCAGTTTGGGAAATCTAATAGGATTTTGTGGTTTCATAGAGCAATATTTGATTATTAAAATTTAAAAAGAATGTCTTGTCATTTGCTCTTCCCTATGATGACCTTTTCTGAATTGATTGTTGAATTTGCGTAACTTATTTTTTTCTTTCTTTTCAGTGGAGAGGAAGATGTTCGAGCTCCCATTCCACAGAAAAGAGAAATTCTTGTAGATGATGCTCCTGTCTTTGGTCAGTAACTGTATCAATTTTTATTTATTTTATACATATAAATCTTTAATGATTTTTATTCTTTCAATGAAACTTAAATATTTATTTGACTTTTTCTTCCTTTTAGGTAAGTGAAAGAAATTTCTTATTCAAAATTTTTTTGGAAAATTTATCTGAAGCAAATGATGAATAACAAGAATTTTTACAAGATGAAAACTTAAAAAAATATTTGAATCTTTAGTAATCTGCCAGATGCTATAAAGATTTAACTCTTTTTTTTTTCTTATTAGAGAAACTGGGTATCACATGATTTTTGAATGAATAAATTATCCATAAAAATTTAACTTCTAGAAAAGCAAAGTAAATGTGAATATTGTATAAATTATTTGTTGAACTGCACTAATATGGCATGAGGCTCTATAAAAGGAGCTTATTATATAATTTCAAAATGATTGGTCAACTGCAGGTACATTTAGAACTTGGGAACTTGCAAAAGTCTACACATGAATGAATAGAGAAAAACATGGCATTTTAAACATTTTTAATCTTTAGAATCTGTAGAAAATAACTCCATTGAATGTCATTGTTGGCAAATGTGTTGCCATAGTAACCCTATGAAAGTCAAAGTACTTACCTTTATAGGGTTGCAGATTTTCTGTTTCAAAATCTCCATACTTCCATTTTTGCTTTTGGTAAAATCCATTTTTTTTTTTTTTTCATTTTCACTTTTCCCATTTTTATTGTATATCATGGAAAATTGCAATTAAATTTACTATAATTATTATTAAAACAAGGAAAACAAAATTTAAACTTTTATGACATGTAAAAATTGGCAGATATTTTCAATAAAAATGAAAACAACTGATAATGAATTAAAAATGTCAAAACAAATTACACATAAAAGAAAAAAAATCTTGTCATTTTACATTTGAAATTGCTAGTTCTCTGCTAGCAATTTCTTCTCTCACACTTCTTACTTGTGGGACTCTCTTCTGAGTTGAATTCCAGTTAACTTTGATTTTCAAAAATTTAAATTCAATGTCAGTTATCTTCTGTCTCCTTCATTCCTGTTTTTTTATTCTCTCAGATTCTTTCACACTCAATAATGCATTGCATCTTAATGACTTTACAGCCTTGCTTGGGGTGAAATGATTGAACAGAAAAGAAAAAATTAATCAGATTCCTTTAAAGACAAATATTGTGTCAATCCATTTTAGAAGAGGAGTTTTGAAAATGATGTTCCTAAGACATCTTGTAAATTTAAGATGACTCTATCCCTCTGTTTTCTAGTTCAGACTGAAGAAAGTCAGTTTTCAGGCCAAACGATGTTTATGATAAACCAATATCCAGATAATTATTTCCATCTTCTGTCATGATGTACACAATGCATGCAAGTAGTGACTTAGCTTTGCCGAGTTTAGAGGAGACCGTCATTAAATGAGTATAGTGTTCTCATTAATGAAATGCACATTTGAACACAAATTATGGTAGGATGCATGGTGTAGGTGATAGTCATTTGCTAATTTCAGAATCCTGTCTACAGCCAGACAATGGTTCTTTTCTTGCTCAGAGGATCTTTCATAAAATTGTACATATGAGGAATTAATAGTATTTGGTTGCATTAAACAATGAATTCCTCCACCAGCACAGTGGGCAGTTTCACTAGTTACTTAGGCAGACTTCAAGTTATTTCAAATATTACTGTTTTTGGCTCAGATTTTGTATAAAAAAAGAAGAAAAAAAAACTGACTTGATGAAAGCACTAAGCTAAACATTATCAAATGCTGGCCAACATGAGAATACTTTATCAACAAGATTTAAAACATATGGTTACTGTTAGTAAATGTATTTGACAACACCTCCCTATGAGTCTTTTCAAGATAAGCTGCTGAATCTGATACAAATGAAATATCAACATTAATCACAGTCCTGATGCATGTTTGACTTACAGTTTGATGGTAGCATTCTGTCATGGTTACAACATCAATAAAATTACATTCAAAATTCTGTGCTCACTGCAGTCAGTTGTTTCATCTATGATACTGAAAGGTTCTTTGGCATGTGCACATTTTTAAAAATTAAGGACAAAATCATCCTGCATCTCTTTAAATCTCATGAAAATAGTAATTGTCTTCTATTTTAATGGAAATTACTTTTTGAAAGATTTTTATGCCAAATGGGTTTCTGATGTTAGTTGATCTTTGATTGTCGCAACACAAACAATGGAAACATAATTTACAAAACAACACTTTATCTTTTGCATGAAAATAATGAGAAAAATGTTCTACACTGGCTTTAAAACAGATTTTAGATACTGGAATCCTTTTTCTTTTCTTGAGGGAAACAGATTCAGTTCTTGAGGCTGGGATCATAGGTGATTCACTACATTCATCTATCTTGGCAGTATGTTATTCATATCAGAAACATAAATGATTTAGATGTTGCAAAAAAAAAAATGAAACCATACTCTAAGTATGTTGTCAAGAATAATAGTTGCTGTGTTATTAAATGATTTTTTTTCTCAAATTTAAAATTTTTTACAATGTGTAGCTGTGTACAAAACTCTTGATAGCTTGGTAGCAGACAAGTTGGTGTTGATGGCTATAATTTATTGCTAAAGTGGACCTGGGAAGATGGAGGAATTAGGTAAAGGCTGTTAGTGTAGAAATTGGTGGATACAAAAATGAAAACAATTCAAGTTTAACAAATAATAAAACAAGGTGTTTAGAATGTTATAATTTGTGAAAGTAAAATGTCTCTAGAGGAAATGAATGTAAACTAATGAAAGTCCTTGTGAATAAATGTTTTTGTAAAGTGTTTTAATGAAATAACGAGTAAAAATTATTTATTTTTTTATGTTAGAAACATGTAACGCTTCCAACTTTTACACTAAATCCATTACCTGATTTATCTATCTTTCCATGTCCACTTCTTCCAGTGTCTTTGACAATTACAATATTTAAAAATAGATCTGCATAAAGCTAGCCATTTGGAAAATTGACGACTATATTTATTTTTCTAAAACATAATGTAAAATCTTTTGTTCTTTTTTATTTTTCATGTCTTCAGGTGAGAGAGAAATATTTGAAAAACAAATTTTAATATAACTATACTTGTATGTTTATTAAGTTTTGAAAGAATAAATAAAAAGAATTTGAAAGAATAAATGATTAATTCATTATTTATTATTGAAGATTACATGAAAAACCAGATTCCATTTCAGATTTGTGGTACCGTGTTTCAATTTTCTGTGATTATAGAGAATTGTTCTCCTCCCTACACATAATTGTTTAAATCTAACCATTATTATCCTTAGTCACAGTGTTTGGTTATATTACTATGAGCTTATTTAGAAAAGATTATTTTTGTGTTTAGTTATAATTTGAATCAAATAATTATAAAATATTTTTTTTTTTTTTTTTTGTCTCTCTCCATTTCCACAAGTTTAACCTTTTGTTTCCTCATTTTCTGCTCCCTTTCAAGAAATTCTGTCTTTTCATTCTTCAATGAGAATCCACTTTTCAGTAAATTACTTAAAATATGATTCAGTATGAAATTACCAGGATTATTTTTGTAGCTGATAAATTTACACGTATTTAAATTCATGGTTATATGCAAATCAGTTTCAGAGTCAAACTTACTTTCAAACATTTTTCACTCTAAAAATGTTTAATTTTTATTTAACTTTCTCAGTTAAATTTTGTAATATTCTTGGGTTATTGAATACTAACCTTCTTCTGTTTGTAGTCCAAAAGATGATCACTGCTGATACTACCATAGGTTTGTATATATGTGTTTATAACAGTTCTTTAAATCTTTTAGTCATGTGTTTTGTTCTGTTTTTTTTTTTTTTTTTTGTTGTTTTGTGGGCTTCTGCCTCTTTGATTGCCTTTGTTATTATTGCTTTCTATTTTCTGTAAATATTTTTCCCTTTTCTCTGGTGGAAATACCATTTGGATGGTTTTTATTTTTTTATGTCTTTGTTACTTGAAAACACTTTGACATTTTCAACATGTGTACATTATTATAAGGTAAATACAATTTGTGCACTTTAATTAGTGATTGTATAATTAAGCATTTATATAATTTCTGTTAATAAAAAGCACATACATATTTAGTGGTATACAAAAGTAATGGACACTTTTTCTTTCTAAAATTATTTCTGTTTATATGGAGGCAAAAAGAAATGTTTGTTTACACTTTAATTTATTGACAAATACAACAGAAAGTAACATGTCTTGGATATAACTCCAAAAATATTTAATATTTAAAGGTATATCCACTAATATGACAATAATTGGAGGTAAAATGCACCTCTGCATAGAGTAATTAGACTGGTCTGGTTGATTTTTAAAATTGAGTGGTGAATTTTATCCTCACAGAGTGCCCTATACAAAATTTGACATTAAATAGCCCAAGAAATGACATGCTGTTGTAAAATCAATCAATCAACCAACCAACCTAACCTAATTTGTGGTAAGCATCTTGCAGAAATTAACCAATTTTCTCCCACACCTGTTGACAAATCACTTTAAGATTGGTCAAATGTTGGGGATTCCTCTGAGGAATTCTAATTTTAAGCTCTTTCCACAGATTTTCTATAAGACTCAGGTCAGGTGACTTGAAAACTTATTTTCTTTGCCTGGAACTACGCTTTCATTTTCATTGCCGTATGTTTGGAATCCTTATCTTGCTGAAAAGTCACACTTCTCAGTATTCTGTGAAATTTTGCTGGTGAAAGCATGTTCTTCTTTTTTGATGATGTGTAGTATGTCAGTAACACTGGAGGTAAAACAACTTCAGCAGTCATACTTCCATCACCTTGTTTAACTGTTGGGATGATATTTTGGGGTTCAAATGAAGTGTCTGTCTTTCTCCAGATGTGTCAAATTGTTTCAACCAAAGAGTTTGAATTTACTCTTGTCAAACCATAATATTTTGACCCAGAATTAAGCCACTTCTTGAGATGGTGATGATAAGTGAATTGTTGATGTGTTTTCATCTACCTTGGCTACAGCAAAAATGTCTTTCTAAGAATCTGAGAATGTATTCTTTGTCTTTGC
This sequence comes from Acanthosepion esculentum, assembly GCA_964036315.1. Taxonomy (NCBI): domain Eukaryota; kingdom Metazoa; phylum Mollusca; class Cephalopoda; order Sepiida; family Sepiidae; genus Acanthosepion; species Acanthosepion esculentum. Next base: position 101,358,482 of record OZ038501.1, on the reverse strand, counting down.
CATTCTGATAACATTTGCATGTGCCAACCAGATGTTCAATGTAAGATCTTTGTCATGATGTATATAGCCTGCTCTAATTGGTTAGCAGAAATTTGCAAATTAATAGTTTGAATAAAAGACCATTTCAAACCTCATTTTTTTACTATGCTTCATTTATATTTTCACAATATCAAATAGCAAATATTTCTATTTATCCAAAAATTTATGTATAAGCAAACATTTCTTTATTTTTCCTTATAGCCTAAGTATTTACCATATTCAGCTCAATTTTTAAGTCCTTAACAATGATAGAAATTATTTTCATTACTTCTGCATATCACTGTGTTTGTTTGTGTACACACACCCACACACACTTGCCTTTATCCTTGACTGATTTCTTCATCCCATTTCTTGTGTGCATGCATTTCACATAGAAGACTCATTTCAGATGGTGTTTATTTCAAAACAATCAAAAGTTCTTACAAGAAATTTGCTATTTACTTGAATCCAACCCAGAATATAAATACTGTTGGGGTTTTTAAAAAAAAATTTTTTTTCATATATTCAATATACAAAAGCAGAATCACACAGTTTAATCCAAAACTCTGTTTGACAGCCAATCAAACCTGAGAAAATTGAACGCATTTACTTAATTAGTTAGTGATTTTAATTTTAATTTATTTTTATTTTTTTAGTTATTGAAAACCCAAAAGTTACAGAAATTTAATTTCTCTGATTCAAATTTAAATAGAATTCTGTAAATGTTAAATTTATAAAATTATCTTAAAAAATTACTTTTAAATTCTCTCAAAGTTTGTGATTGTTCTAAAAATAATGAGTCACATAGAACCTGAAGAAGTTCAACTAATTAATGTTTCTAATAGTTCCTTGGGGTGGGGGTTAAATTATTGACTAAAAAACTTGAAACTTTCGATGTACTTTTAGTTCAATTTATTTTTATATCTTTAATTGACTTGTTTCTCTTTGTGCATGCAGGTAGATATTTCAGTTAAGGTTTGAATGGTAATGTAATTATTAGAAATAAAATTGTCATTTTAAAAATGTCAAAGAAAAAGTGCCGATGGTGAGATTTATTTATTTTTATTTATTTATTAAGGGTAAATATTTATGCTCTCCCCACCAAAAAACAAAACAACTGATTGCAAAAGAGCTAAAAAAAAAAATCATGTAAAGTACCTTTTGCCAGCCTTTCACTCATTGTGCTTTGTCATACATATTCATTTTTTTCCTTCCCAACGAAAGGAACAAATAATTAAAAAAAAAAAAAAATGCAATGTTGTTATTGGCTCATAAAAGTTTTTAAAAAATTCTCGTTATTCAGCTCATTCAACATTAAAAGAGTGAATTTGTTTAAAAATAACCAAATTCACTTGAAGGTTGTATTTAGGAAATTTAGAAAAATATTAATTAAGTTAAATATCTATAGCTTAAAAACCAAATAAAATTTGGGTATTAAAACACAATTATTTTTATGTTTTGGTGATTACTTTTTCTTTTTTTATGTTTAATCTTTCTAGTCATCATTGACTAGTATCTAGTCAAACTTTCTCAAGCCACATTTCTGTCATATTGTAAAACAACATAATTTTTTATCCTTGTATAAATTCATTGGACTTCAAAATTTCAAACTAATTACAAAATTCCAGAAATAAACTTTAATTTTAACAATGCTTTAGAATTTCTGATAAACACAAAATGTTAGAATTAAGTGAATTGACCATCTTTGTTTATTTGGATTCTGATGTGAAACAAACTGTTGTTAGACATGCTTTCTTATAGCAGATACAAATTGTCCTTTGCCAACATGATTCATTTAACATAAGAAATTCACTTGTGAATTTGCAGTTTCTTGTAAAAGTAAGTCCGAAAAACCAAATGGTTGCAAAATAACTTTGCTTCTCTTGATAGTTTTTTTTTTTTGTTAAAGAAAAGAAGTGTTTTATGGAAAATTTTGGTTTGTTTTACACTACTGGGTTGAATCCAGAAAATTTTCAGTTTAATCTGATCCAATTCATTTTTTCTAATATAAAACTTTGTTTTTAATTCATTTGAGTAGACAAGAAAAATAACTTTTCCATTAAGAAAAATTGAGCTATCAATGATCAAGTTTCACCATCAATATTAACAATAGATATAGCAGCTAGTTTTTTATATATATATATATATATATATAAAAATGGTATCCCAAAATAATGTATACACTCTTTAAATAATAATACATTACCGTGATGTGAGAACTTATATGGATGAAAATATGCAAGAGAGATGGGTTGGAAGAAGAGGGACAGTTGAATACCCAGCTAGATCACCAGATTTGACACCCTTGGATTTCTTTTTATGGGGTTTCTAAAAGACAAAGTTTACAGCAGGAAACCTGAAACAATAGCTGAATTGAGAGTTGCAATTGAAGAAGAATTTGCTCAAATACCAGAGGAAATGATACTGGACGTTTGTAGGTCTATTTCTTCAAGATATGAAAAGTGTATTGAACAGAACGGCAACCAGTTTGAGCACTTGATGTGAAATCATCATTATATGAACATTCTGCCATTGCCCCAAGTAGCTTTTACCTTATTAAAGTTAATTTTCTATGTTTTTGTATATTTTACTCTCAAATTCTTTAAATGTATTCTTTCTCTTGTATTAATCTTATTTACAAGTCAAAATACATAAACTGAATAAGTTATAATGATTCAAAGAGTATATACATTATTTTAGGACACCCTGTGTGTGTGTGTGTGTGTGTGAGAGTGAGTGAGAGAGAGAGACTGTGTGTGTGTGTGTATGTATGTATATATATATATATATATATATATATATATATATATATATATATATATTATTATATTATAATAAAACCAATGTAGTGTATAGGTTTACATGCCCATTTCAAGAGTGTTTCTCACATGATAACCCTAACACATACCTTGGACAGACAACTACAACTCTCTCACATCATCTTACATACCATCTTAATGACACTAGTGCCATAAAAAATCACCTTATGATAACACACTGTACCATTAATAACAGATTCAGAGCCTCCAAAATAAGAAAAATTCTAATCAGCAATACCAAAATCTACAAAAACAAATGCAAAAAACGCTTACAAATTCTCAAAGCCATTGCAATTAAAAACCAAAAACCCAACATAAATAAAATAGGATTTAATACTGGCACAAACATCTTAAATATATTTAATAACTAATCCTCCAAATAATAAATACCAACTCCCTCCTAATTCACTAATGAACTAATCCAATAACACGGTTTGAATGCCCCAAAATATTACCTATAAAAATAAAAAGCAACCTACTTAAAACCAAAAACATACAGCCATGATGATAGTTGATGACAAACGAAAGCACTCGGCAATACACCAAAGACTGGGGTCTTTTTTCAACAACTTAGACCCAAATACAAAGAAACTTACAAGAAAAAAATTGAAAGGAAGATTATTAAACAAAAACGTTCTGTAGTCTTTAATGACACCTGCCTCAATGACATGCTGCGTGCATATATAATACACACACACACACACACGTTTGTAATCCAATGAAAGAAAATTTACGCAACAATTCCCAATGCTTTTTCCATAAATTGAACATTATACAGTAAAAATTTCATATACCTAATTCTATTAGATTTACTGATTCATTCTCTTTGGCTGAATGAAATAAGATGTTTTTTTGAGGACCAAATTGTTTGCAGAAAATAAAATATGTGGATTCATCTAAATGCTTTTGTATTTGTTCCTTTCAATATCAGTAATATTAGAATAGTATTTATTCAAAAATTATAACATAAATATGTTATAACATCACTACAAAAATAGCCATTTTGTTTCAACACTTTTGATGTCTTATCAAGTGATAGTGTTGATTGCGATATTAGAATATTTATTTTTTAAAGCCAATTTTGTATTTGTTTGAATTCACTGCAGATTTGTCTTGTGCCAAGAATATTTTAATCTTAGCCATTAGACAAGGTCATAAAGAGTGAAGATAAAATATACTTGTAAGTAATCAATATTCATTTAATAACTCATAAATCAGGGGATTCAATTTTTTATTGCTGTAACCCAAAAAAGTTCATTCAGTTTATTAAGTGAAAATAGAATACAAATTTTTTATTTTATTAAACAACATATATGTTCTACTGATTTCTGTCATTTTTCAGATAACTTCAAAATCCCATCCTCTCAGAATATTTTTTTTATCTTTTCCAACAAAATACTACACTAGATGCCTTTTACAATATTTCAGGAAATTTAATTTTTTTTTTTTTTAAATTAAGGGAACTAGCTAGTAAAGACTTGAACAAACAGTAATTCAAATAGGCAGTATCTGATGAAGATGGTAAATAAGTGAAAACTTCCCATCTAAACCCACAATTTTTGTCTTTTTGGAAAAGAAACCTGCAGTTGAGTATTTATCCTATTGCAAGCCATTTCTGTCAAGATGCTTTTTATTGATTTTGGTGGAAGCCATTATTTGAAACAATCAGTTTCTCCAAAAGAAACCTAGAATATGCAATCTTTCCAGTATGTACTTATGTATATATAATACCAATCTAGTATGATGGGTTGTGGCTCATTTCACCCCATGGTACATTGCATTCTATGTTGTAAAGTATCCACTTTTCATCACTATTATGATGTGGTGTTTGCACCCTAGTGATGCTGCGGATGTGTTTTTGGGATAACTGGAAAGTTTGCTGTACTAATCTGAGAACTCCCTGAATAATGGATAACGTGTGCATTTGTGTTGGGACTGCCAAGCCATGTCAGGCAGCTATTTCAAGTATCATCCAGTGAAATGACTGAGCCAACTGCTAACCAGAGCCCATGCCATCAAGACTGAGGATGAAGAGTCTGAGGAGCAAGCCACAGATGCTCAACAAATGAAAAACCATGATGGCCCACTTCCAACTACCATTTGTAACAGTATCACTTGTTACAGATGTTCTGGGCCCGACCATTTTGTCAAGTAATATCAACATCAATACAAGTGGTACAAAAGCATGCACTGATGTTCAGTGCTTTCAATTCCACAAAATCAGCCACATTGCATCAATATCCAGGAAATGAGCTAGCAGACATGACATTAGGTGCCAGTCTTGTCTCATGAAATTATGAAAGAGGCACTGTTTGTGATTGTGGTACTTATTGATGGAAAGATGAGTATAACATTGGTGGATGCAACGCTGTTGAAATCAAATCAGAACCAGGCAGAAAAGTTGATGAGGATGCTGTGTGACACTGAAGCTGTAAGTTGGTTAAACATTAATTCTAAGTGGAAAAAGGGTTATGCCCAAAATGAGATATAAACTGAGAGATAGAGAATGGAAGTCATTTTCCCTGGTAATGAGGAAGTGAAGAAAAAGCCATCTGGGTTGCATCACCCCTATGAATTGGAACAGTGTACCAAAAGTTTACTTTTTTATCTATTGAAAATCTGGCATGTGCGTGAAGCAAATTGGGAAATGGGTTTATCTTTTTCTTGGGAAATTAGAAAAGCATGTGTCATTGGTGAAAAAGAGAAGCAGACGGGAATTATATTTTCATTAGTGAAAACGAATTGAGAGACGAAAACCGAATGAGCCCACTGTGAGGATTATGAAAATTGATCCATCATAACTGGCAGGTGATCTAATTTATGTCTTTGTTAAGGAGGCAACTGGTCTAAGGATGGAAAACAATGTCTCTGTTGAGAATTTACATAAACATATATTTTCATTGACAAAAAAAAATTGGGAAATAATTTTTATCTATAGCTTAGAAGGTTAAAATGCGATGGTGACCCGGTTTGTGTTTTTGTTGGACAAGGAAAGGAGTTGGAATTGAAATTAATGAGGAGAATAAACCATGCTCTTTATCCTACACACTTTAAAAATTAGATTTGTCACCAAAAGAGTTATGCCAGCCTTGAGAAGGAAGAAGAGGCAGAATTTAGCCTTGCCCGTGCAGAGTAGCAGTGCTAGATGTGAAGTGAAGCAGGTTGGAGTTAAGGGAGGAGCAATCCCTGTGACTGCTCCCAAGGAAGGTAGATAATTCTCCAAATTTGGAAAGTTGATTAAGAAAGCAGAAATAAGGAACAAAGAAGACCTTTATTGGAATCAATGAAAATTAAGGAATCCCCAGAACCCTTTGGCCCCACACCAGTTTTTGGCTGAAGTGCATATAAGCAGATAATTCAAGACTTTGGGCTAAGAACCCACATAAGTACCTCTGAAATCCACATCAGCTGCCACCAGATTTCCTGATTCCAATACTTTGAACCCAGCTCCTTCAGAAGTTTAGACAAAACCCAGTGTCAGTATGGAGATTGATGTGGAAGGATTAATTTTTGTTTTATCAAGAGCTATATAAACCAATTAAAGATTACCCCCACGAAACTCGTTTTATTTTTTGTTGTGAAAATATCTTTTTCCTTAATATAGCACCTTGGCTTGAACAAGCACTGCAAGATCGAGAACACAGCATGGGCAGAGTTGTTGTGAATCGAAGTAGCTAGTGACCACAGCATTTACCAGCTCAGAGTTAACCATGTGGGTAAAACATCATACTAAGACCCTGAGGATCAAACCACTAAAAAATTACACCACCAGGTGTAAGTAGTGGCAAACGGTGTCATAGCTGCAGAGATGGCTAAAAATGATTTTTTAAAAAAAGAGATCAAACCTGTGCAAGATGTCTTTGCAACATCAATGAACTAATGTGGTTCAGATCAAATAAAATTTGTTCATTGCCAAAGTGGACATCCTGGCATCAAACGAATCCTGTACTTTACAAGACCAATCAATCCTTCAGTGTATAAGGCGACTGAAGGCAGTGATCAGGATTGCCGGACCATTGATCCATCACCAGCACACTGGAAGAAAGAAGAATTGTGAGGATGGCTATTAATCATAACATTGATTGATTGTGGTCTCACGCAATTTACTATTTGGTGACAGCTGCATTGGCAGGATTCAGCCAATATAAAGAACCATTTTAAAGCTGTATTTTTCAAGCAGTATCTCCCACCTGAACTTCCCACCAACAATGACATTGTATTCTGCAGTAAACTAAAGACTTTTTAGATCAGTGGGGGACCCGCTTATGGTTTCACTGCATGTACATCCCCTCGGGCAATGGGATAGTAGAAAGGCTCCATTGGAGAGGCAAGCAAAATTCAACCAGGAAGCCGTGTTTGATAATGGAGACAGTTTATTGGTACAACTTCATGTTGAAAAATAACATCACCTTTAACTGTGCTAATCAATATGATACACTGCTACTAAATCTGTGTGAGGAGCATTAACACAAATGACCCCGCCTGTATTAAGGTAAAGGACAAGCACTGTACAACTTGGTAGATTATAAAGTCTTTCCTAGCAGGTAGGTCATTGAGGGTAGTTGTTAACAACCAGTCCTCCCAGGCCAAACAATCAACACAGACATTCTCAAAGAATCTGTTGTGAAAATCTACATTGATGATATATGGGTGAACCTCCTAATATCTAGATGACCAGAGATTGGCAGCTAATCTCTCCTCTGACCTAATTCTCACAACTCAGTGACTTTGGAAAAACTAGCTGGTCACATTCAATGCCACAAAGACCAAACTAATGATGTTCCATCATTATCAAGCAGAACCAGAACTTTCATGGATTGCAATGAATGGGTGTTTCTTTGGGGAGGTCTCCATACCTTGAGCGCCTATTAGTGTCAACCAGACCTCAAATAGAACTTGTACATACTATCCATTGCTGAAGATACTGGAAAAATGGTCAGTTCTCTGTACTGCTTCAGTAAGTACCTGACTCCTTGTACTATCCTTACCTTTACAAGAGACAGGTGTGGTCGAAAATGGACTACTGCTGCTACCACATATGACGAGCTGCCCAGCCTTTACTTTCCAGTTTCGGGTTCAAAAGCATCTCCCTCACAAACGAAATGTTGCAAGACATTCACTGCTCTATTGCTATGCTATGTCCATAGAAAGTGTTCAGGTGGACAACGTTTCTTAGTTACGCCAGTTCTAACCTTCACGGCTAAATCCCACCATGCTACGCATAATGTAGCAGACCACTCCTATTCCCTTTGTATTCCATTGGTGAGATATAAATTCCACTCGAGCAGCTTCTTCTGACAAGCCACTGCTTTGTGAAATCACATCTCAAGAGGATGCTTCTCCAATCATTACAATCTTAGTTCCCCAATAGTTTTGACATTGGACTTGCAAGACTGATTTATAACCTTTGGAATTATGACTCCAAATTTCTGAAGCAATATTCAGCACAAAATCTTCATTTTCCTTACAGTTGATCATTCACAATACCTTCTTCAAAATCTCCACAAATTTTTACTTGTGCATCACAATTTCCCTTTCCTAAAAAAAACAAAACAAAAAAAATTTACTGAAATTGTTGCTTAAATTTATTTTTGAGTGAATTTAGTGAAATGTAAATGCTTCTAATGAAAAGAACAGAACAAATCTTTTGGTCAACTTAGTGATATAACTTAATCAGTCATTTAGATTCACTCCATATCTGTAGTCATGATAGGATAAAAGTGATTCTTAAACAATGTTCATCACTGATCCAAAAGCAGAGGACAATTTAATATAATTTGGCATTTAGTCTCATCATTATCAAAAAGTAACAGAAATATATAAATCATTTTATTTTTAATAAATCTTTAATGAAGAAATAGTTATCTTGCAGTCATCTTAATTTGGCACAAGGCTACAATTGTTGAGCACTTTGTATCTTTCCAAACATAGATTAATGAATGTTTGTACATTTTTCATCTTGTATGAAATAGATATCAAGTGTTTAATCCTGATTTGCCACTTTGATTTTGTTTTTAAAATATGATTTTATTTTATTTTCAGGATTTCGTGGTAGGCGTCCTGCACGATCTGTCTTTGATGGCTTTCGAGATTTCCAGGCTGAGGCACGTGAGTAATTAAAACATTTTGTGTTGAAGAATAAAACGAGGTTAAGGAGGGCATCTATTAATTTTGATTCGCTTTTCACAGGCCAAGTGGTATTCAGTGTCATATGGGTATGAAATTTAGTAAGCTGCTTGCAATTCCACACTTATTGAAAAGATTTTATTTTAACTTGAAAATGCACGAGAAAAGGGAGATAATTCCTTAATATTTACGTAATTTAAATGATAAAACATTTTTATCAAAGTTGCAGTTCTAATTTTTCTTATAAGAATTATAAATGGTTTTAATATTTTATAAAGATATTTCATAAAGCAATAAAATTATAAAATGTTTTCACTTGATTCTTTTTCTCTGTGTTTCTTTTAATTGTAAGAATTTGTATTTTTAGTTACATTAAGAAGCAAAACATTTATTTTTTAATTAATTCAAGAATATTTTTTTTAATAGGGAGTATTTTAATGTTTATATTTTGACTAACTTGCTTATTTTTTTATCATGACATTTTGTCTGCTTCATTGATTACAGATGACAACCTTTTGATTTTAGCTTGTAACTTGTTTCATTTTGGTACTTCCTACTACAAAGTATTATTGCTTACATTTTCTTCAGGTGAAAATTTGATCTTTATCATTTTGAGTGACTGCAGTTAGGTTTTGATTTCTTCTAAATTTGTATATCTGTTCATGATTATGTTGGCATTATGTTCATAGAGTAATTCTTTCCTTAGAGGGAGTGGGATCTTTATGCTGGCTATATCTTTTTGGAGTATGCCAGAGTTCTTCATGTTGGAAGCAATGGAAGATGCCTTCCTTTGCGGTGTATGGAAATTCAGATAATGTCCATTGAATATTGGTTTGTGACATATGCATGTCTTGAACCCAAACTGTGTATATCCTGAAATGGCAATTCATTATTTTATTTTACCTATATAGTGAACTGTATTGAAGCATGTAAAATTTATGGCTCAGTAGATTTGTGCGTTCATCTGAAAGAGAAAAAGGCAGATTTCCTAATCTGCTAATGTAGTTAGCATCAGCGGAACACTTGATCTAAATTGTGCATTCTTTTAATTTGAGAACAAAATGTGTGTGTGGTTGATCCATTTCACAAAATTTTGGTTTGTCTGACAGAAAATAAAATAAAGTAGAGGCTGGAAGGCAAGAGGATAGTGCAATTAAAACTTTGTAATAAAAACTAAGAATAATGTAATGGTTGTGAGGTATAAAATAATTCAAATTTGTCATTTAATGTGATTTAGTCATTTCATAGTTTTTTTTAGTATTTCTTGTTTACAAAAAAGAATAGCTTCTAACATTTTGTGATTAATTTTTTTATTATAATCATTTCTATAGTATATTAATGTTTTCAAATTGAGCATTTATTTTTCAAATGTTTATAACAATGATTGACATCTGGATGTATCTGGCAAATTTAGTGGCTAATAGATTTTAAATTCTTGAATATTGTATATGGAGATTTCTGTTCAAATAAATCGACTTTATGCAATTTGTAAATGTTTATTTTATGTTGTTCAGACTGATTTAATAGTCATCACTTATTTTTAACTTGGTACAATTTGTCTCTGATTTGTATTAAAAATTATGTAGAAATGGCTCATTATTTCATCTTGTGGTGTCAAAGAAATGGAAAAGAAAAAAAACATACTAAAACCACCAAAGTACAACATGCCTTTGAGAATGGTTAAATATATCATCTGCTATGTATTGACAGATCACAACAGCTATTAGGAAGATGTGATTAAATATACTTTAATGTTTAAAAAAAGATTTATTCAGTATTATTATTGTTTAGGTAATAAGCATTATGACAGCACAAATAACTATATCTGCATTTTTTATGTATTTATGGTTATTTTTTAACTTTTAGTATCTGTCAGGAAAAGGCCTGATATAAAAGGAATAATATCACATGATGCAATATTTGAAATACGCTCGTTTGTTAGAGATAGAAGATTACCAAAAACAAGGACTGTCACGAAGGATGTTATGTTTTTTTTCTTCTAAGTTGAGGCTATCTTAATTTTGATGAAAAAGATTTTAAAGCAAACTTAAGAACTACATAAAGATTTTTATGAAAATTTGGATACAAAAGTGATTCTAACTCTTCTGAGTTTATTAATAAATTTAAAATTATGCATTAATTACTTTTTTTTTAATTTTTACTATTTGTGTTCAGTTGTTGACATTAATAGCTATCTGCTGATGTGTTCAAATTTTGGAATAATGCAATAATAAAAATTTAAATTTCATCTATGATAGATATTGTGATCTGTAAAAATAATCATGATGATGATAATAGATGAAAAGAAAATACAACTTATAATTTGAGAAAACCAGATTTTTGTAAATTTCAATCATGTTTTTGTCTTGATGATAAAATTTTCGAATTTTAAATCTTATGGCAACCTTAAAAATGTATGCTTCAAATACATCAACAGACAAAAAGGAAAATTTATTACAAAAATTCAAACTAGGAAAATTTAGAAAAATTTAACCTTTGTGCTCACAAAAAAAAAGTTTGTCAAAAGCACTTTTTTCCTTGGCAATGTTTGTTTCAAAAAGCAATGATTAAAATTTTAATAAAACCCAAACATGAAAGTGAATTTATACATTTTTTTTGTGCTTGATAATTTACAACAAAAATATTAAACACAACTTATTTATTAATGTTTATTTACAAGAATAATTTTTTATTTACATTATAAAAACTAGACAAACCAACTAATACAATGCAATATTTATCATTTACCAATTTGTAAGGAAATAAATATGAAAACAATTTAGCAATTTTTTTTAATTCATTAATTTAAAAAAATTTTACTAAGTTATAAAAATGTATGATCCAAATATAATAGAATCTTTACCATTTTATAAAGTTTAAATCAATTGGCAATTCATTGATGTTTTGCCAACCATTCCAAAGAAAGCTTTGACAACTGCTTTAGTCAAGGTGCTTAGTGTCCACTTTTCATTTAAGATTTCTTCATCACAAAGGATAAATTTACCAAAAATTTAATGAGGAAAAATAAACTCTACTAATTTGAAAAAAAAAAAAATTTTTTTTGTGATTTAAAGAATTAGACATTCCATTTTCTTGAGAAAGATGTTTTTCTTTTTAATGTCTCATGAAAAACATGTCTTTAGAAAATCTGTCATTATGTCCTACTTATGTTAGGAAAGAAAAAAATTTGAAGCAATTGAAAAGTGATTGACTGAATTAATCAATTTAAATCTCTACAAAATCATTCATGTGCACAAAAACTGAAAGATTGAATTAAAAATGTATCTTCTGTTCTTTTTTGATAGGAATGTGTTTCTTTGTGTCTTTTTTAATCTTTGATTTTTCTCTCCCCTCCCTCCATTTTGTTGTAGGTCAACAGGAACAAATGATGATACAAGGGAGTGGCAGTGTCACTTCAAAGCATCAGACATTAGAGGAGCTTTTCCGGCCACCCATAGACCTCACTTTTAAGGGAACATTTGCCAGTGTAAGTCCACTGAAAGATAATAATTCTTGTTTTTCATACACAAAAATATTTTTACTCTTTGGGATGATATTTTTACTCATTCGCACTTGAGAAAAAAAAAAATGTCTGCTTTTGCAAAGGCACCTTTTAACATTGAGAGCCATGTATAATCTGTTGAAGTCTGTAGATTTGTAAAAACAATTTTTAGGACCTAGAATTTAACATGTTTTCTGTTGATGAAATTGATCCTTATATGAAGGTCGTTCAAAAAGTTCTAAGCCTCACCCAGAAAGAAGAGTCATAGCTGAACATTTTTGTTGCGGCAACACACTACCACTTCTTATAAAACTAATTCAGATTTCTGTCTTAATTTCTGTGCAGGTGAGGCCAATACAAAGGTGAGAGATGTACAACAAATCTAGAAATGGACAAAATGGAGGCCCAAGCAGTCATAAAGTATCTGTAAAAGAAAGGTATGACACCCAAGGAAATCTCTGAGGACACTCCTTCCTATGCAACTGTGAAGAAGTGTGCTGCAGAATTTAAACGGGTCAGGAACAGCACAGATGATCCTTGGTCAGGTCGTCCAAAAACCTTAACCACTGATTAACAAGTTGATGCCATTCACCATATGGTTTTGGATGACAGATGTCTTATTGTCCAGCAGATAGCTAAGCCTATAGGCATTAGTTCTGGTTCAGTCCACACTGTTTTAACTGAGATCTTGAGCAAGCTGTCTGTAAGATGGGTCCCAAGAATGCTCACACCAGAGTAGAAGCTGAAAATGGTTGACGCTTCCAGGCTAACCCTGAGAATTTCCACCACAGATTAGTAAGTCAAGATGAAACCTGGGTTCACCACTTTAAACCTGAACCAAAGCAAACAGTGGAAACACTGGTTCTCCACTCCCAGAAGAATTTCAAGTAGGCAGCACATCTGTTGGCAAGGTGATGACTTCTGTTTTTTGAGAGTCTGAAGGCATAATCGTAATAGACTACTTGAAAAAAGGAAGAACTATTAATGGACAGTACTGTGCATCTGAAGGAAGCAAGCAAGTCAAAATGCAGAGGGAAGCTGAGGGCGGGGGCGGGTTCTCTTGCTCTAGAATAATGTACCTGTTCACACTGCTCTAGACTTAGCTCCATCTGACTTCTTCCTGTTTTCTAAACTCATTCTACCTGCATGGTTGCCATTTTGGAAACAACAATGATGAGATCATGTGCTGTAGAGGAGTTTTTGGAGAACCAGGATGTCACCTTCTTCCATGATGGGATTGCAATGCTTAAGCATCATTGGACCAAGTGCATTGATTCGGGAGGGGGGGTATTGCAAAATAGTGGAAAGCTGTCTTGTTTCTCCAACTCTTGGGTGTGGCTTAAAACTTTTTGAATAACCCTCATATCAGTTAAATCTGAAATTCTTTTTATGCAAAGATTTTATTTAATTTTGCATGGAATATTGGTTAGCATGCTAATCTCAGACAATTACTAAGTGAATTTGTTCCTTACTGAGTGCCCGCAATTATAAGGTTCTGTAAAACCAAATTTAATAACTATATTCTCATGTCAAAAACCTAGTCAAATCACACTTAAAAAAACTGGTTCCTGTTTAATCACCAGAGTTAAACAGCATTGATCCTGGTCAGTACTTAGATGGGGTATGACTTGGGAATAGCATGTACTGTAAACAAACTCCTACAATCTTAAATGTTTTGGTGGTAAATAACCAACAACAGGTTGATAACCTGTAAAAACCCAAAATCAACCAGTCAAATCCCCAAATTTTAGCAAAACGATTTTAATTTCCTGTAAAGTAAAAGTTGATGTTTTACATAGACACTTCCAGGCTTGAATATAAAAGCAAAGAAGCTGGATTTATTTCCAATCCCATTCAGAAATAACAGATCAAAGTTTGAGCTTATGTATTTTTATGTACTTAACTCAAACCAAGAAATCAACAAAATATGGTTTTCTAAATAAAAATAGAATTAAAAAAGTTGAGCTATCATTGTTGGAGTGATGTATGTTTGTTTCTGACAAGGATTTTCAGTTCTTTCAAAAGTTTTTTTATTTTTAATGTACTTCATTTTTTATTTGACGCCATTTATATTTGTGGAATTAACTTTTTAGTTAATTAGGTTTCAGTTCATTGTTATATGGTAAAAACTACATGAATTTTTTTTCTCAGGCAATCTTGATGCTTGTAGCATTTCATATATAGAAGCCAATTATATTCATCCCTTCATCATTAAAAGAGTGCACAACTTGAGCAAAATGATTGAGATCAAGTGTTCCACTGATGCTAATTATATCAGCAGATTAGAAAATTTGGGTTTTTTTTTCTCTTTCAGGCTCGCGATGAAGGCACAAATCTAAACAAATGGTTGATGGTTAATATCCAAAACGTTCAGGAGTTTTCTTGCCAAACTTTAAACCGTGATGTTTGGAGTAACAGTGCTGTCCGCAGCATCGTGCAAGAGCATTTCATTTTATGGCAGGTAGACACTTTCTGCTCTCTTTTCAGCTTCTCCTCGCACATTCTTTCTCCTAACGTTTTTTTTTTACTGCTGCTAGTCTTGAGTTCTTGAAAAGATTGTAACAATTGTTCAATTCTATCCACAAAAAAACCCTAACCTACTGACATCTTGATCCAGTCCAAGTGTTCTCTTGGGTCTCAAATTGCTAAAAGTCCATATTAATACGGCTCCTTTTGTAAAGTCCCAAATGTTTGTTCTGGTTCAAGCCAAAGGGACTTTTTTTACCCCACCCTTACTTTTTTAATGTTTATCTCTGTCTTCAGTAAATTTTGTGGTTCCCTTTGATTTTTTTGTTAAATTATTCCAAATTTTTCTTGGGTTGACTTGCTCTTTCTATTTTTGGTGTTTCTTAATTAGACAAAGCAAGTGTTAACAACTTTGAAAATTGCATGGAGGCAAATAATTCAATGCTTTTTTTTTCTCCTTTCTATCTTTAGAGCACCAAATATTGGATGTATCTGTTTTTGATGAGCAAGAATTGATAAACATTTGAAATATTCTTTTCGGTTTCTATTTTGTCGTTTGTCTCTGATAGAACACTACTTGCCATTGATTGTCAAATTATCTTACTATCAAATATTTTTCTCTATTTCTTGTTAGGTGTACCATGATAGTGAGGAGGGCCGTAAATATATGCAGTTCTACAAGGTGAAAAGTTGGCCATATATCGCCGTTCTAGATCCTCAAACAGGTATGAAAAACCCATTTTTCTTATCAACCAAGTTCATAAGAAAATGTTTCAGGGCTAAAAAGATTTTTGGAATTCTTAAGATTCTGTTGTTTTGTGATTGAATTGATCCTTAGCTTAGAGATTCAATTTTTTGGGGGGCTCAATTTTCCTGACTTTTTCAGAGTTGGTATAACCTAACAAATTTATTTTCTTGATTTTTTTTTTTTTTTTAATTTTCTATTTATTGTCTACATTGCCTCCCCCCCCCCATGAACAAAATCAGGAAATAATAAAGATTCACGAAACTTCCTCTGGTAACAAAATTCTTCTATTAAGTCTTTTCTTGTTATTGACAAATTGTTTCTGGATTTGCTTCCAGGAGAAAAACTGACCGAATGGAACAATTTGGACCATACAAAGTTCTGTGAATATGGTAAGTGATGAAAACAGTGGTTAAATGACATTTTTGATATCAAAATTCTTTACATAATCTTTTTTTTTTTTTTCTCTACTTAAAACAATGACAAACATCTCTTCTACAAGATTCCGTTTCTTTTTTCATTTCAGCAGCTGAATTTTTATCTTTGCATCCATCACTTGATGGGAGCTTAAGTCCCCCGCACAAATGCTTGAAACCAGTGAGTTCTATATTTCTTGTTTGAATGCTGTCCTATTTATGTCAATTATTCACTGTATGACGAAATGGTGGTAGAAACGATCTTAGCCTCATCTGGAATATTAACCAAAGATTATTGTATTTGTGTATAAAAACAAAAAATTATTAAAAAAATGAGAAATAAGGAAATATTTCAAATTTTAAGAATATTCTTCAGCATTGTGTTGATATTAAATTAAAAAAATAATTTGGAAATTTCATTGATGTTAAAAGTCAAAGTATGTATGAATTTTTAATTTTTATTCTGATACACAGAACATTGTAAATTTCATGAGTCAGATTTTTATTTTTCAATTATTTTATTTTGAAAACTATTAAAAAGGTACCTATTTGTTTTTCTCCTTTTGCCACAGGAACAAAGTCTTGTGGATGCCAGTGAAGATGCTCAGCTCCAGGCTGCAATAAAAGCTTCTCTAGAACAGGAAAAAAAAAATACTTCTGATTCTTGTGATTCTGGATCGGAATATGACGTAGATTTGGAAACATTCACAGGCTCTGAGGATGACAGTCTCCCCTCGCCTATTAAAAGGACTAAACCTTCTGAAAAAAAGTCTCCCCACTTCTCCAATTTACTTCACAAAGTTAGCAAAATATCAGATTCTAAAACAAAGACCTTGTCCAGCATTATTGGTGGTGAAATAAGGGGTAAAAGCAAAACAGTTAGTTTTTCTGAATCATCATCCTCCTCATCATCATCATCACCAGTTGTTTTGGAATCGCCGTGTTCCAGTAAAAAATCAGCCTCCCCAGTGCCTACGAAAGAAGCTAGTCAACCGCAATGGCACAAGCATCTTGGCTCCAAAGACGGTAATATTTTTTTTTTTTGTCATTTTGGTTTGAATTCTTTGAAACAGATTAAATGCATCTTACTGAATTATATCCGGCAATACAGAAATATGTCATCTTTCTGCTAAAAAGTAAAGGAAAGAAAAAAAAAAAGCCAACCAAAGTGAACCACACAGAATAAGTCAATAGTAATTATTCTTGTCATTTCCAAATTTTTAAATAAAAAAAAAAAAATTACAAAAGTGCAGTGAGTGGTGCTTGTGGTCATGATGGTTGGTTTGTCAGGATCTAAACTCATTATCAGAATCTTTTGAGGATGGCTACCATTTTGAACAGAGAAATCATAAACCATCCAAATATTTTTTTCTTTTTCAGATCCAGTAACAAATCTCATGATACGGTTTCCTTCTGGTAGTAAACAACAATTATCTCTTCCATGTTCTTCTAAATTATTGGTAAGTACAAATTGCTGCCTTGTAAAATCTGTCCATTCTGATATTGAATATTTTGACAAAAGGCTACATTCTTCAGAGCTCCCAATCAGTGGTCTAGTTTTCTTTTTTGAAAACTAGAAGACAGTTAAAAACTGGTTTTCATAATTCAGTCTTCATTTTATACTGCGTTGGGAGGACAGACAGAGAAAAATAGTGTCATAAAGTACAAAGGTGACAATGTATGTTGTTCTTATTCAAAGTTTGGCAAGACAGCAGCAGAAGGCGTGTGAATACGATTGATGGAACTTCTGGAAATAATTTGACAATACAGTGGTATGGAGGTGAGGACATGCAAGCTCTTTCGGGTGCACATTCGGATGCACACTTAATTAGAATTGGCTGACAATGTTGGTATCAACCATTGAAAGATAGGTTAATAGTAAATCTCACTGGATGCTGCTATTTTGACTTAATCAGCTGACCTGATCTGGGAGTGAATATAAACACTGGGGGTTAAAGAATTAGTGAACCGAGATGTTTCATTACCAGTGTTGGAAAAAGGATTTGGAATTGTGGATGCCACACACAAATTTATTAAAAGAAAACTTGGCAATTGTTGTATATCTGTCATTAACTGAATGAGTGAGACTAACATTCAAAATCAGCATGGATGACAGTTACATTTGTTAAAATATCCTTGGCCATGTATTTTTACAGGACAGCAACTGCTGTTTTAATGCATTTTTAGCTTTTGAAAAGCTACCTGAATACTGAAGCTGATGTCTTGGATAATGGCAGAAACAAGACAGTCAGTGCTAACATTGTTGTATAATTTAACCTTTGTTAAATACAATAAGATCCTTCATGATTGAAGGTAAGTATCCAACCCACAGTTTTCCTTCCTGTTAAATTGATATTGTCTTGGACATCTCATGTATATTACCAAAGCCATTCCCTGGAATTTTTTGATTTCTCAAATGTGTTTTCTCTTCATAGTCAATAAGAAGTTTACTTCCAACAAATCTGTAGTCAGAACAAATTCATAAAAGTGAATGAAAACACCACTACAGCTGTTTGACAATCCACTTTCATCAATATTGTACAACTGTTTCTCATAATTTCTTTCATGGTCTTCTCTTGCCAAGGAAGGCTTTAATCAGTCTGTTGTAAAAATTACAAAAATAAGGCTTCGTGTGAATTAATCTTGCTCTTTTCAATTTCATACTTTATCTAGATGCTGTCAAATTTCTCTCCAATTAAAATGTTAGAAGATGAATACAACATATCACTATCGTAAGAATTTGTTAATGCCCAAGACTTGACATAGCATTATCTACTTTCTATTTTTGGGGCTTCTATCATAAAAAACTGAAAATATTTATTAAAAAGGACAGTGTTAAAAGTACCTTTGAAAAGCTTAAACAGCTGTTAATGCAAGGAAGATTTTGTTTAATCTGTAAAAGAAATATCCTTATTTTGTAAGGTGTGCAAACAGCATAAAAAGTTCTGTTCTGTTTCTTGCATATTTATTAATGAGGTGGTAATGAAGTTTTAACCACATGTGAAGCTGCAGTTCTCCTAACAAGAGATTTCAAAGAGTCATTTCACATCAGGCTGTTCAATATAGAATCTAATGAAAGTTAAAGAAATCCAGCCTTAACAATAAAAAAAAAAAAAACCTCCAACATCTATGTGGGACTAAAGTCTAATGGCAGAAAATTTTAAGTGCTACATTTACACTTAAAAACAAAGTTAGTACAAAATGAATCCACCCAGATTCAAAAGAACTTATAAAGGAAAGGAAAATAGTAAATGGCATGAAGTCATATTTGCTGGCTTTAATTGATGAAAGTCTCATTGGATAAAGTAACTATGATGATAACTACCCGATCTATCTTATTGAAATATTATTCGTTAGATAGCAAACATTTTTTAGTCTATTGTGCTCAAGACAAACCTGGCAAGTTATTAAGTTGATCTTTGTGGTAGAAACTTTAGGCTAACACTCAATATGGTTCCATGATTATGCTACCGCTGGTAAAGTGTGATGGAGATAAAAATCTTTGAAGAATGAATGGATTCAGCTAAAGTAACACAATCAACTCAAAATAAAAATGTGATAATGGGTATGAATATCGTCTTTTACAATTATCACGAGCATAATTTACTTTTGGAAACTTTTATTAGCAAAATTGGTTGGAATTAGAGGCCCAACTCTGATCAATTGGCCAATCATGGCTGGCTATGATATGTGTCCTGTACAGGAAAGTTGGCACATTTAACATTGTAAATGTACAATGGTATAATCTATTTTTGCCAAAGTATGGCGAGGATTTAAAAAAAAAAAATTTTTTTTTTTTTTTTGCACACAAACTTATGTAAGCAAAACTGCTCACCAAATATGTTTCCTTTTTTCATTAAATTTTCTCTTTCTTTTCTTGCAGGCTCTTGAGGAATATGTTCAAGAAGAAGGTTATTCTAGTGAAAAATATGAACTTCTAACCAATTACCCTCGGAGAAAACTTTCAGAGTTAGATATGAATTTGACATTAAAAGATGCCGGCCTCTTCCCACAAGATACAGTTTTTGTCCAAGAGAGGTGATGTTGGGTTACTCAATCATTATCACATGAAAGTGAGGAAGGAGCAGCAATTGTTCATCACTGCCAAAACTATTGTCTCAGGGCTTTGGCCATTATGGCAGAGAGCTCAGGACTTGATCTAAAGACTGCCACAATGTCTAGAATTATAGCACTCTTGACTATCATTCTTAAATTTCTTTTTAATTTTCATATCATGCAAAGTGATTCCAGACATCAACTAATTGTTCAGCTGCTAAAAGACAGCATTAACAGCCTTTTTGTCTTTTCAACATTTAATATTCTCTAAATGGCAGCAAAATATGCCCCCCTCCCCCCAGCTATCATCATGCAATAAATTTTCATTTCTAACATTTGTATTGATAAAATTAAATAAGAATCAGTTTCATGGGTGAGTGTTGCATTAAAAACCCTAGTGTTTTGTAGCATAACAAATGAATAGCTGATAATTCAAAAACAATAACATAACAATTTATTTACAAAGAGACTAACTTTTTCTCACATGAAATACTGGTTATCAACATCTGTAATTTCATTGAGAACACATTTAGGCAACAGAGTTTCAGCTGGAACTTCAGTTTCTTCAGAAATGACTTGGTATCGACTGTCATTGGGTAACATATCATCCAGTAAATGACACAACAGGTTGTCGTTTTCATAGGTTGGGAAATAATACCTGCATAGATAAATTGAATGGATCAGCAGAATCTGATTACAAGTAAATTTTTTTTTTTTTGTTAAATATCAAATGTCACACTTACTGTGGTTGGTTCCAAACTTTGCTGTCTGGAATTTGCGAGAAATGATTGTTGGTCTCCATATGAGACATTAACAATTCCCAACTGTCAAATTGGAGATCACAATTGAAACATTTCAGTTGGTGAACCTTGGAGAGAAAGAAAAGTGGTGGGATATGAAGTCTTTACATCATTTCAATAAAAGGAGGAATGGGGGAGGAAAAAAAATAATAATTTACCTTTCGTCGAATGAAATTTATTAATTTTACTTGTTGATAAAAATCCAGGTTTTGACTTTTCTTTATTGCTGCAAGATCTAAGCCATGAGAATCCTGTCAAAATATAAATCTGAATTGAAATTCATTGGTAATCAAATTTCACAATTTTGATTTGAATTCTGAAAATTCTTTCCCATCCCCACTTGTAATAAAAGAATTTTTTTTTTTAGTTTAGGATAAAAATGTTTAGCTGGGCATGCGTACCTTCATGTGCGTTTGGAGATTGTCAGTGATAGTGGAAGAAAAAGTGCAAAATAGGCAAATTGCTTGGGAACCACTTTCATCATGCCAATCGTCCCATGTCCTTTGAAAATAAAAAGTATCTAAAATTAACATTGCTTTTTTTTTTCTTAAACATTTAAGTAAAAATTAATTTTCAAAAAATGTTTTGGAATGGAAAAATAGAAAAACTGAAATTTCTGAAAGAATTTTATTGATTTTTGCTGTTTAAACTCTGGTCTAAAAATTTCACTTTTCAATGAGATTTGTCTCTTCTGTCATTAGAAGTCTAATAGGTGCTTGCTGTAGATGAAAGTTTCAATCTCTCCAAGTGCTCTATTACTGAGACCTTGTGCTAGACAAAGGCTCAGTTTAGCAAGATTAAAATATTCATGCATTGACTGATATGTATTTAGAAGAATCTGCAATGTTATTGGTCTTGACCTGGCATTTCATTTTCAGTCACATAACACCATAATGTAGCTTCCTTGTGCCTTTTCTATAAATACTTTCATGGTAATTCTTCTGATGAACTTTCCTCTTTGGTATGTAGAATTTAAGTGCAGTAGTGGCAAATTTTCATCATTTTACAACTGAATTGTTAACTTTGATCTTCAAAAATTTAAATGCAATAATCAATTGTTATCTTCTGTTCTCTCTCAATAGTATTTTTTTATCTTGCTAGTAACTCCTTGCATCTTGGGGAGTGATTAAAAACCAATTTATCACTAACATGTGAACACTTGTCAAAGTTTGAATTTATAACACATTATCTCAAAAATAGGACAATTGGAATTGATGGGTTTAAATTATCTGCATTAAGAATTTTCCTCAATGCTACAAAGGAAAAAAGAAGAAATAGACACTTACTCTTCATCCATGTCGTGTTCAAGATTTGCTTCCTCAGCCGTTTGAAAACTTTCCCAGTTTTTACCAATTTCCTGTAAAAAAGAATGAATTCGTTCGTTATTCAAACTGCAGACAAAAACGGAATTTTTTTTTTTTAGTGTCTAAGCAGAAGTAATTTCAAAGTTTCACCTGTTTGATTTCTAAGTGTTGATCAGTTTTTCAATAGATTAAAGCTTTGTAAATCTAATGTTCAATTCAAAAGAGATTATCAACTTACATTTGGGAGACTGGAAACAACAGTCTCCTAACTTTTTGGAGAAAAAAGAAACTGACAATTTACCAAAATGTTTTTTTTTGGGGGGGGGGGTTGACTGTTCAATATGAAACAAAAACTCTTCCTTACCAAATAATTAATGACGTAATATTTATCATAAGTCTTGTTGTTTGATTTGATTCTTTTATGCTGCTTTTTGCGCATATGTTCTTTCAGCGTTGGACGATCACGGAAGCTTTTCTCACAATATAAACATTGCAAACTGTCAACAGAAAAGAAAAACTGTTTTCAAGCAAAGTATATATAGTGTCATCTCTACTCATTTGCAAAATTAATGGCAAATAATTTGATAGAATTGATCTAATATTTTAGAAAAGTGTTAGGGCTGAAAAACTGGGCTCAACATGAGAAAAGAAATTCCCCGACAATTCATTTTTTTCATGGCACCATTTTTCCATTTTCCTTGTAAAATAGTTACATCTGTCCCATAATAGTAGTTACATTTACTTTATGAAATGCATAGGCAAATGTAACAACTGTTATGGGACAAAGATAGTTTTTGCTAAAGCCACATTTTAAAAATGTCTTCCAATTTTCAACATTCTGTAAAATGTTTTAATCAAGGAAAATGCAACACCAAATACTTACTTGGTTAATTTTTCTTGCAATTTATCTAAGAATTCTGTTGTAAATACTGAAATAGAAGTAAATGAAGAAGAATTAGAAATCTAATTTCATTAGATTTTATAATCAATCCAACATCATAAGAGATTTTCTTAGGAAAAATCTCAAAGATGATTGTTGGGAGAATAAAAAGATTTTTTATATAAGTATGTATGAGATGGGCTAACGTTTTTTTTTCTTTGATGGGGAACAACAAAAATAGTACAATATTCTGGCAAATCCCTTCTACTTTGCCTTTTTTCATGTGGATTATCTGTATGGAAAAAGGTGGACTTTTTTTTTTCTCTGTATGAAGAAAATTGCAAATTTTCTATTAAAGGTACCCCCCCCCCCCAATAATAATACGTGGAATGCTAAATGAAAAATTGAAGAAATCAAAGATAATCATTGTTTTTAATGTAGGCACATCATTAACTCACCAAGATTGTCTGGTTGGCCGACATTGAATCCATGATCAAAGGCCATGTGATCAAACAGTTCCGACCTGAAAGCAAAAGCAGCAGAAGAGACAACTTTTCAATAAAAAAATCTTTAGCAAAATGGAAGCAGAGAGAGATCAACTAAAGAGCTACATCAATCGTATGTAAGAGAAACAGTTGAAAGGATTTGTGCAATTGTGGAGAAGAATATAAAAAAAGGAATCCAATGATTGCCTAAAGTCAGATTTCAGGAACATAAGTCAGTCAGCCAACGGAGAAAAGTCTGGTACATTCACTTCTAGCTGGAAGAAAGCTTCCTACTATATGCTCCCTGGGATAAGCTTCAAATAATAGGGATTATTGTGGGAAGATAAGGAAATTGAAGAAGGAAAAACATTCAATTAAGTCATTTGAACCTTAATTGATTATCTGCTTTGCCAACTCCAGCATTCAATGTCAAAATGCTCATCAAGGCTAACATGTTAATTTCAGATTAGAATTAACATTCATTTGTTATGAAAGAGTATAAATATGTGTCTGTTAATAGATTCAATAAATTTAAACATCTGTCCCTGCTTAATTTTTCAAGGTGAAACTCAGGAGTTTCAAACCAGATAAATTACTGAAGTTTTCTTGATTAATTCTATATTATAGCACTAATTATCTATTTAGCACTTTTTGGCAGCAGTTCTGCTAGACTGGAAAATATGTTAAATTCTTGCAATTTCAGTGTATGTTTTTTTATATATATATATACTAGCAGCATGGCCTGGCGTTGCCTGTGCTAGATTAAAAAATCGTACAACATACAGTAATCGCTATTTTTGTCCTTCCTTGCCTTTAAAGGAGTGCCCTTTGCTGTACTGATGTTGCTACATGCCTTACTTCTTGCCTATCTCACACTGCAAATTTTTTCTAAGCTCTATACTAAACATTAAATCTGTTAAAAAAAAAAAAAGAACTAAACAAAATGAACACAAAATGTAAATTTTGGTGCAAATCCGTCAAAAATTGCATCCGTGCATTCATTACACACACATCCTGCCTTTTATAGATAGAGATAAAAAGAAATATAGTTTTAAGGTGTGCTATATTTATGGAATAAAGTGCTCAGTATCAGATAGAGCGTATGTAAATATAAAAGTGAACATTGAAGTTAACACTCAGGTGACATACTAGATGCAATAGTCAGGCTGCGAATGTTGGAATTTTCCTCAGCTATTTATATATAATGGCAGTTATTTATTTTATACTAACCTAAACAAAATAGATTTTCTAGATGTTACCTTTAACCTAAGAAAAGGCACATATAAACCATACAGAAAACCCAATGATAAACCACTGTACGTACACACATCCTCCAATCACCCGCCTTCAATAATCAAAATACCAAAATCAATTAACCACAGGCTTTCCGACAATTAGGAAAGACTATGAAACAGCAACTAAAAGATAGTGGATTCCCGAAAACACTCACATACTCACCACAGAGCACAAGAAAGGCCAACAGGAAGAGAAATATATGGTTCAACGCACCGTACAGCAAAAACGTAAAAACAAACAGGTAAAAATATTCTTCACACTTCCTGGAATCAAGCACTCTACACAAAATATTCAATAAAAACACTAAAAATCAGCTACAGTAGCACCGAGAACATGGCATAAATAATAAAAAAGCACCAGGAAAACTATCAACAAACCACCTGAACAAATTAAACCCATATGTAACTAGAATAAAGAATGAATGTCCCTTAAATGGTAATTGCTTACAAAACAACATAATATACCAAGCCACAGTAAAATCACCAGATAATGAAGAAAAAGTATATATATGAGTAACTGAAGGACCCTGGAAGCAAAAACTATGCACACAAAACATCTTTCACCAATAATAAATATGCAAACAGCACAACGCTTTCTAAGTATATCTGGAAAATTAAAGACAAGAAGCAAATCACACCAAAAATATCAGGGAAAAGATCATCAGCCTACAACAATCAATCCAAAAACTGCTAAATCTGCTTGGAGGAAAAAATAGCTATTATTACCTTCTCAGACCAAAATAAATTACTAAATAAACAATCTGAGCTCATCACAAAATGCAGACATGAAAACAAATCTTTACTATGTTACTTAAAAATAAAAAACTGAAATGAATAAACAAAATATAGAAAACAAGAAAAATAAATTAACCCAAACAAATTAACAAACCATTCCCATTAGAATAAACGAAATAGAATAAATAAAAATAAAAAACAAGTAAAAATAATCAACCCAAATAAATAAAACAAATTAACAAACCAATCCCGCCAAAATGACTTAGAATAGACTACAAATAACCAATCTAAAAATTAGACATAAAAATAGCTATAATTGCTATATAACAATAACAAAAAACATTACTACGTTACTCAAAAATTGAAAACTAAATGAGTAAATAAAATATAAAAATAAGTAAATAAATATAAAAGAAAAATTAATCCAAATAAATGAATTGCCCCCCCCCCCCCCTGCACTAAAATAACCGTTAGAACTAATAGATATAAGCATAAATAAATTAAAGTGCCCCCTCCACCGCCAAAATAACAGAATAGACTAAGCATATCACCACCCCAATTTTTTTTACTGTTAAAACATCAAAAACTGAAAAGAATAAATACAAAATGAAAATGTAAAACAAAAACTGAAAAGAATAAATACAAAATGAAAATGTAAAACAAGTAAAATAAATTAAACCAAATAAACAAACAAGTCACTTTCGCAAAAATAACTGCCAGAATAGATTACCCACAATGCACTACTGACCTATATATGTGTGTGTGTTGAGATATATATATATATATATATATATATATATATATTAGTCAAGGAAAAATCCAACATTCGTGGTCTGACGATTACATCTAGCATGAAGCAGTCTGTCGCTTCTGAGTGTTGACTTCAATGTTCACTTATATACATACATAGGCTCACAATAAAATAACAGCTATTGATATATCCTTAGGTACTTGGTAATAGTAATTTGGGTAATCATGTCTTCTTAATAGGCTGCTGTTACTTTCTGCAGTAGACTGATTATCAATCAAAGTTATAAGACCCAATCTGTTCTACTATTTAATCCATAGCTGTGAGGAAAAAAAAATGGATTCATACCTTTCCAAAAGGTAATTGAGTTAATGTAACAAACTCGACTGGAATTTGAATTTAGCATACAGCAGCTGGTATTCCCAATTGGTCTAGGTACTAACCAGGTTCAATGTTACTTAACTTTGATGATCTTAGTTAAGTTAAACAACATTAAGCAACTGGGTTCTATGGCCTTGGTTGGCAACCAGTCTACTGCAGTAAGTAATGGCAACTTACTGTGGGAATTCTGCCAAGTCAATCATGAATTGAAAAAGAGATGATCACCCAAACAATCTTAATTTGTTTCAATGTGATATGGCTGTGAGCAGATTGTTATCTATTAAATCATATAATGTAATGCATATCAAAGTGAACAATATTTGAGGAAAAGGTGCTCAATAGCTATCTAGGGCAATTGAATTAAAAGTATTTGGGTTATCAGTTGTAAAGAATTCACAGGCTTGGCAGAAAACTTTGAATTTGAAAATTTAGTGTATATAAATAAGCATTTATAAATTAAATATACATTGTGTAATGATCAATACAGTTATTCTTGAACGTGAAGCTAGAAAGAAAATTTTACTAACTCAGTTGTGACTCAATGAGTTTGTGAAGAATGTGGCTATGTGTGCTAATCACAAGCTGGGTGGAGAAGTTATATTAAGGGGTCAGGTGCAGAGGGCATCAGATTGAATATAAATGTTACCATCAGCAGAAAGGGTGTGAAACCTGGGATAAACAAAAATCAGCAGTGGAATAGAACTTTAAAAACCTCTTTCTGGTTTTAAAAGTCAAAGTACAGCCCATGAGGAGGAAGCTGCAGCAGATGTGTAGTTATGGTGCAGAGATATTTATGCATGTAACAGAGTGGATAATTGTTGTGATCTCTCATATATATATATATATATATATATATATATATATATATATATATATATATGAGATGTGTAGTTTAACCGAAAAACCAACTTTTTTTCAGTTTCATCTTCACACTGTGAAACCGCATCAAAATTTTTTACAAAACCGAATGTTTTTATATCACTACTTAGTGACCATATCCAAAGAAACACTATTGAAAAAGACTTTCAGAAGTTAATAAAATTAAATTTTATCAACATTTATACCATTGTAAGAGAAAAAGATTGAACAAAAATGTTAAAAACATTTAATTAATTAGTTTTAGGAAATAAATATGAAATCTATTTGTTTACAAAAGAAATGAAGAAGAAAAAAAAAAAGGGAATATGACATGATGTCTGAAATCTATTTGTTTCAGTTTAAAAAAAAAAAAAAATAGTTGCCAGTTTCGTCTTAATGTTAAGTTTTATGAAGTCAGATTTTTTGTAAGGGTAATTAATTGTTTTCTAGTAAACCAGTATGTCAATCAAGAAATAAAGTTGTAAACAAGAAAAATGGGTGATGATCAACGGGGCTTCTTTTGTGTCAAAAGCCTGCCTGGTATTTTGTTATTAGTTTCCAGGTACCATATTCGTCTGCTATTAATCATCTTTTTGAGTGTCTTACAATATAACTAGTGAGAGTTATTGGCTGGTAATTTGTTGGGTCTGTATTGTCTTTGCCAGGTTTGGGTATTGGTAGAAGTGTGGCTTGTTTCCAGAATTTGCCAACCCATATAGGGTTGAGAGTTTGGAGAAGGTAAGCTAATGATAGTTAAGGTAATTGTTTTAGTAATTGATAATGTATTTCATCAAGACCAAACGCTGGTGTCATGGGCTTTGTTTAGCATTTCTTGTAGTTCTAGTTCTGTGAATGGTTGGTTTTTAGGTTTCATTATTTTTTGATTTAAAGTTTTTTTTTTTTTTTTCTTGGCTCTATTTGATGGTTTGGATTGCTTTGCAGTGGTTTTTTGATGAAGAGTTTTCTGAAAACGGTTTCAGCTAGGAGATCTGCAAGGTCTTTTTTGTTGGTGATCTTTGTCTTATTGTAGGAAAGGTGCTTGATAGGGTTTGGGACAGTTCTTCCTGCCATACTTTTTTGAGTTTGGTGCTTGAGTTTATTTTGGATACAGAATCTTTTCCATTTGGATTCTTTGGGAGTTTTACAGGCTATGGCTGTAGTCTTTTTTGTATTCATCTAGGTTTACACTGGTAGCGGGATTTTTTTTTTTTTTTTTTTTTAAATTTCATAAGTTGGCTCGCTATGTACAAATTACTTTATTTCAATTGTCCTTGAACCATGTCCTACTGAGTTGTGAGGTGCAGGAGCTTTTTTTTTCTTTTGTTTTCATTGTCTATCGAGGTGCAGGATCTTGGTAAAATGTGTTGTTCGTTCTTCCTTATTTACGTTTGTTTCTGGTATCAGTTTGAGTTTGAAGACATTTGGGAATTCTGTGCAGTTAGCTTTTCGAAGATTCCAGAGGCATGTTTCATGATTTAGTTTAGGGATTGGGTTTTTCTAGTATAATGGTGAAGCGATCACTTCCACACGTCATGAATTGACCAGGTAGAATCCACGTGTATATATATATATATATTAGCTTCGCACATTGTTAAGTCTATGGCAGCATATGTTCCTATTGTGTGATGTAGATATCTATTTGTTTTGTTATTTAGGACGCATAGCTGTCTTTGATTTAATAATGTTTCTATGAATTTGTCTTTCTTATTTCTTTCTTTACTCTCCCATATTATGTTATGACAGAGTCACCCATTAATATGAAGGCTTTTGTAGTTGCTGTATTAATTGATGTAATTCTGTTTCATTAGGGATTCATCGGGAGGTTTGTATATAGAGCAGAAGAATAACGTTTTGTGTTATTGCTTCTGCCTGCAATTTTGTATTGACTATTATTTCACTATAAGGTTGTATGGTAATGTTAATAAATATTGATGAGCAGGTAGGTTAAGAAAAGGTCTTTTTCTTTCAGGTGAGTTTCCTGTAAGCATATAATTACTGGGTTAAAGGTCGAGGTGAGAAGAATTAATTTGTTGATATTAATTTTGACACCACTTTTATGTCCCATTGTATTATTTTGTTTGTCATGGTTTTTATATTTTGCTTAGTTGCATATACGTATGTTTATGTTGTGTTAATTGAATCATTTTATGGATTTGATTCTTTACGTTGGTTTTTTTTATACAAATGCTCATAAAGGTCTACGTCCATTTTTTTCCAGAGTTTCAAGAGCATTTTTCGTTTGAATTTGTTGACTTTTTTGTATTCTTGTATATTCTTTGGGAGATTTCTACTCTCTCTTGAGTTTTTTTGTTTTCTTCAGAGGATGGATTGAAGATCTTTGTTTGAAATTACTTTTAATTGGTGACTTTTGGATAACCTGTGGGGAGGCTCCATTGTTATTTTGTCATTAGTTTCATTCAATATCATTTCATTATTCTAAATCAGACTTTATCTGATTTCATTTATAAATTTTGGCCAGACATTTGGTCTGAATTGAATTAATCTTTTCATCTGGTTATATTTCTGATGATTTCTTGCACATTATTTTTTGTTATTTCGACTTTTCTTTCATATATCCCCTCCAAAATCTTAAATGCTTTTGACATATTTTACCATCATTATTTCTTTCTCTCCAAATCTTACTCTGGCATATGCTGGGTGTTCTTCTCCACAATTTGTATATTTATATATATCTCTGCATCTATTTGTGGTGTGATCTGAGTCCTTTTGCCCACATCGACCACATACTGTTTTACCATAGCATCCATCCTTATGATGTCCAAACCTCTGGTAGTTGGAACAACAGAGAGGATTTAGGATGAAGGGTCCCGCCTTTTTGACATTGTATGCTATTTTTATTTCTTTTGGGATAGTTGGTACATTAAATGTCAGGATGTAAGTGTTTGTTAGGGATATTTTCGTTATTCTTTTTAATTGTCACTCCCTGGTTTTCAATTTAATTCTTTATCTCCTTAATGGTACACAGGGAGAATCATCTACTACATACCCACCAAGAAGTATTCAGATTTTTGTGAGTGTATGCTTTTATTTTTTTTATTATGAAATGCTGTCATTTTCAGTAATGTCTCTGTATGTCTTTCCTTCTCAACCTCTACCAAAATTATGCCATTTTTTTTTTTTTTTTTAGATTTTTAGGCTCTATTTTTAAAGATTTGATCTTTTCATTATGGAAGGGAGATAATTCTGTAAGTGGGGTTTCATTAAGTAATTTATCCATGGAATAGATTTATTACTTCACTGTCCCTGTTCCCCACCCACCACAGTGCCCAATTTAATGGGAAATACTAAATGGGAACCCATTCGCCTTTGTAAGAGAGGCCTACAGCAATGGTATACTCATATTTGGAGGCAGGCCATAATCCTTAATTCCCCTTAGGTTTCGCTATCCAAGAACTAGTGAAATGTCTGGAGTATCTATAATGCATCATAGTTCTTTCCTTTCAAACTGACTGACCCTACAGCCAACACCTTCTAAATATTTTATATATTTACTTTTGAGGTACTTTGAAATGATGACCAAATGTTCTTCCTTCCATTTTGGTTACTTTAAATCAGGGCTTGATGCAACCAGACAATTGATCAGATTGGGCCTCTCCGACCGACCATCCGCCTAGTACAAGTAAGGGCCAAAGTGGTGTGCTAAGACTCAGAAGTATCTAACCAGACTCCTGAAGCCCTTAACCACCAGGATCCCATCCCCAGGTATTACAGGAATCCACCCACAACAAACAGGTGGCCTACGTGGGGGTGGGGAGGGGGAAATTGTATCAAATAATTTCATTTTCACAAAAATAAAAACGTTTTGACAAAATTTCATTCTCTTATAGAGGTTCAAAATCTTTAAATATTTCTGAAGAATAATTAGTATAATGGGGAGGAAATTTAAAATTTAAATTATATATATATATATATATATATATCTGTTTATTTTTCATTTAAGATAAATAATTTTTTATCACCCAATGTTTGTGAAAGTACCTCCTCCCTCCAAAAAAGAAAAAGTTTCAAAAAATTATTATTTAAAAATATATGCAGTTATCAATGATGTAAGCAGAGTTTCAAACTTGACATTTATTAAAAAAACAAAACATAACTGTTTAAAAAGTCAGGGATCGATTTGACACTGTATTTATAATACCCCCTCCACTTCTAAACGAAAAAAAACAAAAAAAAAAACATCAATATTTTTAAATTCTAACAAATGTCATGGTTTGAGAAAAGTCTCCACAAAAAATTATTTCCTTCCAAAACTTTTGAATAAATTGTGATATTGAATGATATGAGGTGATGATGGCCAAGATTAACAAAAACAAGTCCATTGATTTGTAATAAGGTACATGAAAGAGGTTCTTCCCGAGCCAAAGTTCCAAGATGGGTCTCTGCATTTTAGTGATGTGATTTAGAGCCAGCCTCCAACTTGAAAAAAATAAAGTGTCAGTTAAGACATTTTGCTTTGAAAGGTGATTGATCTTGACATTCATTTTTCTATCCAGGTTTTGTGATGGACGCGTGGCGTTTGGATTGCCACTGGTATTCTTGTGATATCAGACACTGCTATTGGCTTAAATAAGACAAGCCATTATTTCATAAGTGATATGTCATATCAAGATATAATGGAGGGCATCTTTGTTTTGCATCCCCTTAGAGGAAGACTCAATGCAGTCTTGGACATTGAATATCATTGTAATTTTGAGTTCTGGCCCTGAATGTGAAAAGTAGAGGTTTTAGGGTAGGTGTAGATAGTTTACTAGACTGACTCCTGCAGCAATGGCTTTGAAGAAACAATTACTATTAGTTGTTTGTTTTGCCTAAGTTCTGTATTTCATTGGTGGTTTGAATCAATCATTTCCTGAACTATAATGTTGCATCCTTGTGGATTGAGAGAAATGAATAGGGTTTCCACCACTGATAATCATGGCACAAGAGGAGAGTTTCTCTTCAAAGAAATCACTTGATTCAGTCTAGAATCATTTTAGACAACATTTTTGTACAGTCTTCCTATTGAGTTTATTTTTTTCCTCTTAACAGAATTATTTGTGCTTAAAACATTTTTTTTTGTAAATCTTCCATAGTTATTTATTTTCTTCACTTTTTTTAGAACAAATACCTACTTTCTGGTTATAAAAAAAGAAAATGGAACAGGCAGATAAAATGATACCCCCCACCAACACACCCACCCAGAAAACAGTAGCCTTTCTAACCTGAAGTGTGAAATACAAGTCACATATTACCCCCCATCTAAAACTTGTGTATTTTTACTTTATTTGGAGGTTCCCCCCTCTCCTCCATCACTGTGTCAATAAAATAAGTTTAAATAATTAATGGATTTTAATCCAGTATTATTTTTATTAGTATATTATTATATTTAGTGGATACACATGTCTGAGAGGACATTCCTTGTTTAAAACAGAGAGGGAGAAGAAAAAAAAGGAAAAAAAAGAGAATGTTTACTCAAACATGTGTATCCACTGAAAATAATGCGTACACATACATTCTCACTAACTCACCTATTTCCAATAAAGTGTTCTCGGCAAAAGAGACAACTTCTGGAAAATGTTTCATCTTCTCGCTCTTTTTGTTGAAAGGCAAGGATGGCTTCCTAAAGAAAAAAAAAAAAAAAAAAATCAAATAAAACACGGATATTCTCTCGTATTTCTTGCAGTTGAAAGACTGGGAAAACTCATGGACAAATTTCTGTCAGGTGGGGCTAGAATGAGGAAAATTTGAAATTAAAAGGCAAGCAAATTTCTCTGGCCAAAATATTAGCAGGTGGAAGCATCAGTGGAACGAATAGTAAATTTGGGAGAAGGAATCTTGTAAAACAAAACAAACAACAAAGATGACCAAAAAAACAAAAAAAAATATTTGAAATGAAATTCAGAAATGCCAGATTCATCCCCAAAATGAAAACCTATCTACCACATTTAAACATTTGGTATCAGAAAATTTCAGACATTAATTCTGCAAGTAAAAATTCTCAGGAAATAAATGAATTTTTCAAAAACATTTTTGAACTTGCATGTCTCAAGTTCAATTAAGAATCTTTGCAGATGAAGTGTTGGTAAAAAACAAACATGAAATCAATATAAAACTTACAAGTTTCTCTCTCTGCAAATTTTGCCTCAAAAGTTTATCTTCAGGCAGAACATCAGACAACAAATAATATTCTTCACGGAGACCTGAAACAATCAGAACAATTCTTTAATCAAAGAGCAAAAAGAATCCATCAGCAAACAAAAGTTTTTTTAATGATGACAAAGTCAATTTTTAAAAGATTAAACACTGAAAAATAACAAAAATAGAAATTGACAATAATTCTAAATTTGCAAATATTTTCTGGTATTGAAACTTTGGTATCTTTCATTTTGTGCAACTAAAATGCATCCGGAAAAGGAACAAAGAATAAAAATAAATACCTTTTTATTCATAACCTTCATCCTTAGAACCTCAATTAGATTATAATAACTTTTCATCAGACAGTTTATTATTCTGCTGGTTAAAATAAATCTAAAAAGTATTTAAACAAGAAGTATTTAAACAGGGCTGTCAGTGCCAACCTGAAAGTATAATGTAGAGGAGTGCTTGCAAACTGATAGTCCCAAGTTGTAGACCTACCACAAAGTTCATAGGGGTGAATAGTTACTGATGTGCCTAACCTGAAGACCTACTTGAAATCATGACCTTTATAAACACAAATCATGAGGATTTTGAAAGCAAATTTTGTGTGATGATAAAAAGTACACATTATGATGGAATATATTTTGTAAAATTTATTCTTCTGGGTGATACATTATTTTCTAAAAATTTAAAACTAAAATGAAGAGATTACATCCTTGACATTATTATCTTTTAGTTAGACATCTTACTTAAAAACACACATGAGTATAGCTCAATAAACACATTACCTTTACAGTTATTAACCAAATTTCGACCTGAAATGTTCATTGGAGAAACAGATAAGTGTAACACTATTTATGTTATTAAGAGGAATGGCCAAAGTATTTTTTAATTATTTAAAAAAAATTTCAATCCTTTTGTAAAATGATCAAAATTTTTTATCAATGATATAACAAACCTATGAAAATTTTAGCACCTTTTTTCCAGTTAAATAATGCATTAATTTGGAAATTCTTGCAAAAATTAAATAATTGTTAAATTTTAATGATACTTTCAGGACTTATTCATAAATGAATTGAATTATTTTTGAAATTATTATTTAGAAAACTTGTGAATTTTTTTTCTTATTTTTTTTTACATGTTACCCACCCCCACTTAATTTCATTAAATTTTGATTGCAAACTTTGTTTTATTAGTTAAAAGCAGAGAATTTTTTTTTAAACAGTTACTCTTTTTACTGAAAATCTGCTCTAAAAAGTAAAATAAATAAAATGGAATAAAACTATGACATTATTTAATTAGATAAGTTTTTAATTGTTTTTGTACATAATAATATATATTAAGGACATTATAGTCTTAAGAAAAAATTTTTTTTTACAATAAATAATGAATTTTTTACAAGAATTGTTTTTTTTAATTCTAATAATTTATAAAGTCTCAAATATCTTTAAAATTTCTTCAAAATTTTGATCACGTTAGGTTATTAAGTTATTAAGTGAAGACTATATTTACTAATCAAAAATTGAAAAGCTTAATACAAATCATCACTAAGATTTTTAAAATAGTTTAATTTTTTTTTATTTGTATAAAGATGCACATTTTAAAAATATTGATGAATATACACAACATTATCTGAAAATAAGATCAATGATTATAGTAAATTTAAAGTCAACATTCCTAAAATTAGATTATGGAGAATATTTTCCAGCATTTTTAAGATTACTGAGTACTTAAAAATTATATAAAAAGGTGTTCTGTCATTTTCTTAAAGAATGTTTTAACAGATAAAGTTAAAACATAAAACAACAATAAACCTGTCAATACCTCATCAGTGTTCATTATTGCTCATCAATCATCTAAGAAGTATGTAATCACTGATACCGTTTTTTTTTAACTTCATTTGTATTATTTTAAACTTAAAGTAAATAATATTTATTACAAATCAGATTAATTATACTTTAAATCAACTAATATTCCTCAAATAAAGAGAACTACATTGTGATGAAAGAGGACTAAAAAAAGGGTGCTAATCAGCTATTTTTAGCAAAAAAGTGAATCAATTCCAATTAATATAATTTTTGTTTGAAATACACTACAGAGTATTTTGCTCACTGGAAATACTAAATTTAATCTTTTAGCTTTCAATTAAAGCTAAAATAAAAGCTACAAGAAAGCTTTTTAATTTTTAAAATTCATTTTAATCCTTAGATATGAAAGATTAATGGAGGTACCTAGAATAATGCTATAGGACTGGATTGGTAAGCATTGTCAGCACTTACTGATAGGCCAATGAAAACAGTTACATTATCGGAGTTACAATTAGGTCAAATGGAATAATGCCAAACTTAGGAAACAATGGTAACCCACAATTTTCCAAATATTTATTATATATATATATATAGATAGATAGATAGATAGAGAGAGAAGAAATTTGATGAAGTTGCCACTGTATACTTGAAGGCAGCCAAAGAATTGTTCAGCTTAGGCTTAAAATACCACAATAAACTTTTTGTGGCATTTGTTATTGAGATATGTAAGTTGAAATTTCCTAAATACAGAATAATTTTTTTTTGGGGGGGGGGGGTATTATTTTTTGTTCTCTAAACTAATTTTTTTTACTTTTACACTTAAGAAAAGCCCCAAAAATATTTTCACCTATACTGAAAGGTAATTAAGACTTTATATCTTAGAATCTTTTTAAAAATTAGTCTTGTTTGTTTTCACAAAATCATCAAAGAAGAAATTTATATTTGCACACAAAAGAAATGGGATTGTTTTTCTGAAAAGTACTTGATTGAATCTCTTAGTTGATATGTTAAGTTTTATAACAAAATTTCAAGTTGACAATTTTCTTCCTTGTAATCTTGGAAATAAGAAAAGAGTTTGTATTTTTCTAGTTAAATTGTTAATTGGCAATACATTTATTACCTCCCCTTCATCACAGCAAAAAAAAAAAAAAAAAGGGTGAAAATTGAAATGGAATTAATCGAAGAAAAAATAAAAAGGCAATTCAGAATCAGTTTGGTTTCAATCTTAACATTTTTGATTGAGGCTGACTTGTTAAATAAATTTATTCATCTTCAGTGTATGACAACTATGGTGCATGCAATGTTGGTTAGCTGAATACTGATTTGCCAACAAAATTTCAAAATTACCATGAATATTTAATGCCTGTCTCAAGCACAAATCTGTTCAAAGTGATGGAGCTTATTGGCCAAGTCCTGTTTCCATGACTATGAAGAGAAAACAGTTGGTCAGCTCAAGATCATTGAGCCACTTTGAACAGTGTTGAAATAATTTTAATATGTAAACAGAACTGAGAAGCATAAAGATTAACACATTGAAGGATATACGAGACGTAACAGTTCCTTGGAATGACCATGGCTTGTTGTTCCAGAAATGTCTTTGATCATGTTCGGATGTAGATTGTTTGGATAGACATTGCCAAACAAAATATTTGCATCCACAAAAAGCAGGCATCAGGAGATAACACACAAAAGAAATGCACAAATGCCACAAGCATTCATAAATCCCTGCTTATCTGTGCCAGGCATTGCCTTAATCCATACAGTTTCAAGAACTCATTTTCCAATAAGTACAAATCACTAAGCAAAGACCGGATGAGATTTTCCCTTTATTTGTTTTCGTTTCTAGAAGAATTTGTACCTGTCATCCAACTGCTTTTTAGCAAGTATTAGACTCAATGTGCTTTTTGACAATGCAATGTCACACACTATAAAAGAGGAAACAATTAGAATCCCCAATTTAGGCTATCAATTGTTTGTCCCCGACCATACACACAATGAACACTATTTCATTGCAATGCGGCTCAAACAGGGAATCAATAATCAAGAAATATTGTCACTGTTTAGCATTCACCATCTCAATGAATTTTATTTACATCAACATCTTCAGTGAACTTAGTGCACAGATATAAAATTTATTTCATGTAATTATGTCACGAGTCCTTGAATCTTCAACTCCATATTTTTGTTAAATGACATAACATGTAAAATTTCATAAATGCCTAAGCAATGAGCTGGACTTTAACCTATTTTATCAATTGAATAAAAGCAAACTCTTAAAACCTGTATTCAGTATGATGTCCCCCACGTTTTTTTAGGATTGAATCAATTATCTGTACAAAATACTACTTTGCCTGTCTCATTTGGATAATAAGTATTCCACCATATTCACTTTGTGTGTGTGTCAAGAGCAAGATAAGCCAAACAAATTTTTCACATGTAAATTAATTCTTAATCCTCAATTTTGATTGTTCATCACAAAAATTTTATCTTACAAAAAAACATTTCCTGACATGAGACCACAAAATGGCATAAGAGTTTGTCTACTTTGAAACTCAACAATTGAATTTCAGACTTGGGCTCAATTATTAAGCATTTTAACGTCTAAGTTTTGGAAGGACTAAGTTTGGGGTTGTGTGTTTGGCTCAAAACTATTTCTTATAATTAACAGAGGGGGAGGGGGGGGGAAAGATAAATGAATATTGATAATTTTTCCAAACCAAAAAGGAAAATTCCTTGATTAGTCAGGAGAATTAAAGTAAAAATAATGAAATGAGTTGCAGAAAAAACACAAAAAGATGATAAAAATATAGAAATCATGTATGAAGAATAATTTGTAGCCATTTTACAGGATTTTAAGATACCTCATATATATATATATATATATATATATATATATATTACATACACACTTACCGATATCTGTCTCTTTGCTGTTAATCTGAATAGCACTACAAAAGTCAGTGATCACATGATCAACCATCCGTTCTTTCCAGTAGGCCAAATATCTAATATTAACAAAAATATAAAAAGGAAATCCGAATTAGCAAGTACATTAATAAATCTGCATCTTAATGATGATGTGGGAGGGGGTGAAAGGAAAATTTATTTTACATAAATATTTCTTTTTCAACATAATCCCATTTCTTATCAATTCAATGCATTGTATACACCAGTTCTTCAGAGTGAATTTTGATCTGATATTTTCACTGTATAGTGAAAATATCAGATCAAAATTCTAATAACTGTATCAGACCATACATTTATTGACCCATACATACTAAATAAAAATTAGGGAACTTTATAGAACTTCAGACATTTTAAACATCTGATGGATTTTGAATAAAATTCTATTAAAAAAAAAAAAACTATCGTTGTTCTTGGAATCTTTTTTTGAAAATATTAAACAGCTATTTTTGTCATATTTCAATTTTTTTTTAGAAAGACAAATTATAAAATAAGCAGAAATAGAAACTTACTTTTGTAAATTGGCAATTAGCTTTACATCAGCAAGGACCAATTTGTGAGACAGAATCATGTGACGAAGGAGTGTATCTTTGTCTTCTGCCAAGTTTAATTGGAAGTCACAGAAAATGCAGACACCAAATGATACTGGCTCTTCACCTGGAATAACATTCCCTTCAGTGGCACTGGCTTCTGCCTTTTCTGTTGATGTGGATTCAGAAAAACATAATGTCTCAAGGACTGGCAAATCACAGCTTCCTGAAAAAACACAAAAAACACTGGGTTAAGCATAATGCATTTATAAAACTTTCTAACTCAATTCATTTTATTTGGACTAATATCCTCATTTTTGTTGTTATATCCAGCCTTCTTTGGGTGTCAGTCAATCTGGGTAATCTTCATAGAATTTCAATATCCTTTATTTAATCAGCATGGGTATAGTGTCCAAGTCTAGTGACACCCCATCTTGGTTTTATTTAGTTTTGCTCAGTTGTTGCTTGTTTCCAAGTCTATACTGTTCAATCCAGGAACTGAACTCACTATTACTATATCAGCAAATTCATCTTGAAAATCTTATGGGCTACATCAGAGCAATAATATTGATGGAAGAATGTGTTTTATAAGTAGCAAAGAAGAGATATCTATGGGTTTATATGTTGACAAAATTCATAATCAGAACCATTTTTGTTGATATTGTTTACAGATCAATCAACATTTTAAAAGAGGAAATGTAATGTTTCTTCTTGTAGATAATAAATATTCAATTAAGAAAAAAACAGCAGTTGATTTTGTTGATATTCTGACATGAATTGACAACATTGAGATCTGTATCTCTTACAAGCCAAATTGCTATGTTCCTGGAACACCTAACACTAAACTCATTGCAACTGCTTAGAAGTAACAAAACTATTAGTTGCCACCAACATGTATTCCAATCTGGGTATAGTGGCATATTACAACTGTTGTCTTGTCTAAATGATTGGACTGAATGTTATGATAGCTCCATACAAACAGATGGCATATGGACATCACTAAAGTGGTTGATTCAGTTCCTCACCAATGGCTTCTGTATAAATTGAAACAAGATGAAATTAAGGGTATGATATGGAATTGGATCAAATTATTTCTCTCAAACTGAGGGTAGAGAGTTGTACTCCAGAATGGAATCTCATCATGAACTAATGTCATCAGCAAGGACCATACTTGGACCCATCATATTCCCAATATTTGTCAATGACATATCTGGGATTGTAACATCTACAGTTAAACTGTTTGCTGATGATACTAAGCTCTAATGCAGGATTAGGAACCTTCAAGATTGTGTTTTACTTCAGGAAAACAAATTCATTAGCTGTCTTCAGTAACAAGTGGATGTTAAAACTTAGTGCTGGGAAATGCATGGTTTCAAAAATTGGTGGCAAATTGGACTACAAATATCAATTTCAGATGATCTATTTCCAAGAAAGCATGTTTTTGATATTGTGAAGAAAGTCAACCAAAGAGTTGGCATCATTAAACATTGTTTTACTGGGCTTACCTTCAAAAAGGTGAAAACTTTGTATCTATGGTAGGGTCATTGCTGCTAAAGTCTATACTACAAGAAAGGTATTGACTTACTGGAAAGTGTACAGAAATGTTGGTTGTGTCTACTTTAGCCCCTGGTCAGAATGATAATGGACTTGGTTGAGGTTTACAAATAATTAAAGATTTTTTATAAATGTGGATATTATCAATAGTCCACACATGCCTTAAGAAAGCGGGGTGGCCATACTGCTCAAAACTATATCAACCATACTCAGATCAAATTTCTTTGTTGTTAGTGTGGTGTCAAAAATGGAATTCATTGCCTGGAAACTTGGTTCAAACAAGATCTTTGTTGTTGTTCAAGGATAGATTGAAAACTTTGGCATCAACTTCAATCACAGTGAAAAATGTTTGGAAAGAGTGCTTTAAGAGTTCTGTTTGTAAAGAAATCTTGTTGGTTTTACAAACGAAGCTGGGCATTATACACACACACACACACAAAAAAAAAAATCCGTCACTTAAATATAAATTTTTTAAATTGTTTAATTTTTATAATTTTGTTAACTAACACACTGACCGTTATTTTCACTATACCAGAGCAATTCTTTTAGTTTTTATTAACGCCTTTCTTTTTTATGGAAATAAAACCGGGCGAAAAAGACAACCAAAAAGCAATATTTTGGTAATTAATATTGGTTACAAATACAATGTAAAAAGTAAGTAGAGTTAATCAAGTTAGTGATTTGAAACGGTTTTAACATCGATTTTTACTTCTTTTTTTATGTCTACTCTTTTGAACAAAAACCATGATAAAATGTTTAAAAAGATGACAATGTTTCTGTTTTTAATTATAATTACGAACAAATCGGTTATTAATTCCATAGTCGAGGTTTCATGCATTCAAAAGATTTGGGCTGAAAAGAAACCAAAAGCTTTTAGTGAAAAACAGTATGCAATATGCATGCGTGGGAGAACAAGAATGAATTGAAATTTAGCGTAGATTTTTTATTTTTTTATATTGACAAACGGCTTTACTGTTTACTAAACATTAAACAATAATGCATATATTTAAATGAAAAAATTAAGTGTTAATTAAAAAAAATTATCAGAAAGAAAAAAGTAATAATTGGTAAAAACAATTTCAAAAAGATACAATTCTTTAACTTTATTATTTTTTTAAAATAAACTAACCGCACGTATTGCAAAAGAAATAAAAGTCTTACGTGTTGAATTATGCAAGGGATAAAAGGATAAAGATTATTTATGTCTTTTAAATAGAAATAATAAATATTAGTTTAAAATATAAACTATAAAAACGAAAACAGAAAGATCAATAAAAACATGTTAACAAACCTTCGTTATTGGCAGCCATGACACAAATAAAAAATATTGAATTATCTCCCTTTGAATATTTGACGTCAAGGGAATTAATGGTGAAGATCCAGTTTCAATTCTAATCTAAAGTACTCAACTTTATTTTACTTTCGTTAAAAAAGCTTACTTTTTATTTCCTTTCAAATTTATATACATAGTGCTAATTGGCAAAAGAATCTTAGGATCCTCAAATTTATGATGTAAAACTTATAGATATATATCAACATCTGACATTGACAATATTTAAAAACCCTGGTTATTAAAAAAAAAAGATTCTGAGGTTGAAATTTCATTATTTTCAATACATACTTTGCTGCCATCGAAGCATAAAAGAACCGCCCGCCAGATTCCTAAAAAACTCCTTCTTAAAAACGAGATTTTTAACTGCTTTTATTTCTTTTTCCTTTTATTTTTATTTATTGTTTATTTTTATTTATTTTCTTTTGCTCTTCTTGGGGGTGTAATGTTTGTTAAAAATAAAATTAAAAAAAACTAAAAGTTATTTTTTGTATCTTAATAAACAGGTCTGTTAGAGTGTTTTGAGTTTTTTTTAGTTATGTCATGGGAGTCGCAAGTTAGATTTGCAATTTACAATTATTAGTTCACATCATTTTCACGAGTTTCGGTAAAAAAATGATGTTGTGAGAGTGCCCCATCCCACAGGCGCCCCCAGTACTTGCCGACGGGTTTGATAAAGAACTTTTTATTTTACTTGACAAATAACTTTTTGGTTTTTGTTCCGGTCTTGCTTTTTTATTTTACAAAATTTATTTAGTAATTTCAATACATTTTTGGCCAGAACTTAAAAACTAATAAAATCAAAAAAACATTATCAGATTTTTTTTTTTTTTTTTACCCAAATTTTGGATTTTGTTTCAACAATTAGTGATAACGAAAAAGTAATAATACTACATTTCTCCCCCAAATTGTAAATTTCATTTTTAGAATGTAACATTTTGGTAATAAACTTAGTTAGCTTTTCAGTTAAAAATACGAAAAAAAAAAACCCTCTTTCAACAGCATATTCCATTCACTCACTTTCCCTATCTCTCCCCCCTCTCTCTCTCACACACAAGCAAACACTGTTATGCAACTTTCATTATTCGCATGACATGTCGTAAGATTTGAGGAAGTCATGTGACAACTGTTTACAAAATTTTCCACCTCGTCATGACAATGGTAATTTCCCATGGGTTTTCTACTGAGTCATATGAACATGTCCAACATGCTTCCCCCCTCCCCTTTTAGTGTTTTCAGGTAAATAAAAAAAAAGAAAATTCAAAAGAATTTAAATTCATTTCTCTTCAAATAAAACGGAAAAGCAAATATTTTCACACAAAAAAAACAAACATCTAAAATTCTTTTTAAAAAATGCA
Source organism: Acanthosepion esculentum (assembly GCA_964036315.1). Lineage (NCBI taxonomy): Eukaryota > Metazoa > Mollusca > Cephalopoda > Sepiida > Sepiidae > Acanthosepion > Acanthosepion esculentum. The sequence continues at coordinate 101,315,166 of OZ038501.1, read as the reverse complement.
GCTTAAATATACTTAAATATACAGCTGAAATTCTCACAATGAAAAGAAGCTAATCTTCTCAAAATAAAAAAGCATTCAAATTCAAAAGAATGTTTACAAGCCTGAAAAAAAGAAATGGAAAATTCTCAAAATTTTTAATTTTATCAAATTCTAGGAATAAAAGAACAGGTAAAGTTTTATAATAAAAGAGCAATTAAAATTCTTACAATGGAAAATAAAACTGTCAAAAAAATTAGCAGCTAATTCCAGACACTGCTGAACTTCTTGAATAGCAAAACATTGATGATAAACTGAAAACTACTGTTGGTGACTTTTACAATGAGGGTATCCATGTCATTGGAAGCATGTGATTGAAAATAATGGTGAACAAATACAATATTATTCCAACCAAGTACTTATATTTCACTCTAATATAATTTTTATTTACACTATTTACATTGCTCATCTTTATTGTCATATTCATGATGTTTCAGCTGTTGTATCACCTTCTTCAGGTGATATATGTTGGAATTTTGAACCAAAGACTTTATTTAGTCCACAGGGTTAGATTGTTCTAATTCCATGTGCCATGCCTTGTCTGGATCTCTCAATTTCAGTTAATTCCATTTAGTAACTCAACTCTTCAAGTTTTTGTTCACCTCTGCTGTGGCCAGGGATTGAACTCATAACACTTTGGGCTCAAGTCACTGAATTTTTGTTATTTTCATTTTTTTCTATCTCCCTATATTTATCATCATCATCATCATCATCATCATCATCATCATCATCATCATCATCTTTCGACCTCCATATGGTTGGCTGGAAATCCATTGACAATCCCTTTCCACACTGTTCAGTTCTGTATTGCTGTCCCCAGATCCCCAATGTCCAACCCTGGGTCTCGAGCTATGGTGTCTGGGGAAGTCAGTTTTTGTGAGAAGACACATCCAGAAGGATGCCATAGGATTAAGGATGAGAGATTATTTCCCTGTCTGCTTGATGGCAGTGGCCAGCAAACTGTAATCGTTTTTGTTTGAGCTTTAGAGAGATTGGTCTCAGTTCTCCATAAATTGTGTTAAACATTGCATGGGATCTCCAACTGATGTTCTGGATTTTTCTTAGTAGATTTGTATATGTTCCATCCAGTCATCTTTCAAGACTAACAGATAATGTCCAAGTTTCTGATCTATAAAGTAGGACTGGTTCAATCAATGTTTGGAAGGTTTGTGCACCAAATCTTGTGAAGTTTGTTACACGCATCTCATGCAAGAGTTTTGCGGATGTTGAAGTCTTTTTGGGTATCTATTATGTGAGATCCAAGATATTTGATGTATTATTGAGTGACTTCAATTCAGATGGTTCAGGGAAGTTAGTGATATATTCTGTCTTACTCTCATTGCAATAGAGACCTACCTGGTTTGCTGCTTGCTCAAATGATTGCAGCAAGGATTCTGCATCCTTGATACATTGAAAAATTAATAGCAAGATCATTGGCAAAGTCAAGGTCAGTCTTTATATTACTGGTTCCCATATTGTATCCATGTCTATGCTTGGCCAGCTTAGGAGACTATTGTGGCCTAGCACATGTGCTGATTCCTTAAGTTTTTGTATTTTCCAGTTATGTTTTCTATCTATTACTTCAATTTCATCTCACAGAGGGCAATGATCTCCTTTTTCCATCCAATGTATATCACCTGAAGAAGGCTGGAGTGTACAACAACTGAAATGTCATGAATATGACAATAAAAATGAGGACAACAGACCAAACAGTGTAAATAGTTGCAATATAGACAGATAATTTTTGTTGTATTTTAAATTCAATATTGATATTAAAACCGTACAATAAATAAATGACACTACTGTAACAGCTGGTATTTTTTCCATTTTATTTCAATCATTGCACCCCAAGTAAGTCAATAATGCCACTAAGATGCCACTAAGATGCAAGGGGTTACTGAAAGTAAAAGAAAATGAGAAAACATTAGCAACAAAATAAGACAATAAAAGGACAGGGTTCAGAAAAACAGAAGATGGCAATTGATGTTGCATTTAAAGTTTTGAAGAGCATAGGTAACAGGGAAGCCAAAAACTGGAACAGTGTCCACAATACAGAAGTGCAAGAAAAGAAACTATTAGAATAAAATTTATGGTTACATCTGACTATTTCTATAGTAAGACTGCTAATTGAGTAGTAAATTCATTGAGGTTGCCATGAGTGGGAGCGCCATACAAGATGCACTTTTCATTACTGGTGAGCACTCAATCAAATATGGATATGTTGCAGTCCCAAGAAAGCAACGAGAAACAAACTGTCATTCATTGTTTCTAGTTGGTTTCAAACAAAAAAGCATATTCTGATATTAAATCTGACTGTTTCACATCAGAAACCTGGAAGCATTCAGCAAGATCACCACAGGTTTGGCTGTTGTCTTCGTCTATGGCTGCCTTCAGGGCCTGTGACTGGCCTCTATGAGGTTCGTCGCAAAGGGACAGATCTCCTAACCTGAATTTCTGAAACCAGTAAAAGTTCACTCACAGCTTTATCCTCAAAGGCTTGACATATTCAGTGACTTATACAGCTGCAGACAGGTGCACCTTAAAGTCATAAAGTAGACAAAAAAAAATGAGCTGCTTGGACACTTCCATGTTTCCTTGTAGTTGCTCAAGCTATGATTGATGTGTGTGTGCAACACAGCTGTATTTGTCTATATTTCTGAGATGAGGTATTATGTACAGTATTTACATTATTCGGACTATTGTCCTCATCTTTGTCGCCATATTTGTCACAACGTTTCGGCCGTTGTACGCTCCGGCCTTCTTCAGTCTGCCTGCCTTATGTGAAGGGGTTATCAGAGAAAATACAAAGGATCTGCGGTCCATATAACATCAGGACAACCTTCAAAAGCGTGACAACACTTCGCAGATATCTCTCTCGAGTGAGACCCTCCATAGAGGAGAACGGGACTAAAGACTGTGTGTACGCTATCCCGTGCAGCTGTGGAAAGGAATATAAAGGAGAAACAGGCCGCCCCCTCAAGGTAAGGCTACAAGAACACCAGAAAGCTGTAATGCGAGGGGAAGTAGAAAAATCAGGCGTGGCTGACCACATATGGAGAGAGAAGGGAGATCACCGTCCCCTGTGGGATCAGGTTGAGATCATAGACAGGGAACACCATTGGAAAATTCATAAACTTAAGGAATCAGCACATATGCTAGGCCACAAAAATCTCCTGAGTCGGCCAAGCATAGAAATAAATACAATATGGGAACCAGTAATAAGGAGTGCCAGAGAACAGCAATGATAACAAAAAGTTGCAATACGAGATCTGGTAAAAACATGCAATGATAACAGCAAAATTGCAATATGAGTACTGGTAAAAAATGGTTGCTGAAAAAATTAGGTTTATAATACTCAGAAATTCATACCCAGATGTCCTCAAGGACACATGGTACGGTGGATAAAGGCGTTGGTTAGATCCAGTAACAGACCCAAAGAGTGTGAGTTCAATACCCGGTTCAGGCAGTGGAGAACTTTCAGAGGGAAAATTACCAGGAGATAACTGACATCCATCAAACATGGCTCGTGGAACTAGAACAGTCTACCCCAATGATCGAAATAAAGGGTTCGGTTCGAAATTCCAACCACCTGAAGAAGGCCGGAGTGTACAACGGCCGAAACGTTGTGACAAATATGGCGACAAAGATGAGGACAATAGTCCGAATAATGTAAATACTGTACAGCTGTATTTGTCAAGAGCAATACCTCCACCACACCCCTACTGCTTTACTGGAACATGATGCTCTCATTTGCATATCAGAAATATATATTGCAGAAGTGAGAGCAGATTGCCAAAATATCAAGAACGCCAGGAAATACGGCAACATAAATGGAAAACTTAAAAATTAATGGCTTCCTTTAACACGTACAATGGTTGTCTACTTGTTTGCAGTATCATATAACTTTTGCGGTTATAAGGATTTTTTCTTACTAAATTGTTTTATTAATGATATTTGTGCTTCAAGTAATTATCGTTTGTGTATTTCCTCTTTTAATTTTTATTGCGATAAAGGATTTTGCATTTCAAATAATTATCATTTAACATAATTGTCCTTTTGATTAATTTTCATTCAAACAATTTATAATTCGAATAAATATTTTACGAATAATTGTTTTTGAATAATTGTTTTCAAATAATTATTTTCAAACAATGTTCACATAATCTTGTACAAGGCTTAAGAGACACTCAAGTAGAAGGTTACAGTTTATTCTTGATAAACATCAAGTAACAATATTCACCAGCCTAGGACTGTGACAAAATCCCAGACTTGTTCAAATCCTAACTTAGGTGGTTGCATTCTATTTGCATTAATGCTTCAGGGAAAAGGCATGAATCTATTATTTCTTCTCTGAGTTATAGGGAAATAGCAGGGTGGACTGATTTTTTGACTTGGCAATCAGTTTAAGAGAAAGAGAAATTCCCTACCAATATATTATAGGCTGGTATGGTAAGATAAAGCCCATTACTCTTCATGTCTGATAGATATTGAGGAAGAACCAAGTTCTGTAGGGACTGAGAAAACTGCCATTAATAAATAAAAGTAAAAAGCATTAATCAAACTAATTAGATGTACAATTACTACTGGCTGAAAATCTGACCAACAACTTGAACAATATAATTATGGGGTTAGAACAAGTTGCGGTTAATAGTAGTCTTAAAAATATTTGCGGAAAATATGTTCAGGCTCCACCACTATCATCATGGATGCAGGGTAATATTTACATACTTTTTGTGAGCAGAGAAAAATACTAACTCATTGACAGACATTTTTTTTTCTTTTGTTGCTTTCTAAGATTGGAATCTGTATATCCATTTTTGGAAATTTCTAACCTTTTTGCCTGCAAAAAAATTGGTCTATCAAAAGGATGGTTTTTCCCTTGACACCACTATTATTAACTACCTTCAATCATTTGCAATGTATATTATTTTAAAATGATGATTAGAATTTTAATAAAACCTAAACATATGAAAGTGACTTTATACGTTCTAATCATTGCTTTTTAAAATAATAAACACTGCCAAGGAGTGAAGGTAGTTAAAATAATAGTGGTGTCAAGGAAAAAACCTCTTCCTTTTCACACATCATTTTTTTCCAGGTACAAAAACATTTCCCATTTTTCATTCTATATTTTTCTAATCCTTCAAAAATGTCATTTTAGTTATTTTTCTCTAAGTTCCTTATTTCAGTCAAATGAAAATATCTTTTTTATTCCTCAAGTTACTCAGACTTCGTTTGATCTTTTTATGTTTTGACCAATATGTTCTTACTCTGATATGTAATATATTGTAGCCCTTCGCTACTCCGTTCATGTGATCATGGCAGGCGCGATATTACTTCAGGACTTTTGCCCTTTTCTTTGTTGCATCACCCCACTTTCTTCTAGGCAACATAACAAGTTTATTTAGATTTTATAATCAACCACATATCTCTTAGTCATTTTATTATTATTAACTCAATCTAAATACTTCTCTTGAATATTCCATGATATTTTTTTATAGATTATAGCAACTCAGGATTTAATTTTTTAGATATTTATAATCTATCAAGCTTGATGATGTCACTGCACACCTTTGTCACATAAACCGGTGACTTTTTGCCAATCAAAAGGGAGAGGGGAGGAGGAGTGCAGGCCTTTGATCCCAGTGACCAGTGCACTTGGACAGGTTCTGTATTGTACTCAACTCACCAGTCTGTCCCCGGTATTATGTTTAATGCATTTCACTGGGTTTTGACCAACAACATTGGTTACTGTGTTTCACCTAGGACACAAAACATCATCATTGGACTATGGAAGATTGGTTCTATTTTGCCTGCTCAGAAATGTCATATTTTCAGTTATTTCAGTGAGGCAGTCAAGTTTGTGTGTGGAGGATACTGCATAAGGCTATGAGTGCAGGATGACTCATCACCACTGACTCAAAACTGCCAACCCGACACTGATGACATGCAAACTATGAAATTTTTTGTTTGACTTTTTAAAACCAAATAAAGGTAATTTATCAACGATCATTTTTAAAACAACTTTTTAAAACCAAATAAACATTGGCCACTGATAAATTGATCTGTTGCAGCAGGTCTGATACAAGCTTCCCATCATGCTTGGATGACACAAAACTGGTTCCAGAAACACTCAAATGATTTACAGTTACTCCATTTCCCCCTACCACCACCATACACACACGATTTAAAGCCCATTCAGCATGCATGAGACATGTCACATACCTCATTAAATTTCCTCCAGCCATAATAATAAACAGTCCTGAAGCATTCTGGGATAGATATATCCATGCAATAACTCAGACTTCACACATATTATGTTTCTATTGTTATTCATTTGTTCAGGAGTTACATAATATTCATATACTAACCTAGTGCATTAGTGCCTTAGTCCACTTCAAAGTACTGTAGAGTTTAGTTGAAGTTAAAATCTGCATATTATGCTTATTTTTGCACCTAAAAATAGACATGATGCTAACATCTACATCTACAATGAAAATTGCTTATGGAAGTGCGTAAAAAGGAGCAGTGATACTCTTTCACTCTTTTTTTTTCTCTCTCCAGACATTGGTCACAAGATTTTCCCCTTTTTTTTCATTAGTTTGCTACTGTAGGAAGTTGTTGCCTGGACATCTCTCAAAATGCAACTTTCACTACCAGCACACATTTCCTTATCCTGAAAATAGGGTCAAGCTATTGTACACAATTTAGGGATTTACCTTTAATAGTTTCAGCAAAAAGCGTAATTCTTCTTGGGTCCTGACACACTTATTCAAATATCCTTTCCATTTCTTTTTAAAACAGTCTGCAAACTCCTGTTTCAGGAATTGTCAGCTGCCACATTGCATTCTCTTTAATCTCATCCACAGTCTGAACTCTTTTCAATGATGATTTTAGCTTTGGGAAAAAAAAGAAGTCACATGGCACCAAATCTGGACTTGCAAACCTGGGTAGTGTGATATTCAACCACAAAAAACTACAGGTACTCAAAATGGCTGGGTATTTTCTGGACAGCCTATGTACAGGATTAGATTTTAGGAGGTACAGGACCCAATTGAAAACAGTATCCAGAGAGTAGAATATAAGCTGAGAGTAGAATACTCTAGCATGGGACACCCTGGTTCAATTGACTTAAGGTCACTCTTGTCCAGATATTCTTTTAATTCTTTGCAGGTGATAATTTGTGATTCTCTTTGAGAGAAGCTAACATGGATTCAACATTTGTAGAAGTTCTGCTTTTCAGAACATGAAATGCTTTTAATAGATTCCTGGCCAAATTTGAAGCATCAGTAACAAATTTCATCTGGGCTTTGATTACTGAAGCAACTTCATCAGCTTTTTTTAATCATTCAAATGAATATCAAGAAAAATCATTTAAGTGAAGTTTCAAGCAAAACTTGATGCATATTTGCTTTGAATGAAAGTTACTCAATGGCTTCTAACTGCCAAATGAATAATATTATTGCAGAGCTTCCTTTTGAACAGACACAAGAAGGTTCCTGCTAATTGCATATCAAGTTATATCAAGGCTGTAAAATTGGTTCTCAAGATATTCAAAATAACTAAATACTTTCAGATTGACCTTGAATATAAAGTGTGGCTTTACCAATCCAGAAAGAGATTTCACTATATATATATATATATATATATATATATATATATATATATATATATATATATGATAAAAATATACATTTAAAATAAGAACTTAGTTTCAGTGATATTACATGTTCATCCAAATTCAGAAATGGAATGTCCTGTCTATCTGACACCTACTATCATGCATTCTGATAATTCCTATTGCCTTGCCATGAGCAATCTAATCTGTGTTAACACTGAGTCACTAGACATCAAAGCATAACTAATATAGGTCTGGGCATTTCCATGACCTCAAGGTGAAGTGGTGTCACCTAACTACCTTTGTATAGTGCTTGTGACACATTTGGCAAAATGAAAAAATAGCTGTTACCTCAGCATGGTATGTCTATTGGGACTAAAGTTGTGCTTTAGCTTGTGTATATTTTGATAAACTTGCTGTATGCATGTGAAACCTTGACTCTGTACAGAAAGCACTTAATGCACTTGAGGTATATTCTTTATATGCAATGGAAGGTGCATGGTTCTAGAGATAAGTATCTTTTAGAGTAGCAAAGCTATGATCATTCAATATCATCTCAGTGGAGTGGGCATTTAGTAAGAATAGGAGATAACAGAATTCCTAAGCAGCTCTTATATGGTGAGTTTACCAAAGGAAACGGGTCTGTTCATAAATCAAAAGTTTAAGGAAAGTGTGAAAATTAACCTGGAGAAAGTAACGGGAAGGATTTAGCACTGGTTCAGTGTTTGTAGAAGACATCTGTTTATGATGGTAGGCAAGAATATGAAATTGTATGAAATGATCATGAATAGATTTACCTAAAACTGGACCATCTTCAGGAACATATAGCTTGCCTTACTAAAGCAAGGCTAAAAAGTCAAGAAAGGAGTCAACATCATGCAGTTACTGTGGACTGTGCCATGTAAAGTGCATATATAGTGAAACAAGGAGCTTAAAGAATGGGGTGGGTGGGTTGAAACATTATTTAGGAATCTATGGTAATGTTTTCATTACAGGAAGCATGTTTATTGCAGAGAGTAAAAGTCCTTGGCTGGACTTAAGAGCCATATTCCTGCTTTATAATGAAGCCTTATCAACTGATGGCTATACACAGAAATGAGAAAACACCCAATTAGTCTGATATAAAAATTTTTTTGTGCAAAATATAAACATTTAATTATTAGGGATAAAATGGGGAAAAGAGAGCACATAAACTGTCTTATCCCGAAAGTTGAACAAATTACAAACAAATAACTCAACCACTATGTGAAACTTAAAAGAACAAACATTTTTTACAGTTTTTAGGAATTCATTTTTCAGTTCTTAATCCAACGTCTTTTAATGCATTGCTTAAATGTTACTTTTAATGGCTACCCATATTTTAGTAGATGCTTTGTTTTTATTTATTTATTTATTAAACTGTATATTATTTATTTCCATCAATCAACCTGAATATTCGAGAAATCTTGTTAGAAAGATATGCTCCCTCTGGCAGGATATGGACTTGTTTCCCCTAGGTCAGGCATGTCAGACTCAGAGCATAGGGATGGCTGCATCAGCCATATCTGCAGCTTCTAGGGCCGCACCTGCCTACAGTCTTATATTAATCACAGCTAGTGGTAACTAAACTTTAAATACAAAATACTTACAATACAAATTAGTACAATTTAATCATTTTTATGTTGTCCTGATGATTGACATCACTTTAGATAAACTATTCTCGATATATCAGGTTGGAATATCTGTGTAGATCCCACTTTGATCAAAGATGGCAAATGTTCATCAGTTAATCTGGTTCTGTGAGACGCTTTTGTGGCCTTCATAAACAAAAATAACTGCTCACAGACATGTGGAACCAAACATCGCCATAATGTTTGTGGCAAACTTTCTGAAGTTCTTAAATGTCTGAGGAAGGTATAAAGAAATCTGGTTACTCCTACTTCTAAGTACTTTCCCTTGAGTGCTGAGTCAATCTGCATTTCCAGTAATTCCATCTGTAGACTTTCCTCTGCTTCAGCAACATCAAAAGTGAATTGTGCTGTGAATAATGCAAACTGATCTTCACAACATGAAAAATCAGAAAATCTCTGCTGAAATTCCTTTGACAGCAATTCCAGGTAACTGTCGTAATTAGCAAAGTTAAATACAGACTTAGTATTGGCAGTTTTTTCGACTCCTTGCACATAGGAAAATGAATCAAGTTTTCATGTGACAACTGGGACTTTAATAAAGCTAATTTTGCAATGAAACAATTGATATTATCATATAACTGAGTGATGAGCTTATGTTTACCCTGTAATTTCAAATTAAGGTCATTTACTTGGGTAGTAATACTCACTGAAAAAGCTAGATCTTGGAGCCAGCTTTCATCTTTAAATTCATCTGTGCTTTGACCCTCCATCCCCAAAAACATAACAATTTCGTGTCGCAATAAAAAAAATATTTTTAGTACTTTGTGACATGAAAGCCACCGAATTTCTGTGTAGAATGGGACATTTTTGAACTGATTATTAATGTCTTCCAATAACTGGTTAAACTGACAGTGATACAGAGCATGACCTTTGATATAGTTCACTGTTTTTATGTCAAAACTCAACACATGATTTAATTTTAAAATCTTAGAACATAAGCTCTCTTGATGAATGATACAGTGAAAATGCTTGAATGTTGAATCTGGATATATGTTTTCTATTTTTGTACCTAATTTGGCAGTAACACCATCATGTCGCCAAACCATATTGGCAGTACCATCAGTAGATAAACACACATTTACTCAAATTAAGTCCATATTTGTGGAGAAACTGTTCAACTTTCTCAAAAATGTCCTATCTGTGAAAAAAAACTTATCTGTGAATGCATCCTTCTCCTATGTACAGGTTTCACTTGAATGATTTGTTGATAATGACATCCAGTGGTTGAAGAACATTGGCTCCTCTCCCACCATTTTGAATTATGGCAAGATCAGTTTTCATCAATTCCACTTTTGCCTTTACACTACAATATAGCAATGGCATTTGAATGTATTGAGGTTGAGTGAAGATGGCTGTTTCAGTAAACTACCTGGAGTCTAACCCATACCATTTTAATTCAGTCACGCATTTTCTCTATGCAAAACTAATATTTCTCATGGCCACACACCTTTATTCCTTTCAGAAATGTCTCCTTGGGCACAGTCTTACTATTAAAGACAACATATAGTAGAAGTTTTTTTCTATCCCCAATGACAGTTCACATCAGAAGGAATCCATTTTTCTCATTACCAGTGATCTTGATCATTTTCTCGCCTTTGAAAACCACTTTTTGTTTGAGGTTTGATTTTCATTTCTAATCTGTGATTGATTGGATCCTACATTATCTCCTCATTTGATCATGAAATGCAGAAACTCCAGCAAAATGTCTTCAGAATTTACAGGCAATTTCTGTGCTGTGTGAATCTAGCGATAAACTTATAGATTCTATCTCTCCATAAAGTGCTGACACCACTAAAATGTTTATCATTTTGTTTCTTCTAATGTCAGTTTCTACTTCTAATGTTTCTCAAACATGTTGCATTTTTTGTGCACATATCTACATTTGCACTAAATATTGTATAAGTTTTTGTATTTCAAACATATTGTACATTATATAAATTCTTATTTTTAATCAACATGAACCAGATAAAAAGATGAACAAATGTTAAATGTTGGTTAAATTGGTTGTGATGTTGTCTTGGTTCAGAATAGCTGAGAATTAGGAAGGCTGTAGTTAGAGAGAGTATCTAAGGAACAGAAGACTAGGTAGAGAAAGCAAAGAGGAAAAGGTTTATTAAATACTCATACAGGAAAAGCTTGAGTAAATCAACTACTGATATTTATTTCTATTAAATACAGAAAATGTGGCACAAATCCAACAAGGGAATGAGGAAGGCTGGTCTTCAAATGTCTTCTATTTAACCTAGCTAGTCTCAGTCACTGACCCAAACACACTATAATTTTCCTTATACCAAAACAACACATTTATGCGAACTATTCTTATTACAGTCACAATAATACCATAATTGCTCTATGAAATCCTAACTAGTCACCATATATACAATTTGTCTGTGGAGGACAACAGGGCCAGCACTAGGATCTTGCCTCTCAACTTTGATCCCCCCCACACACATGTCGATTTCAAAATTTCCCAAACTGGGGGCCGCAAACCTTCAAAGAAAAATTGGGGGAGGGAAAGTCAGTGCTTTTTTAAATTACCAAAAATCAAGGAATTATACAATTTAAATGAAAATTTCAGTACATATTCATTAATTATTTACTTTTATAATAGACAGGTTTTTTTATTTTTTAAAAATCTGTGAAAATGTTATTCTATCTCTATAACCACCAATAACTTACTCGAAAAAAGTCTAAGTTGAAAATTTTTACATTTCCATAAAGATTAATTGCTGACGCATCTCTGCTGAAAAAAAATGTTTTACAAAGTTTCTAACACAACGCAAATTGGACTGCCTTAAAAAATTGTTTTAAAAACAGTACTTTAGTTTTCAGAAAAATTTTTCAGGTGTTGAAATCTTTAAACATTTTTATTTTTTAAAAGATCATTTTCTCAGTTTTATCTTTCTAGAAATGTCAAAAATAGGGACTAGAAATTATATTTTAATTACTAGCCATGGACTTCTTATATATATAATCTTTAAATATAACAATCTTTAAAAAATCTAACCCCAGTGTTTATTTACAATGATAAAAAAATCCATTTTACAAAACTAAACAAAACATGCACCCCTGCCAATCTTAAATTGTGGCAAAAACCTCAGTTAACCAGAGGAAATTAATGTGGGAAAAAAAAGAGTCAATCTTTTTAACCAACCACTCACTCAACCACATTGCACTCAGCCAGACTTAACAACAATTACGAAATATGTACCTGAAAATCGAAATATGTCCTGCATCCATTAGAAAAACTGACACGTCTCTGTTACTTAAGGGGGAGGGGAGGGGGAATAAACTAAAGAAAGAGGAAAAAAATTAAATAGGTCAATGAATGCACACACCCTTGCTAAGTAAGAAACTAAAGAAAAAAGACCTTAGTCTACCCTATTTTGAACTGGGTTGCTTAATATTCAATCCAGAGGAACAAAATCCTTAGGCCTAACCAATGTCCAAATAATATTCTAGGTTGGCTCCTTTCACTCAACACAGACACGAAAAACTCACCCACATTGTGCCAAATTCCAATGGAAGGACTTGTCACCTTTCCATCCTGATCTTCACTTTAAGCTGATGCTTAAAGTACAAGATCAGTTGGGAAGCGGTAAACTTCCCATACACGGGAAATTCCTTCTCTTGTGTCTTCCAAACCACAACTCTCATAACACCTAGTAAGCAAAAGAATACATAGTGTTCAGCCTTCATCAACAGTGGTAGCACATTGCTACAAACAGAACTGGCCTCAAGGATAAAGAACCTTACACACAGCATGCAAATCAAAAAGTTCTCAATTAACCTGCATAACAGAAATATAACATGAATATTCAATAGTCTCCTTTGCCTCACCACAGAGAATGCACTCTGACGAAGTTGCTAGTTTTGCTGAACAAAGTTTCTCGGTGACCCAGAGGGCTGTTCACAGCACTAGCCAGATGAGTGATACCTCATCATTAGTGAGGCATTTCAACCCTGGCACCCAAGGCCATAGGAAGTGAAACTCCTGTCTGTCAGATTATCTTGAGCACCCCGCCCCTTAACTAGCACCTGATATAATGCCTTCCAAGATCATAGGCAGATGTTGGAGAGGACAAACGTCTTCCACAAGAAGAACTTGAGAATGTTTTGACATTCACGATAGCATTTTGAGGTGAATCATCTTCAGACGGATGAAAGTAACAGACCTTGCAATGTATCTGAAGGGCCTTGATACCCTACAAGAGGGAGAACAAGATCCCTACTAACTTATGTAGTAAGGAAGATGGGAGTGGAAGCACAGAGAGTCAGTAAAAGAGTAACAGGTACAAATTTCCTCTCTCCCTTTTAAGGAAAGATTCCTCCAGGACCATAGACAAACTGCACCCTGGCCTTCTTCCAAACATCCAACCAGTTCATTTCCAACTGGAGGTTGCAACCAAACTAGACGCCGAGTATCTTGACTGGCCTGTCCATCCAGAGGAAAGGCCTGGGAAGAGAAAATCCTTTCCACATGCCCAACAACAAGCCAACACATTGCAGTTGATATTTGCTCCTGTCACCATATTGTACCCTCTGATCTCTTTGCCAACTTCATCAATCTCAGCTCTGCTTGACACAAGAATTGAAATGTCGTCAGCATAGGCAGAATACCTGGCCAATGTGGTAGCACTAGATAAGGACTCATAGAACTGGATTCACTTTTAACTTATGAAGGAAAGGTTCAAACACAAGAATGTACAGCAAGGGTGAAAGCGAACAACTTTGACAAATGGAGTGTGGCAGTATGAAAGCTTTTGAGCTTACCCTTTTCACTTCCACCAGGGCATTGGGTTTCACATACAAAAGTTGGATCCAGAGGCAAAAGTATGGCCTGAAACTGGTTGCCATAAGGACAGCCTCCAGAAAACGATGGTCAACCTTATCAAATGCCTTGGACTGATCTAAATTGATCAGTGCAGCTTCAATGTTGACTTGCTTGATTATCATGCATACTAAATGAAGGTTATCCCAAATAGTCCTACCCTTCACAACACAAGTCTGCTCAGAGCCAATCAGACTAGAGAGTACAGCCTGCAAACAGCTGGCTAAGACTTTGGCCAAAATTTTTAACTCTGTATTTAATATCATTAAGGGCCAAAAATTACCTATCCCATCCCCACTGCTTTTGCTTTTGCATAGCAACTTGATCACACCCCTGGTGAAGCATCAAACTGAGAAGGGCTCAGATACTCAAAGTAGTCTTGAAAAGCCTCACATATGTCCACATTTGTAGTTACGGTCCACTTATCTGGCAATGTGATGCTTGCAATATGTCAGTTGGATGCATTTCAAAGTTCCTCTCAATTCAGCAGCCATATTCATACTTTTTAACCTAGCCTTAACTACCAGAGCTTGATCCTTTTTGATGAGCAAGGAGGCCAGCACTGCCCTAGCTACAACTACTTCTCCACTATCTCCCACTTTGATAACCTGATCTACTCTAGCTTCATACGCCATTCATGATGCTAATCTATCTTTGTTGAATCATCAACTAAAATCAGCAGCAAACCACTTAACATGAGATTTCAGAGTATCCCACCACTTATTCCTGACCACAGCCCCCATCAATTCCCGCTGTAATATTAGTAGTAGCTGAACCTGGAAATATTTAGCTAATCAGAATTCCATTGTCAGTTCAATTAGGATTGACTCCCTGGATTAACTATGGCTGGGGTAGGATACCAATGAATGGTTCTATTGAGCCCTGGTCCATCTTAGTCTTGATGGTGCCTTCAAGAGACAGGCTGCCAATGTCACTGGGGAACATTAATTTTAAGGCCCTATACACAACAAAATTGCTTTAATTTCATCATTTGTTCAACATACATGTAAGCCACAAGGGAGCAGTAATTTCAGGGCAGTATTGGTCTCCTCTATCATGCCCCAAATCTGCCATGTACCGGGGCCCGATCACACAAAAGTACACTTTTTGCTTTGGAAAGTTTTTGAGAATTTCAATGTCTTTCCCATTTATGTGCCTAAAGTTCCATAGACATTTTAGGTTTCTTCAATTGTGCATTTGCGCAAATAACCTCTCCACTTGTTTCCAGGATACATGGCAGATATCTTTTCTACGAAGATATGGTGGTTTGATTTTCTTTCTTTTTTTCCGTTAATGAA
This sequence comes from Acanthosepion esculentum, assembly GCA_964036315.1. NCBI lineage: Eukaryota > Metazoa > Mollusca > Cephalopoda > Sepiida > Sepiidae > Acanthosepion > Acanthosepion esculentum. The sequence continues at coordinate 101,299,713 of OZ038501.1, read as the reverse complement.
ACAGTTTCAGGAATTCTATTTCTTTTTACAGCTTCATTCTTTTTGAATGATTATGAAGGGGTGGGAGTGGGTGTACATGAGGGTGTTTGTCTGGGTGTATGATGTGGAGTAGTTTTAAATGGTGATGGCAATGGTGTATTGTCTACAGATTTTTTTCTGTTTTGACAGTGAGTTTGTGACTGATTTGGGTGGAGGTGGAGGGGCAATTGTTTTCCTACAAGTTAGGGAAGACGTGGCAGAGGATGAGGAACCCTTCACTCCTATTTTGCATGGCTTGTAATTCCTTCTTGAGTTTTACCAGTTTCTCTTTTTTCTCAAAGAAGACTCTTAATGTTGTTGAAGTTGGTTCATTGAGACAGTGGTATTGTCCATAAAACTGGTGGAAGGAGTGGGATTGTATGGGCCATTCCCTGAGGCCCCAATGTCTGGTGGTTCCCTCTGCCCTTAACAATGACCAGCCATTCCTTGTTGTTCTTCTCTACAACCACATGAGTAGCAGGCAAAGTGGTATTGGGAAATGAGAGCCCAGAACCGAACCCAACTGGGGGTTTAAGCCCACTGGTCCCAGTTACTAGCATGCTCATTATGTGCTGGCTTTTGTTGGTATGAAGGTTATATTTTTCTTACTTGAAAGTATTTTTTCTTTTTTCAAGCACAAAATTGTTTTTTCCGTTGTATATAAAAAGCAAACAAAATGTACTTTAACAATTAATATTTTAACAATAAAAATATACTAAAGAATTAATGTAAAAAATCAAAATCAAAAACCCACCAAAATAAAATAGAAACAGAAAATTTTGTTAGTAAACCAAAGAAAAAAACGAAAAATTAAAGAAGCTGCTGTAAAATGACACTAAAAAAATTAAAACAACAGTTATAAAAACAGAAACTAATATTTAAAAAATTGAAACTGGAACAAAAAAGTTCAAATAGAAAAGCTTGAAGATAAAAAATAAGTTTATGAGAGAGAAAAAAGTAGTAAAAAACAAATGTTACACTAGAAAAAAATAAAAATTCGGCTTAAAGCCAAGAGGAAAAAAATAAAAAAAACAGAAACAAACAAAAAGATTAAAAAAACAAGACAATTTAAATGAAACAAATGAAAATAAAGTCTTAACTTTAATTTATTCCTTCAACAGTCTTTTTGGTTTGATCAGAACAAACAAAAAATTTCACAATCCCAGATGCAATACCAGGTCTGTAATCAGTCACAATGAAGCTGAGTAAATCAACTACTCCTCAAATCCTCCTCTAATGTGGTTACTTGCCATATTTCTGAGTAGGAGCAGTCCATTGTCACAGTAGTACAGAAGAGAAAAGCAAGAAGAGTTGTATACTACAACAAAATTTAACTGTTACAAATTCTAAAAAAAGGCAGTGTGTGCTTTTCATGTGATATTTTTTTCAGAATTCTGTGGCCCAAACTTATACATAAGTGCATATTATACATAAATAAATATTATACATAAATAATTCCAGCAATTGTAAAACAAAAAAAAACACTTATGCTTATGTGTCTTTTTGACTCTTACAAGTCTTATGACATCTCCCAACAAATCTGTTGTCATTAGACTCCAAAAGTCTTAGTCTTGTCTCCTCTGACAATAGTATATGTTCCTAACATATGATATGCTTACACTATTTTTATCTGAAAATGCTGAGATTTCAAAAAGAGTCTTATAAGGTCAGAATACTCTATGCAGTGCTCTTGTAATAGTATTTCTTGTTGCTTTTACTCCAGTGGCATCCAAATTATTCCTGAGATCTTTAATTGTAATACTTGTGCTATTTTCAAAAATTCTTAGAATATTATGTTCTATTTCTACATTGGCCGACAGTTTCTTCTTCCTGACATAACTGGATTTATTTGCCGCAGTATTTTCTGTCTTGAACTTTAGAATTAGATTTCAAACAGTTAAAGTTTGTAAATCATTTACTAGTAACATCATATCCTTGTCCGATTCTAATATCTAAACTATGTCTAGGAGTCTTTACCATTTGGTGGTACAACATTTTCACCCTGAAGAAGTTCTTTAGCAGGCGTGAAACCATTAACCTTTGATTTTTCTGTTGGTTGGTTGTTTTTCTTTAGTAGCATATCAACACCTCTTGTGGCTATTTAATACCAAAATCTAAATATTTTTCAATTTTATTTATTTTTTGGGGAGATAATAATTGTTTTAGTGATACAAGTATTACTACTTAACCCATAACTGGGGGGAAAGAAGAGGTGGATTCATACTTTTCCCAAGGATATGAAAAAGTGAATTTTACAAATTCAACTGGAATAGAAACTTGGCTCTCTAATTAACAATTTCAAGTCATTATCAATTACACCACCCACACATCCAAGTTTACAGCACCTGGTATTCCCAAGTGGTCAGCCATATAGGTACTGACCAGGCTCGATATTGCTTAATTTCAGTGATCGTACTGGAACTGATGTTTCAACATGATGTGGCTGTAAGCCTTGATTTTTCTGGAAATAAATATTAATTTTCTTGTTTATACATTTCTTGTGCCACCCCAGGAAATATCTCTCCTTCAGGAGGGGACTGGGGTCATTATCCAGTACCTGAGGCATCTGCAAAAGAAGAAATGCTGAGGGGGCTTGAGCAAGTTTTGTATGATATTTCCAAAATCCCACATTGAAATCCAACCTTGTGTCACATTCTGTTGTGACATGGGCATTCAAATAAATAACTACTTTTTGGAGCCATTCATTCTGGACAAGACATTTTTTAAATTTTATTTGTTAAAAAATATACTTATTTTAAGTTGTTAAATATACATTGTAAAAAGGTATTCATGTGTATACATTCACCCACTGGTTATAACGGCTTCCATTTAAAAGAAAAATAAGTTAAAATGCAACAATATTTAAAATTTTATTCTCCATAAAATAAAGGAGCTAAGTATTGTGCAAATAGTTTCAATCAAGAGAGTCTATAGATTTAATAATAGTGGCTGGTTGCTCATTTCTGTATATATCTGTCTGCTAGGGAGGTTAGCCAATTTCTGTTGCAGAAGCCAGCTCAGGCATATTTGTGTTTGTCCAACACCTATGGAGCCCATCTGTGGTTTATACTGCAAATATTCTGAGCAGACCTTAGTTACAGTTTCCTGAAAAGAGCATGTCATCTAGTGTGATCAACAGTTTGGACATGGTCAGTATGCTCAAACCCTTGGTCATGATGACTTGTGACTTTGCGCTAGCTCAATCATCGATGAACAATTTCACTTATATAATCAACCCGTGGTATGGTTTTCAGGCACTTTCCAATGGTACTGCATGCTGTGATTGTCTTCCCAAGCTGATAACATCAAGAAGTAACCTTCTTCACAAATAGACTATGATGAGAACTAAAGCCAGGTTTCATGGTAAGTAAGTATGGTGACCATACATCCACTTTATATAAATATACTCATTAAGAAAAATATTATTGATGATGTAATTTTCATCTTTTGGTTATCTTCAGGTGCATGATGGTCAAGGCTCTCAAATTACATGACTAGAATGTTCTTGGAAACACTGGACTCTCCTGTTAAATTTTTTTTTATTGCCTGGGATTGTGAGCTCAATCTTTGTACTATTCTCTTCATCATTGCTTTTTTTTTTTCGATCAGAAACTTTAAGATGAAGTTTTGTTAATATTCAATGAATGTTATGGACTATCCACACCTTTATTTACATTGTTTTTTGTCAGAGATTTTGCCGTTAGTTGTTGTTGATAATCAATGAATATTTTTGACTATTCTTATCATCATTGTTTTTTTGTCTTGGTTTCCAAATTGTGAATATATAAAGAATCTTTTTATGGATCTTTTTTCCCCTGATTCAAATTTAGTCATTTCAAGTGCCTTGGCTGTATTTTAATGACCTCTGAACATAATGATGGGTAAGCTGATGTTTCCTTTTAAAAATCTTTGATAAATATAAAAACAATGTTTTTTCATAAACAGGATATTTGTAAGTACTGCTCTCTGTCTTTATTTCAGGAATTATTTAAACAAATATCCTCCTAGCCACAATTTCCTCTTTACAAATAATTTTTTGGTGAGTAAAATTGGTAATGATTTCTAAGCAATTCCTAAAATATGAACCTCATTTATAAGTGATTAATGAATAATGGCTATCATTTTCTCTTCATTCCAATTTTGATTCTTTTTCACATTTTGTCTAATACTGATATTCCTTGTAACCCATTCTGGTAAACATTCTCGTTGATATTAGCCATTTCATTAACATAATTTATGAATTTTTAAATAGGATTTTTTCCTCATTTGAAGAAATAAGCATGTGTTGCTGCTTTATATATTATACAAGGAGCCAGATTTTGTGAGTACATTAATACCCTGATTACAATGGTTATAAAATTAGAAAGACCTGTATAATGAAAATCTGTGCATATATGATTCATCAGGCAAAGTGATGATAAGACAGTGTCATCTGCATTTTGAAAAGAGGAATTGGGATGCAACCAATTTACAGTTGATGCTAAAAGGGAATAAATATTGTTTGGAAATCATAAGAGGTGATGAGGTTGCTAAGCAACAGAACAGTTTTTAGTAGTTCGAGGGTTCCTTGGATACAAGATTGATACCAGCAGTGAGTGAGTTGAGGTTTTGGGCCTTGAGGCAAGTGACCCTCATAGTAGTAGTAGTAGTAGTAGTAGTAGAAGAAGAAGAAGAAGAAGCAAGAAAGCAACAAGAGTTTGAACCCCATCTAGAAAGAATAAGCAATAACCTAACAAAGACAGCAGTAGGAATAAGTGGGAATTGATCCCTAAATATGATGAACTGTTTTTTGTAATGAGAAAAGGAAAAATGATGTATCCCTTTCCAAAGCACAAGCAAATATGCTTTTACTATTTTGAGCCTGTTAGTGTTTGTAAGTAACCAAAAGAAAGGATTTGGAGAAAATGTAACAGAAAGTAGAAGAGTCAAGTTTGGATATGTGTAAAGGATTTTTCCAGTTGGATGTATGTGTGCGAGCTTGGCAGTGTATAGAGTAAAATGAACGAACTCAAGGCTCAAAATAACTGTTCAACAGCTTTTATTCATGGTCAAAAGAGAGAGTGTGCAAAAAAATAGTGGAAAAAGGTTGGGTTCCCCAGTTAACAGATTTCTTCCCTTGAATAGATGTTTTGGAGAGAGAGAGATTTCTTCATTTGTTTCCACAAGAAATCTAAGTGTCAAACTGCTAGGTCTGGTATGGGTCTTCTGCAATAAGAGTTGTGAGTAGTTTTTCCTTTGGGAAGGTGTCTCAAAGGGAGATTTCTCTGCTTGTTCCCATGTGGAACAAAAAATCTCTGTATCAAGCTGCCAAGACAGTTTTGTGTCTTCTGCAGGGTTGTGAGTAGCCCTTAAGCTGGCCTTGAAAGTAGCAGCCACTGAAATGGAAAAAAAGAAAAAGAGGCAAATAGGGCTCAGTCAGCATTTTTATGAGTTCTGGGACTTTCGGTTGTTTTTCTGTTGCTGCTACTGCTGAATCGAGCAAAGTAAAGAAGCTGCCACATGTCACAATAGCCAACAAGTGAGATAGTTTTTATATATAGTGTGAAATAAGGCTTTGATTGGATATTTGGTGGAAAGCATGCAGGATGTATCTGTTCACTAGAGTAGTAGAAAATTAGTCAGATGTTCTGAGAGATAAGAAAAAAGAATTGTGATGATAAGTTAAAGAAAAGTAAAACCTATTTCTTTGAGTAACCAGAGTTAAGAGTCAGTTAGTCGGAAGGAATTGGGATTGTTAGTCAGTTTGTCAATTCATAGTCAAGCTGGAGTGTCAGCTGAACCAGCAAGAAGAACCATGAGCAGCAACAGAGAGGAATAAGCACAAAATGTGAACAGGATATACACCAGCCCAGGGCCAAAATTGTAATCAGTATCTGTCCTTACTGTTCACTCTAGTATCCATTTAATGTTTTAAAAAATAAGAGGTCTCATTCTCTCAGCACATGCACACACACACACACACACACACATATGCATCATATAACACTACGTTACAAGTCCCGTAACCCCTAAGGTTCATAGAAGCAAATATACTACAGTCATAGCAATTCTGGTGTGTCTAGAACAATATAGCCTGGAAGAGTTCAGCCATCTTCAGGTCAGTTTTGAATTCAGAGTTGTCTTTTTTCTAGGCTAGTTGCCACCTCAAGTCAAAAAGAGCACAGTCTGCTATTTAACCCATAGCTGGGAGAGTAGAGATGGATTCATATGTTCTCCAAGGGTGTATGTACAAAAACAAATTTTATAAACTTGGCTGGAATTTGACCTCAGCTTGCTGATTTCTCTTTCTGAGTTGTGAACTATTACACCACCTGTACATCCACACACATACAAATAGCAATAAGATAAATATGAGGATATATTTTCTATACAATGTGTTGCACCCAGAGTTTTTTATATTGACTGACATTCCACTTCAGTTGCACTTAAATCCCTTGAAAGTTGCCTGCTAAAGACACAATAGTGCTATTTGATCAGGCAAATCCCAACATGTCTAAATCACCAATGATTGCCACACAACATAAAGAGTTATAAACTCACCATAGATAAAAAGGAAATCTGTTTTCTCCATAAGCTGCATTTTTATTAGAAAATAAAATGAGTTTCTGAAAAAATATACAAAAACTTTCTTTTTTCACATTTGTCTTTTCTTGTATCTTGCTGTCTGAGTTAACAAACCTCACTTTTCATTCAATCCTAACATGTATATAAAGTCCTACCCAGAAACCAGCATTCAACTACAAATAATTTTGAACAATACAGCATCATTATTTAATGACTTTAATTCATCAAGTGGAACAATTAGGGAAAAAGTTTGAGTCTGAATTAATTGTATTAAAGTCTAGAAATTATTTAAACTTTTAAAAATTTTTCAGTGAACTTGTAGTAACATTTAATATTTAATAAATAAAATAGCTAGCATGTAAAAATTTTAGAAGTATGTCAAAAAGCTACACAAAAAGAGAGTATATATATATATATATATTCAGTTGTATGGATATGAGTTTGTGACACTGGGTTTCATGCTTTTGCAATCATCAAACAAACTTGTTTATTTTTTAAAATTGAATCTTTTATGCTTCTTTGTGTTTGATTATGTTTGGTGGTGGGAGGGGGGATTTTCTTCTGTGTTTGTTTGGGATCACACACACACACACACACACACACACACACACACACACACACACACACTACACACACACACACACACACAATGATATAAAAATTAGGTTTACGGTATGCTATATTTATATAATATTAGAAGCTATACCTAGCTGGTTGATCAGATAAAGCATTCAATTAGATTGGAGCAAAAACAGCACCATGTTTAGATGTAACAGAGTCTATCTTCTTCAATTACTTTAAAGTACTTTCATTAAGAAAGATTTTGAATTAATGCAGTTACTGATATAACAGAAGTAGTCTGTATTTATTCAATTGAAGTTAGCCAAGGACATGAAGGGGTAAAACAGGCAACATGAAGAGCCACTTCAGACCACAATTATTTTGGAGTTTTTAAAATTCATTTTGTCAGTGTGCTACCAGGGATGTAAAAGAGGATACATTTGTAAAGCAATTGTTAAGTTTGATGAATATTGGTTGAAGGATCAACAAAAAATAAGAAAGAAACCAGAAAAATAACCATTTTTTCCCTATTTACATGGGTTTTCACTATATGGGTGGACTCATTATCAAGTTAAATGACTATTAGACAATCAACTTATTGTTGGTTACAATTGAGTGAAGTTTGTATTAGATTGCTTGAAAATTGAGGGAGTTTTTAGTTTAAAATTTATGTTGAAATTGATTTGTGTTGAAATCAATTTTTCATTTTTCATGGTTTTTCACTAAATGCAGTGGTGTAGAAATAAAAATGTGGTATCGTTGAGCTTGTCATGATGTAAGTAACCTACATACCGAGTTTGAATGAAATCGGAAGAAAAAAGTTGAATTTATAGATTTTTGATCAGCTTTATCGATTATTGATTTTTTAAAAATTATCAATTTTTCATACTAAGAACCTATTTCTTACATTGTACAATGTATGTGCCAAGTTTGGTCAAAATTAGTTGGATGGATCTTGAGTAAAAAGATATCACACAGGCAGACAGACAGACATCCTCTGTTTTATATATATATAGATAAAAGTGGGCACTGAAGTCAACACTGAGTGGTAACAGTTTGTTTCATGCTTGAATGTAGTCTTCAGGCCATGTGTGTTGTGTTTTGGCTCAACTATTTATATATACTTATCAACAGTGCATTATGAGTAGGAAAGTCTATTGTATTATCCTAATGGTTATTGGGTAGGTAGTAACAGTTATATTTCAAATTATTCTAGAGGCTATTAAGTAGAAATAATTTTGCATCCAAATGTGGTTATTTATAGCTATTGCATAGTGTTGTTTGTTAACATTTGACATATTATTTATTGAATAATTAATTATTTGTTGTTGGTGATTATTATTATTATATTTACTTGTGTTTATATCTGCAGTTGTACATTGTTAATTTCTTTATTATTTACTTAATTTTTTATTTTGATTTTTTATTATTTTTTGGGGAGTTGGTTCACTTGTTTGTTTAGTTTAAAGTATTGGATTTGTCTAATTTATGTTACATTATCTGTGTTGTATATAGTGTATATATTTGCATTTTTTATGGTGATATTTTACAAGGTATTCATTTTTACTGTTTGATTTTTAAGTAACATTTTTTAAATAACATAGTAAAAATGTTTTTGTGTCTGCATTTTAAGATAAGCTTTTATTGTTTATTTAGTAATTTGTGTTGGTCTGGGAAGGTGATTATAGTTACTTTCTTTTCCAGACAGAGTTTACAGTTTTTGGATTTATTGTTGTAGGCTGATGTTGTTTTCCTTATTTTCAAAATTTTTGGTGCAATTTAGTTTTTATTTTTAATTTCCCATATATGTTTAGAAATGGTTGTGCTATTCACATATTTACTATTTGTAAAGGATGTTTTGTGTGCATAGTTTCTCTATTTCCAGGTCCTTCAGTTACACTTATATATATTTTTTATTTATTATCTGATGATTTTATGGTGGTTTATTATATTGTTTTGTAAGTAATTGATATTTCAGGAACATTGGTTCTTTGCTCTGAAGTTATAGGTGGGTTTGATTTGTGTGGGTGGTTTGTTGGTTATTTTTCTGTAATACTTTTTTATTATTTGTGTCATGTTCTTGGTGCAATTGTAGCTGATTTTTATTGTGTGTAAAATACCATTATGAAAAATGCAAATATACGGCATATCTATCTATCTATCTATCTATATATATATATATATTTATATATATATAAATCATTTCATCTCAAGTAAGGCAATAAAAGCCACTAAAATAAGGGATTATAGAGAGTGAAAGAAACATAGAAGACAGAACAGGATTGAAGGAAACAGATGATGATTGACATTGCATTTAAAATTTTTGAAGATCATAGTTGACAGGAAGCTAGAAGTGAACCCACAGGCGAGAAGTGCAGAAGAAACTATTAGCATAGTACTTATGGTAACACCTAGCAATTTCAACAATAAAATCATGCAACCTAGCCAAGATGCCATATCACGACTGATAATATTGCAGATTCTGCTTTTGTCAAGAACTTCAAATATATAGCCAAAGCACCAGACCAGATATGGCAGCAATATTTGATGTATCGACAAATGGGAGATTTATAAATGTGTAAGGTAGATTCTGTTTAGAAAAATTGTCTAGCAAAACACAGTGAAACAACTTTCAAACAGCAGACTTAGCAATTGAGTTGATATTATCATTCCACTTTATTTCAGTGGAAAACATGTGATCAAGAACGCTCAATGTGTTGCTCTGCAGGAGGTTAGAATTAGCCAGGTTGATGGAAGGAAAAAAAAATTCTTTAAGATCATTAATAGAGAGCAGTTTCATTTTTGAGTCATTAAAATTAAAAAGCAACTTCTTGCCCCAGTTAACAACAGATTAAAGGTCATTTTCAAGATCAGATGCCAATTTGATTTTACATAACCTATCTGACTTACTCTTAAGACAAGAGTAAATAGTTCTGGCATCAGCATAAATACCTAGTTGGGAACTGATGACATTAGAAAAGTCATTGATAAAAATAAGGAACAAAGTGGATAATGAGATTAACACCCAACGGTAACAATCTGTTTCATGCTTAAAAACAATCTTCAGACCTGAAGGTTACTTTTAAGGATGAAACAGATTGTTACCACTGAATGTCGACCTCAATATCCACTTTTATATCTATATACATTGTATCTCTGTTATTGAGCACATTAACTCATAAATATAGCATACCTTAAATATTACAGGATCGTTCATAACCATTTCCGACCCTCACCCGTAGATGTGCAGCTAAAATGCACTGAAACCAAGTTGCATCTTTGTTGTGAGTAAAATGGTTTTGTCTATATGATAAAATTATAATAAATAAATAATTATCGCTCTACTACCTGTATCAAGCTCTTTTTTGAATGAACGCTGCGAACGTTAGAATTTATATATTACTTTCGTTCTCATCGCATCGGATATATTCATATATATATATATGAATATATATATATGAATATATATATATGAATATATATATATATATGAATATATATATATATATATATATATATATGAATATAGATAGATATATATATATGAATATATATATATATATATATGAATATATATATATATATATATGAATATATATATATATATGAATATATATATATATATATGAATATATATATATATATATATATATGAATATATATATATATATATATATGAATATATATATATATATATATATATATATATATATATGAATATATATATATATATATATATATATATATATGAATATATATATATATATATATATATATATATATGAATATATATATATATATATATGAATATATATATATATATATATGAATATATATATATATATATGAATATATATATATATATGAATATATATATATATATATATATATATATATATGAATATATATATATATATATATATATATGAATATATATATATATATATATATGCAGAAATATAGTCTTAAAGTGTGCTATATTTATGGGGTAAAGTGCTCAATATCAGAGATAGAGCGTGTGTAAATATAAATATAAAAGTGGACATGGAAGTCAGCACTTAGAGGCGACAGTCTGTTTCATGCTAGTGCAAACTGCACTAGCATGAAACAGACTGTCGCCTCTAAGTGCTGACTTCCATGTCCATTTATATATATATATATATTCATATATATATATATATATATATATATATATGAATATACATATATATATATATATATATATGAATATACATATATATATATATATATATATATGAATATACATATATATATATATATATATATATGAATATACATATATATATATATATATATATATGAATATACATATATATATATATATATGAATATACATATATATATATATATATATATGAATATACATATATATATATATATATATATGAATATACATATATATATATATATATATATATATATATGAATATACATATATATATATATATATTCATATATATATATATATATATTCATATATATATATATATATATATATATTCATATATATATATATATATATTCATATATATATATATATATATTCATATATATATATATATATATATATATTCATATATATATATATATATATATATATATATATATATATATATATATATATATATATAAAAACTAAGGGAAAACTTATCTTAGCCAATACATTTTGTTCTCTGAGGGTCTTTATCAAGGCAAATGTGCTCATTTGTCTTGATAAAGACTTCTTTCAAAACAAAAAAAATTCATAAAGCAGCAACAATAGGTTCAACAATATACTTTTTTTTTTGTGAATAAATACGAAAAAGGAAAAAAATAAAAAAGAAGAAAGAAAGTTAAAAAGTATAATATTAAAACTTGAAGAAAATAAATATTTCTTTCTTTGTAAAAAAGAAATTTTTTGTCAGAAACTCCCAAAAAGTTGATCTTATATATTTTTTTAATTTATTGTTCCGGGTTTGAGAAAAAAAAATGTATCTGTTTATTTTATTTTCCACAATATTCATACTGAAATCTGAAAATAATGAACTGCAAAAACCTGTTTTGACTGTTTTTGGAGTGAAATTGTGAAAGTTGATTACATTTTTAAATAAATAAAAAAATAAAAAATGAATAAAAAAATAAATTAAAATAAATAAAAAAAAATTGAACCACAGCAAAAATTTTAAATGTATTTGAATTCCTTTTCTAGACCCAGGAAAAAAAAAGTTAATTTAGGACAAAAAAATCCTAAAGTTTTTGATCGAAAAGATGCGCTCAAAGTTTTATTTTTTTCTCATTTTCACTTTTTATTTTAGTTTCTTCGAAACAAAAGAATTTGACAGAACAGTTCAAGTCTAATAAACCGTTCAAAATAAAAGGTGAAGATTTTTGTATTATTTGATGTTGTTTTTAATTTTGAGAATTTAAATTCATAATTTTTTTTTTCTGCAACGAACTTTTTCGGTGAAACAACCAAGGAAGGACATGAAATGTCTCTAGAAATGTCTTTCTTTATTTGTCATTTACATTTTTATTTTTAGGTTACTTAGTTTGACTTCATTTTATTATTTGTTATAAACAGGCAAAAACTATCAAATAAATGTTCATTTGCGATAGTGATGTTTTGGTAATAAAAGAATTAAAAACAAAAATAAATACACGTCATTTAATTTTATTTTATCTACAGGCAAAAAGAGAATCCAGGTCAGGTCAAATATTTTAGAGAAGCGTTAATTTTTCAGATAATTAAATCATTTGATAACGAAAAGCACTTGTAAATTATCATCGTGAACAACATGGCTTATTTGAAAGAAGAATAGAAAAAACTCTTTGTGGTTAAAAACTTTGAAAATAAAACAGATAACTTAATGCCACACCAAAGGAAGTTTTTTTTGTTTTACACTTTACAGTCTTTCTTTCTTTACCTTTGTATTTATTTATTTATTTTTACATAAACATCTATTTTGAAATTTAAAAATAAGTACCTCCGTTACAAATCAACACGGATCTTTAAAAACTAAACGAAGAAAAAAAGAAAAAGAAAATTTTGCTATGGGAATTTTATTGTGTGATGTTAAAATACGAAGAAGATTTCTTTGATTTTTCTTTACATAAAAAAATAAAATAATTAGAATGAATAACTAACAGAATTACAAAATTAACTGACAACATCAGATCGCCACTTTAAAACTTAAAAAGTGAATCCAAAAGGAAGGAATTGCATGCATGTGTCAAAAGTCAAAACAATTTAAAGAAACCTTGAGCAAGTCTTCATACATTCACTTTTTTTTTTACAAGACTAAATTCTCTTTTTTTAAAATCAGATTTTTCCATGGTGAAAAACAATTGCAAATTACTGTTGTAAAAAGGTAATGAATTAAAAACGAAAATTTATACATACACAATTAATTAATTAATGATAACTTTTTTGTGACATTTATTTATCTTTCAACCACCGACTAAAAAAGGTCAATATATTTGTAAACCCACGATATTGTAATGAATGTAATTGTAATGACAACTTCTTTTATTTACAGCTATCTACTTTTTCTATTACTTCTTTACTACATTTGCTTTTTTTTTTTAAACTATTACTACTAATAATTTCTGAGATTAGTACTGATAATTCAAACCAGTCAATCTTTTTTATTGCTTATTTAAAGTTAAATTTAAAACTGCTACGATAAATGTTTGAGCTATCTATCCTCATCCATTACCGACTTCAAATAAAAATCGATTCATATAAGTTTCGCAAGCCGTTTCTAGTGAGGTCACCCCCTTCTTTATCTTCTATTGCTCTCCTTACACAATTTTACGGCCTTGTACCAAACTAAGGAGCGTTTTAAAAATTATCTACTTTTTTAACTTAACCATTACTGCATTACATTTTCTATTGCACCCACTGAGCATAAGTCCATGAGTTCAATAGCGAGTTTGATCCCCCAAGATACGCACTATTATAGTCTTATGCCAGACTTAATGTTAATAATTAAATTTCTTGTTGCAGCTATCATCACTACTATTGCACTTTGGTCACCTGTCGTAGAACGATCTCATCTCACAGGTCGCCGCCACTAACGCCTTCGGTCCTCACTAGGTGCCTCTTATTGTGGTTTTGTATCAGACTCAGTTGAACTGGTTACATACTTACTACTACAATAACAATATTTGACTATATTAGTATTTATATTGTATATTGATTAGCATTCCCAAAACTACTACTACTATCATCATCATAATCAGCAGCAGCAGCACAACTGTCATTAGTAAGTAAGTTGGATATTGCTCACCCTCCGACTATCACTAAGAATGCCTCCTGCATTTTGTTGATGAGAATCAGGATTTTTATTGTTGGACTTTTTTTTTAAACAGCTTTTACCACTACTACTATTATTCACTTAGTAAACTACGGTCGCTACTAATAATATTATTAATAATTACCACTGTAACTGATTGCCACTATTACTACTACAGCTACTAAGTGTGGTTCCAGTTGTTGTAGAAAGCAGAAATGAACATATGAAGGAATGTAACAGAAATCCAGGATTCGAAAAAAAAAAGACGAATCAGTTGAAAAAAACAAAACAAAACACTGGAAGAGAAGGAGTATTTATTTCTCCTCCTTTATGAAACCCGATCTTTATTCTCATTCAGTGATAGAAGTCGTTGTTTATTTGTTATATGTATTTTTCTGCTATAAAACTATTAGTCGTAACATCAGAAAAACTAGGGGGAAAAGGAAGGAGGTAAAATCTTTCTTTATCCTAAGAAAGAAAGGAAGAAAGAAAGTGTTGATGTGTCACTTGCTTCCCACTCTTTAACCTTTTTTTTTATTGATTGTGATTATTGTGGCCTTCGATTCCTGGGAAACCCTAAAGGATCTCAACAACCCACTACCAACAACCACCTTTGCCTTTGTTTTGTTTGTCATCTGTGGGTGACGGCGATTCTTTTTGTTAAAAAATAAGTGACAATGGAGTAAAAATTAAAAAGACAACAAAAACAACAAAACCTTTTTAACCCACAGGATGGGGGAAGATAATGCATGGACAGCTTCTAGCAAGAAGAAATACGGAGTAGGTAGGTAAAAGTTTTATTATTCCATCTTATTCTGTTTGGCATTGCATGCAGCAACTCTTCAATTTGTAGCAGTAAATCTTGACTTTCTTTTTACGACTACAACATGTGCACAACGGAAAATAATTATTTGCCAGGGAGAGGGCATTTTAAAAAATAATTATCCTTCATTTATTACTTGTTTTTATATACAGAACATTTTTTTATTGTTCAGGGACAAATAAAAAAGTCGTTATAAAATCTAATTTTCTGTATTAAATACAGGATTGGAGGTGCGGCTGATCATGCGACCGTAAAATTACTTAGATGAGTTTGTTTGAATCTATTCAATTCAAGAGAAATGGGGGAAAATATACCGGTTGATAATTTTAAGATCAAAAGAAAGCCATTTATTTTTTGAGTTTTAGAATTGTTTCTTTTCCTTATGCTACTTATATTTTAAAAATTTTATTAGTTTAAGTTTAATATGGTTTAGAAAAGGTCCTATGCTGTCAAAGTTTCAACTCAAAAAAGTTAATTAATGCTAAAATAAAATAAACAGCTCAGTTAAATTTTCTTGGTTATTTTTCCGGCCTTTGAAAGACAATGAATGAAAGCCATTGATATCACTTTTTGTGACGAATTTTACTTGACGACTTAAAAATCATTTAAAAAAACTTTCTTTCCATTTACAATAAATGACTGTTAGTGTCTAAAAGGAGGAAAACTGTTCAAAAAGGTCAACTCAACTCGAACGACTACTTCAGTGTGTGTCTTTTTTTTCATTTTTTTTTTTTTTTGGCGTGTGAATTTTTAAATTTTAAACTTTTTGACTAAAACTGGTCGAAGCTCAACTTTTTTTCTGGCATTGTTTATAATTTTAATCACATTATTTGTAAATTATTGACATCACAACACTTGAAAGTTAAAATAACAGCTGACTTAAAAACTCTTAAAGAAAGAGAAGGTAGCGACATGTATTAAGTAAGACTACTAGATGGGGTAGAGTGGCCTTTCTCCTCCTGCTTTATAAAAGTCAACAAAAATGTGAAGGAAGAAATTCGTCAGGTGGGTGGATGTTGTTGGCTATGTCCTTAACAGCCCCCAAAACACTTCAAATACTTGGACTTAAATTCACGGGATATTTAATGTGGTCTCCCCGCCCCCTTAAGGAAAAAAAAAAGGAACTAATCGATCATTGTTAGTTTGATTTTTTTTAAACTGAAAATAACTCCTCTTATTTTTGTGACAACAGGATTATCTAAAAAAAAAAAAAAAAGATCTACTCTATTCTAGAGAGTATTCGGTGTTTTTGTTTGTAAAATTATAAATGACAAAAAAAAAATAAGTTAGGTGGGGTGTAAATAGAAAGTTTTTTTTTTGTTTGTTTTTTTTTCTTTCTAAAAAGTGGTCTTTGTGATTTTTTAAAGACTTTTTTTTCTCAGGGTTTTATTTTTTCCCGACTGATCAACCATGTAAATTTTTGTGTTTGTCTCTTACAAAAAAAAACAACAGAAAAGATTCAAATATGCGTATATGATAAAATAGGTAGAGAGAAGGCGAGAGTCTTCTTCTTCCTTCTCCTCATGTGGATGTCGAAAAGTCGTGGGAACTCCTTCATCAAAGGAGAGGAACAATTGCTAGTTTCTATCCAAAATCCTGTTATCTTTTTTGTTGCTTTCTTTTTTTTTCTTACACGAGAGTTGCACTTGATCTGAAAATATTTTAATAGTTGACCCCCTTTTAAAACTACTTTATCACGAAGGGAAAACGTTTTCATTGGTGATGAGTGTCTACTCTTCTTTCTGTTTGGTCATTTTTTGTTTTGTTTTTTTGGCTGCAACTGATTCGCCAATAATTCATTTCAACCCCCAAACATTTCGAAAAGAACAAACACAACTTCGTTGTTGTTTTGGCTATTTTTCTAGCTTTTTGTTTATTTAAATTTTGATACAGACACCATTTGTCCTTTGCTCAAATAATTAGGTTGCAGGTCACCTTCCTTTTTTTTAATACGCTGATAAACTTGATTCTATAAACTTTTCAACACAATGGATTTCAACAAATTTTCTCTTTATTTTTTTACTTAAATAAAAATCTTAATGGGTCAATATACACAACAGGATTTATCTTGTCACACACATCGAAAAAGATCATTCTCTTGTTTTTGTTTGTATCTTAAAAAAAAATACCGATATCTTTTTAAGTAAATAAATGTCTCATAAATTGAACATTATTAATAAAGCTAAATAAAATTGCTTGATTATTGGGCATTGTATATAATTGATATTTCTGATTGATTTCATCTCTTTTTGGTGGGTCAGGTGCAAAACAACGACCACGTGTAGTTGCTCGCTTCCTTGTTGGTCAATGGCATTATTTACACCCCGCCCACGCTTTCTTTTTCAATCTTACGCATCATAATCAGATATTTTATTCAATTTCATCTCTCAAAGTCAAAAGTCAAAACTATGCATTTTTTGATAGCATGGGGTTTTGTGAACATAAACGAACTTCTGTACTAAAGATTTTAATTGGCTTTTAATAACTTAGTACTACTAATTAATTGGTTTCATTCGCTTCTCTTATTAATCAGAATATTTTTAAGGTTGAGTATATTTTGGAGTTTTTAGGGATTCATTTTTAAATTTTTTTTTATCTATTTCAATCGGCATAAACATTCTTTTATCGAAGATAATTTATTATCGATCTTCTCTAACGTTTAACAATAATTTTTTAATTCATAAGTTCTTCCCAGCTCCACATTTTCACGGAAATATTGTTTAAGAAAAGTTTCTTTTGTTCATGAAAGAGGCTAAAAATGATTACAAAATCGTTGTGGCATTTTTGTTTTAAGATTTATTTTTAAAATAAACTCTTTGCATGATTTACGCGTGACAAAATACTTTGCTTTTTAAGGCAAATATTCGTTTATTGACCTATCATTTCTGTGGCGATAGAAAGAAACAAGTGTTTCATTGCCTCTTTCAAAAATCAAATATGAAAATAATATTTAATCAAGAAAATATTTTCTTTTCTCCATACAAGCCAGGCTTAAAAATGAATTTAGCCAGCAACATTAATAAGTTATGTCTTTTTAAAGTACAACTAAAATTTCCAAGTAGCTTTTATCGTCTCTCAGTAAAGGTCTGACTTTGAAGTTTTCTTGAAAGAAAATATATTTTTTTATTAGTACAAAATTGATATAAAGTTCCTGGATAAATGATTTTATTTTTTAAATTTCTCTTGTCTTTGTATAATTTGATTTTTTTTTAATTGATCCCATTTTATTTGTTTTTAGTACTTTTTGACATTTTCATTTTTAGTTGGAATTTATCAAAGATTTGCATCCATTATCGCGTTAAAACCAAAAGAGCAAAATATGTGTCATTTACCCATAAATACAAAGGATGCTGAAAAGTTTTCAGCATTACAATTAATAAAAGTCTGCTTTTTGGTCATAATGAAATTGGGTCAAGCAAAGGAATTTTCAGCACCCCCGCATACTAGTCATGAGTCTTCTTACTTCTGTAGTACTAGAGATCTTCAAGTGATCAAACATAACATTTAAATCTTTGAAAAAATAGGATTAAATTAGTAACTTTAAAAAATGCCCAGGATTCAAGTTCACTCAAAGAAGGAACCTTAAGTATTTGTATTGGGTTCGTTTATGTTTGTAGATTTCATGATGTTGATGATACTTTAAAGAGCTCATAATCTTTGAACAGCCAAAAAGGCTTTGCATGAAGCATTATGAGAGTTCATAATCATATTAGATTGCCAGTTTTAGCATAAAATGGTTTAATTCTTAAATCTGATTTCATGATTTCTTCTGATTGTGAACTGAAGAATATTTGCCACAAAGGTTTTTTTTAATTCTTAAGGTAATCTAAAACAAAATGTCCCTCTCCTGTTGTTGGGTGGTCAGAATGATTTTTCAATCAAGAATACTTTCAAAAGAAATGAATAATTTTTTTTCTTTCAGAGAAAGTGTCATTTAAGGGTACAAATGATGCATTCATATGCAAAGTATTTTTTCTTCTATAGTTTAATTGTTATAAATCATAAAATAAATTATTGTGGTAAAAGAAAAATAAATAGAAAATTTTTGAACAGAAACTTTGTATCTTGTACTCACCTTACAAGGATATTTTGAAACCAATAATTGTTGCAAGTTTACTCGAGAGTTTTTCCTTGTATGCTTACTGTATGTTTTAGTCTTGCTAACTTTTCTTAATCTATTCTTTAATCTGTTGTTATCTATGCCTATATCAACTTCACACTGCACTCTTTTTCAGATACTTGTGTGATGCATACTATTACAATGCATATAAGATGCTTACGTCTGCAATCTTTTGTACTAGGTTTCAATTCATGATGGCTATGCACTCAAATAAAACCTGTTTTGAGGAGAGCAAAAGGCATAAAACTATAAGAATAAACCAAAAAATATAAAAAAAATAGCGTCACATTTAATAATTTGCATTAAATTAGAAAAGGACCATTGCTCTTCTGGTTATTGCATTGGATATTTTGCTGTAATTGAAAGTTTATGATGAACATGTACTCAGCTCTATATGGTCTCTTCATTTATTTTTTTATCAATTGCTCTTTTATTTTCACAGGCACTTAAAAACCTCAAAATGTGTCATTATTAAAGATTTAACCCTTGAAATTGTAGACAGAATTTTTTTGTATTTTTTTACTTTCTAATTAAACTGATTCCAATTGCCTATTACAATCTGATATTTTTAAAACTTACACCAAAAACACAGTATTTAAAATGAATTTGAAACAAAAAGCATTATTATTGTCCTAGCTTTGAAATATCTACATTAAATTTTTCACTCCAATTTCTATCCAATGTCTAACCCTGACATCTTCATAAATGGCAAATGTATTGGCAATAATGTTCAGGTCTTTTGTCAAACATTGGCATGCAAAATGATTTCTGTTTTTAGTTTTGGTGACATGCTCAAATATAAGTTCTCTATTTTGAGAAAAATCATTAAGCAGGTTTTCTTTGCTATTGTTTACCATCAAACCTTGTAAAAGGTTTTGCAATAAAGTTCAATTTTGATTAAAGCACATTTTTACTAAAGAGGACCATTTCATGGAATCTTATTCCTCATGGTAACAGTACAATAACCACCAAGAAATTTACTCCATTAATAATAATGATAAAAGTAATTTAATGTTCTATGCATGTATGTACATCCTTTTGAACCATCCAAATGATTAGTTTATTCAGATCGGCCATTGACGTGAACTTTTCATTGTGACAAATTTCTTATTCAATTTCTCTTGTTTTTGTGGATTGGTGAGCAGAAAAATAATGTTGTTTAATTTTTGAGGTGAGGAATTGTCAGTCTACTCCAATTTATTTGAACTGTTGTTCTCATCTTTGATGATTATAAATGTTATAGATGCAATGTTTCAGCCAATTACTTCATTGTCATGAGTTTGATCCATGGATCAGGGAGTGAAATCTGTATGCTCTGGTTTAGCATGAATAAAACAAACAGCACCACAGGAACAAAACTAACATAATCAGCACATGCAAGATATCCCCTATTTTGCCAAAATAATGAACACCTGAAGATGGCCAGATGTTACTTGGCTGAAACATTGTGTCTATAATAATATTTCTAACAATCAAAGATGAGAAGAATAGTTTGAATAAGTCGTAGAAAGAATAAATATCTATATTATTTGATCTGAATATTTTTCAAATTTTATTTTTTAAATGATTTTGTTTCTGAATTTTTTTAGCTTCTGTAAATGTTTTTTTTTTTTTTTTGTTGCTATTTTCCTAAATCTGTTAACCCTGACAGAATAGTTTATTTAAGTATATTATTTTTTATATATGCAAAAACTATGGTTTTAGTGAATGAGTTTTTTTGGGGTTTTTTTTTTCACTAAAATGTATTCTTCCATTCATTCCATTTTGTGGTTTATACCCTCTAACTCCTTCATATGGAAAAGCTGATCATCTCTACCAAATGTTAATGAGAGTTTAAGGAACCCGAAACAGTGACCAATGTTTTCATCTTTCAAGTTATCTAGAATTTCTATTGTTTCACTGGATATTTCACACATTTATCCCAACACCCCACCTGGAAATAAAGAAACCTTGTTTACTTTCAGTTTCCCTTCATTTCTGAACTCCTTTAAAACTTTCTTTAGTAGTCTGTATATTTTTCAATAGCTTATTAATGATAGAGAAATAATCTAGGCTTGTTTTCCTCCTGATTGACAGTGTGGATTTCACTCCTCTAAGTCAACTGCAAATATTTTAACTGTCAACACTGAGAAAATAAAGGTGGTGCTTGATGGTAGCTTTTTGTTTATCAGAGCAATTGCCTTAGGCATTTCAAAGGTGTTTGACAAGGTGGGGGCATGGGATGGTGGTTGCTGGAATCTCTGGAAGAATTTATGCAATCATTAACATCTTTCCTTCAGGTAGTTCCATAAATGTTGTGAATGGTCAGTTTTCCAAGGCCCATGCAGAAATTCCCCACGGCTTAGCCCCTCCCCAATCGTGCTCATTTTCCTCTTATTGTTAATGATCTGCCTAGGAATATTCTTGTATCATTAGTAAACATCTATTCTGATAATACCCCCAGTTTATGCATGCACTTCCAAAACTCTAGATGATCGGAGCCTTGCAGCTGATCTCTCTCCTAAGCTTTAACAGCTTAATAGGGAAATAACTTGTTATTTTCTTAAGAACCAAGCTCGTATCATTTCATCAACACAATTCAGGCCCTGCATTTTCATCAGTTATCATGAATGTTCCCACTCTCAATGAGTTTTCATGCTTTCAATGTCTATTGGTTCTTAAGTTCACTCCAGATCTGAAGTGGAACTCGTATAAACAGTCCATTGCTAAAGAAGCTGGAAAAATGATTGACTTATTATATTGCTCCAGGAACTACCTGACTCCACCTGCATTTTTATATCTTTACAAGAGTCAGATTAAACATTACTTAGATTAAACATTACTTATATCAGTGATGTTTAATCTGACTATCTGGGCTGGAACTGCTCAGTTCTCATTTTTACGCTTTGATAGTTCAAAATCATTTTTGCTGGCTTATGCAAGAAGATGTATTTTCTTTGCAGCCACCTTCCTTCCTATACATGCAATGCCACAAGCCTATCACTATTTCGCTGGCAGATGTTCAGAAGAGATCCATTCTTTAGTTCTACTAGTTTAGACCATTACTGCTAGGACATGTTGGGCTACTGCCACAGAACTCTCATTTTCTCAGTGTTCCAAATATAAGAAGAAAGTTCCACTCAGGCAACTTTTTCCCAAGAGCTGCTACTTGGTGGAACAGACTCCCACGTAGTTGCTTCTCTGAGCACTTGAATCTTGACTGCTTCAAGTCAATGGCTATTCTTTAGCTGTCCTCCTTATCCTCATAATCTTCATATCACACATCTCATTTGGGCAACTTGATATGGTGTAATGGCTAGCAAGTTTGTCTCACTAGATCAGTTACAACTGAATAATGAGTTTGATCCCTACTGAGTGCTCCATACCTGCAGCCTTGTGCCACATCTAAGCTATGCTTATCAAATCTCCATATCACACATCTCATTCATTATTACCATTTCGACTGTAACCCTCTACCATGAGGGGTTCTCAAGCCATGTATTGAGTGATATTTAGTAACAAAAAAAACAGTGAATAGAAAATTTATATTTCATTTATTTAGTAACTCTTGAAATAAGTCATATGCAAGTTCCCCTTCTATTTTAATAACTTTTCTATTTTTTTATTTTTTATTTTTTTGATTGGTTGTACCTTACTTATTACATTCCTGTACATGGGTTGCACAATTTTATTTTAAATTCACTCTAAATAATTTAAACAGAGTGAAAAAGTAAACATTTCTTTAGAACTCCCATTTGTCTATTAAAATGTCAAGTAGTTGATTGTGTAAGAAAGTGAAGAGAGAGAAATGTCATGACCAATCAAATATTGTGAATAAATATATTTGTTTCTAAGTTTCAAGAAACACTCATAAGTCTATTTTATAAGTTAATTTTTAGATTAATTTGTTTTCATCCAAAAATGTTAAAAAAAAATAATTGACAAAACAATTTTAGGTAATCTGTTCAGAGAAAACCTTTTTGGTATGTTTTGAACTTTGCTCACCTTTCAACTTAGTCTCTGTAGAAAAGTAAAATGGTTTCATCTGAAATGTTGAGTAGTGAATCCTTAATTTACTGGTCATCTGAGTAGCAAATATAAATACCACTGTGAAAAAACAAGTTTGTTTGTAATAAATATTAACATTTATTGGCATAAATATTTGTTAATCCAGCCACTTCTCACTTAATGATCAGGTTCTGTTCTATAAATTGAATATTGCTGAAAAAAGCCTATTTAAGGAGTAAATTTGATTGTTTATATCTTTTTAAACCCATTTAAAGAGGATGAGAATAAGTCTGAAAAATATTTTATAGTTATTAATAAAGTTTTCATCATATAATTTTTATACTTTGAATAAATCTACTTACTGACAGTGACATTTGTTCCATTTGATACTATCTGGTGACTTATTAGGTTTCTTATTTTACATGAAGAGAAAGTCCATTCTCTCTGTAATGTTCTGTGAAGGAAGGAAATAAACACATAAAAAAAAAAATTCTTCTTATATGCTTTTTCATTTACACCAGAATGCTCATCTTGGTTGTTTGTCTCCAGCTTTCTTTCCTCGAATTTTAAAGCAAACACTTTATTCAATCCATGGGAATTGATTGTTTAGGGATGTCTCTTGTCAGCTAATTCTCACCAATCTATTTGCTTTTTGGTTGCTTGTCTGTTTCTTTCACTGAACCAAACTATGTATTTCTTCATTACCTAACCCAAGGATTGAACTTACGATTACTGGATATGTTTTAACCAATGCTTTAATCCACTAGGCCATGTAGCTCTTGAACAATCCGGTGGTGTAATTTTTTAATCTTAAACCTAATTTCTGTAGTCAGGTAGTGGAATTTTTAAGTGTAGTTTTTTTTTTAAATCTGAAGCTTTTAGATTAAGTTCTATTAAAGAGGTTGTCCATGTAAATATAGACTTATCCTCCAGTGTTGTTCTGTCTGTTATTGTGACTTCATTCCACAGGGTTTGATGATTACATTTCTCTTTATACAGGATCAGCCATGCTTGATTTCAATGTCTCTCTTCATGCTCCCTTTCAGTGTTCCTCCAAACTTATCCTTAGTGAGTAGCTATCTTATCATATTATCCCTTGTTACAAAATTGGACAGAATACACACAGTTGTATTTCTTTCTAAGTGGGGGGGGGGGCTTTGTTTGAGTTAGATATCTTTGAAGGGTTGAACTGCCATTTTGATATTGCATGAACTGTAGATCTGAATTTTTTTGATGTACCCTTTATATAATGCATGCAGTTTTTGGCAGTTTTCATTGTGCTTGATTCTTCTCTATTGTCTCATGGAAGTTGATAGTTGTTACCTTGAAGAGTATTTTTAATAATACTGGAAGATAAGATTACTGAAAGAATCAGCATATGTTAGACCCTGACAAAATAGATCTAACATAGAGATTAACACCATCTTAGCATAAAAAAGACACTCAAAAATTCCATCATTTGAGTACAAATATTAAGTTTAAAGCCCTAATATTCCATCAATGGATTATCAAAGAGATTCATGGCTTAGTGGATTAAAGTGTTGGTTAAAGTTTATCTGGTTTTCTGGCAATTTTAAGTTTAATCCCGGGACTGGGCAGTGCAAAAAAAAAAAGTCACATTTTGGTTCAGTGGAAGAAAAAGACACGCAACAGAAAAAGGTGGATGGACTTGTGTTAACTGAACAGAGATCTCTCTTAAGTATGGGAAGTGGAATGAGAATATGTTTTTTGATTCAAAATTCCATTAACCTTACCAAGTATGACAAATGCCTGAAGAAGGCCAGAAGTTACAATGGCTGAAACGTTGGGAATATAACAACCAAGAGACACACGTATTTCTGAATAGAAAGTCAGGATAATTCCTCATTGTTAAATATTGATTTTTTTTTTTTTTTTTCCCCAATATATTCCCTTTCCTAACCTCATATTTTTGTTTTTGATTGTTTTTTGAATTGTTAACACTTCATAGTAAATAAGAAAGTTTTAACCAAAACAAAAGACCTGTTTTCTTATTGTTTTAATTATAAAATCATTGATATTCTATTGATAAAAGTAATAATAATATTTAAATTTTTTTAGAAATTACTGTTATCTAAACATATTTACAATTGGTAAAAAAATCTGAAAGAACAGGTTTTTTACATAAAAGTAAAATAATACACACACACACACACACACACAGTGCGATGGGTAAATTGTTGCCATTTTATATTCATTTTGAGCATGTGCACTGTTTGTTTTTTATTTTGTCAACTACACAGTATAGTAAGGTCAATTGGGCACTGTCTGTGTGAAAAAGAGTACCATGATGTAATTTTTCCAGATATTTGGAAATGGCATGCTGTACTGCCTATCATTTGTGCCGGAAGCTCCAATATGAACATGTCAGTGTTTGGGTGTCAATCTGAGGACAGTGCAGAGGATTCGGAAAGAGTTGGATGATGTATCCAGCCAACATCATGATATTTGGAGTCATCCTTAGTGATGGTGACATTATGCCTCCATTCATCTTCACACAGGACATTAGGCTCAACATGGAAGTCTGTATCAAGTGCCTTGAGGAGGTAGTGCTGCCCTGGGTCAAGATGGTTGCTGCTGGAAGATCCTATGTCTGGTAACAGGACTCTGCACCATGCCACATAAGCAGGAGAACCCAGTCATGGTTGTAAGACAATTTCTATGACCACATCACCCCTTACATCTGGCCACCTAACTCCCCAGGTACCACCCTAACCCTACATGACATTCTCAAGCCATCTGGAGGCCTTGGTTGAAGCCAATGGTGATTTGATTGAATAAATTTACTCTTTAGTATTTCAAGATATTTTTGTGTAATTTTAGTAAATATATCTGTTAAAATGAGATGTTAGTGTTATTTTCATTTTTGCGTAATTTAAATGACAATTTATCCCTCGCACCCTGTGTGTAGTGTTAACATAAGAATCAACACTATATGATGACTGTCAGTTTCACACCTCAATTTAATCTTCAGACCCAAATCACATTGAGGCATTATAAAAAAATATTTTTAGTAAAAAGCAACAATATTAAAATTGTATGAGGAAAAAATAATTAAAATGTTGGAATTCTGTAAAAATTGATAATGTTAAAATTGTATGAAAAACAATATTGTATGGAAAACTAATTAAGAAAATGATATATATTATTTATTATAGGATATTACATTGAAACCATGTATTTTATTACAATTTGTGTATTATAAAAAATATAATTAATAAATGGTTGTTTTGTTACAAATTTCACTTTAAGTCTTGTATTATTTTGTTAGCATCTCTAAAATATTTGCAAAGGGAAGGGTAAGAGATTTGGGATCCTCCTTTGTGACCCCCCATTTCCTTTTTAGCATAAAATTGTCAATCAACTTGTAATGTTGATTTTTATGTCCACATTACCCCTGTGTGTGTGTGTGTGTGTGTGTGTGTGTGTGTGTGTATATATATATATATATATATATATATATATATATATGTGTGTAAGGATCACACATTGAGTGCTGGTGGTAATAAAACAGTGCTCAATGTATAACAGCTAAAATTTATACTAATAATATACATTTTGTTGCTCACTGGTAGCACAACTCACCCCCCCTCCAATATATAAAATGTCTTAAGTAAATATTAGTCTGTATTGTTATTTAATAACAAAATGTCATCAACTTAGATATTCTAATTATTTCTGAATTGTTATTTATTTAATAAAATATGTTTGGAAAGAAACAAAATTCCAAACAGCGTAATTCAGTTTACACATAAAATAAAGGATAACTTCTGTGCAAAATTTCTTAAAAAGACATTCTAATCTTTTGTTTCTTAAAAAAGCAAAAAAATCTGAATATTTTTGGATGCAATAATAACCACTTTGGCTAAAACTATTGTAAATTCCTAACAATCTGTCTTTTCTTCCTCCGCCTCTTTTTCAATTGTCTTTCTCTTTTGCGTGGTTCAATATCCGATGTTTTTTTTCCCCTTTTCCATATCAACATTACATTTCTGTTCATAGAGAAAACGTTTTCATTTCTGCAAACTCTGACCTCCAAACATTGACAATCAATATTATCCATAAATCAAGATCCATTAGACATCAATTCAAAACTGCACAGTTCTTCTGTTTCACTGGGAAAAATCTGACATTTTTATTCTGGCTCTCCTATTTATATAATTGTTGCATGAACTTTGA
Organism: Acanthosepion esculentum; assembly: GCA_964036315.1. Lineage (NCBI taxonomy): Eukaryota > Metazoa > Mollusca > Cephalopoda > Sepiida > Sepiidae > Acanthosepion > Acanthosepion esculentum. The sequence goes on along the minus strand of OZ038501.1, from coordinate 101,272,148 downwards.
AATCTCATCTAGAATTTCTACCATTAATAATAACTGAACAACAGTTCCCCCACACCCCTATCTTTTCAACAGGGAAAAGAGAAAAAGATTTATTTTCTTTTAAGGGGATAACATTTCTGTAACTTTGTCTTTGGCAGTTAACTTTGGAAATATAGGATCTCCAAAAAAAAAAATGTTGAAGTGCTTATTTCAAAAATATATTTGATCATGAATTAATGGATTTTTATTGTTTTGAGGAAATTCTATTTTCTTGAGAAATTTTTGCTTGTAGGATTGTTTCCTTAAGTGACCATTTGTGCACTCTACATTGGTTATATAACTGTTTCTAACACAGAAATTACATGTTCAGATGTGAAGATAATTTGTCAAATTCCTGGAGCTGATTACGTATCTGAAATGGGAAACACTGAAGTTATTTTCAAAGGCTTTGAAGACAAGCATTTGTGGAACTTGTATTAACCATTTCCGAAGAGTTTAAAATAAAATTTCTCATTTCAGGCTTGATTGCTTAATGAAAATAATTGTATTTACTTGCTATAAAGTTCATTATTATTAGATTCAAATTGTGAGTTCAATCCCTGGACTGGGTAGTACAGACTTAGAATCATTGAAAACAAGGTGAGCAATAACTGAGTGGTACTAAATATCCCTAGGCATGGACAGTGGAACGAGGACAATCTACTCTGCAGATTAAGTAAAAAGTTCATTTCAAGAGGGTTACCTGGATTGACAGACACCTGAAGAAAACCAGACAGTATAATGGCCGAAACATTGTGATAATAACAACAAAGATGAGAACATTATTCACAATGTAAATAATGAAACCTCAATTTTAATTCAGACAGAAAATAATAATATAATGAAAGTTAAATCATTGATTTTTCTTTTTTTTTTTTTTTTTTTTTCGAAGGGCTCAATTTCATGTGTGGAGTTGAGCCTTTTGGAAAAATGAATGATTCATTTCTTAGATGAATATTTTATTTTTATTGTTTTATGCAGTATTTAAATGAATGTGCTTATCTTTGTCGTTTTGATCAGTACGTTTCAGCTGTTGTATTCATTGATCTTTTCAGTTTTGAACTGAAATGTTATCACTATTCTGCCTGTATTTGTTATCATCTTTATTTCCTTATCAAAGCACTTCAACTAAACCACCATTTGGTCTTCTTCATCTATGTCTCTTGTTCCTGATCTTTAGAAGTCACTGAATCTATTTTTTCTATTTTTTAATTTCCTTCTTAAGACAAAATTAACAAGTTTATGGGAAAATAGGGTCAGTATTTTGCTCACATGAAGAAACCTTTCAGGCAAGACTGAAAAATAAAAACAAACATCATTTATTCTTTGTGATGAATTGGTTTCATATTAATCAATTATATAAAAGGCGTTAATAGTTGAAAATTGTTCTCTTGAATATTAGCTTTGATTTTAAAACTTTGAAAATGGGGATCAATAAATCCATACACTGCAGCTGAATTTGTACCTGAAATTTTCACCATATAATGTTTGATTTATGTGATAAATGAAGAAGCATGGAATTGAAAGGAATTATACTGAAAAATAATTTGGTCGCGTAAAATATTTTCTTTTTCATCATTAGGCTATGTATATATTGATTTACCTATATACATACAATTGCTTGTGATATATAAGTTACCATCAAAAAAGATTTTCGACTGTGTATTCAGTCCTTCATTTAAAGAGTGCTGTGAACTTTGGCATACACTTGATATATAAAATAGAAATATTTCTTTTTCTTTTTTTTTTTTTTAACAAACTTGAATATGGAATTTCTTCTATCTTTGATACTTTTCCTCATCTGTTCTTGATAAAGAAAGTTTTTTTTTCCTTTTCCTTAATCATTTCACCCCAAGCAAAGCAATAAAGCCAGGGGTTACTGAATGTGAAAGAATATGAGAAAAAAATATCATTAGGGATAGAGAACAATAAAATAGAGAACAATAAAATAACTGGAATTAAGAAGGCAGAAGATAATGATTGACATTGCATTTAAATTTTTGAAGCTCAAACTTGACTGGAAATTAAGAAGTTGGAAGAGAGTTTCATAAGAAGCAAGAAGTGCAAGTGAAGAAACTGTCAGCATAGAACTTATGGTTGCATTTAGTCATTTCAACTGTAAAATGATCAGGCCCAACTGTCAATCTAGTACTGTACTTAAATTCATAAAGTCGAGGTACCAAAAAGGAAAGCTCATCAGAACAATTACCATGAAAATATTTATGGAAAATTCACAAGGAAGCCACATTATGGTGGTGGGAAAGTGACTGAAATCAACTTTCTTAGCAGCAGACCTAGCAATTGATACAATATGTTTCCACTTTATGTCAGTGGAAAACATTAATCTGAGAAGATGCAATGAGTCAATCTCCTGGAGATTAGCATCAGCCATGCTGATGGAAAACAAAAAAGTTAGTTCTTTAAGACAAAGGAGAGCAGTTTGATTTACCAAACCATTTCTTGCCGCAGTTAACAGATTGTGGGTCATTTTCAAGATCAGCTGCCACTTTGGCCTTATTGAATTGATCAGACTTACCATTAAGTCAAGAATAATTAGTTTTGTCATCAGCATAGATACCGAATTGAGAACAGATGACATCAGGAAGGTCATTGATGAAAATTTGGAACAATGTATGCCCAAGGAAACGGTCCTGGGAACACGCGCATTAATGCAAAAATATTTTGAAATGTGACTGTTCAATTTTAATTTCATGATTGATTCAAATAAAAAATTCAGCCAGGAATATCATAACCATTCAATTTGTATGGAAGACCAGCATGCCAAATCCTGGCAAATAGCTTTTAGATATCCAAACCAACAACCCGAGTTTCACTCTTGTTATCTAAAGCTTGATAGAATATTTCACCAATAATCATTAATACACCAGCAGTTGACCTAGAGAAGCAAAAGCCATATTGCTTGTCTCAAAGAAAATTCTGCAAGGTGAGATGCTTAGCCAATTTGGAGTTGATTAGAATCTTTAGTAACTTGCCAAAAAGATGTAGAAGGCTAATAGTTAAAAGGATCAGACGGTTCACCTGAATTCTTAACGTCTGGGACTACAGAAGAGGATTTCCAACAAGCAGGAACGCTAGAAACAGCAAGGCATTTATTGTAGAGTTTAGAGAGAATAGAAGCCAGTTCAGGAGTACATTCTTTAGGACTATTGCAGGGATACCATCATGTTCTCATGCTTTGTAGGGATCCATTTTAGAGATGATATCACTAACCATGGATATGCATATCACTCAGTCAATACACAGTTTTAAATTGAAAGTCAGGCAAAGACACTCCACATGAGTCAAGAGTAGAATTGAAGGAATTTACAAGCAAAACATTCTGCTTTATCAGATGATGATAACATTTCAAATTGTGGGATGAGCAGAGGGATAGAAGACTTACTCTTATTTAACACACACTATTACAGAGCCACCAGTCATCATGTCAGCCATATATGGTGCCTTCTTCTGTCAGCCAACAGGAGACATTTATAATTAAGAGTGGATACAAAGAGACATCTGCTGTGATTGGAATGATCATGTTGATATAGTCGGAAAAGTGATTCCTGTAGGTTGAACAGGCATGTATGAACTAAGGCGAAGATTGTGGTTTCACCTGGTGGTATTTATAAGAAGGTATAAAAGCATCAGTGCCAGCTTTTACCCAAGTAGTACCCTCAGTGGCACAATTGTCAATAGGAAGGTTAAAAATTTCACCCCATAAACTCCAAGTTTATGAAAAATATTTGATTTACAGTTAAGAATTTTAATGTTCTTTCTATTTTTCCTATTTACTTATGTCTGACCCAAAATGGAATGTTTTTCATCTTGAATTTTTGTGTAAACCTTCCAATTCATCTTAAAACTAATCACTAATCGTGTAATAATGCAATTTTATGCAAGGTCATGTCTTTGTAAGTTCAATCAATAAAATAATAGAATTCATTTGTCATGATAACAATTGGGACTTCATTGCATATACATTTGAGCTAAAAGAAATATTACTGAAATGTGAAATATAACTGTCAAAATGTATGTTATTGTAAAAAAATTAAAATAAACATTGATATTTCTTGAATAAAATCAACCTTGACAAACACTTAAGTGAGTTTGAACTCACTATCAATAGCTTGCAAGGCAAGTATTGGGCTGGTGCATAATTATCAGGCGTTATTTATTATGAAAGAAGAAACATAACAATTCAACAATAAGATTTTTAAATGATTATTCCAGAGAATATGATTAATGATATGCATTTTTATAACCTGAAAATAAAATTTTTGTATTAAAAAAGTAAACAAAACAGCAATTTTTATTAACAAATAACTCACCTACAAAAACGCCTGATAATTATGCACCAATCCAATATAAAAATGATTGCTCTCTAATCAGTGCTTTAAACAACAACTGAGATAATATGAAAACCTGATTAATATTGAATAAGTGTAACAAAATATAAAAATGGCTTTAAAATATAAATCAGTGACAGCACACCAGGAATAAAATTCTATTAAATAAAATTTTCTCAGTAGGCCTTGATATTGTTTTATATGACCTCTGTCCAATAATGGTTGATTCATTGTGTATGCAAATATAATATTATAGGATACGGTTAATAAGAACAGTTTGAAGAAATGGTCAGCATTTTGCAAGGGAGATAACTGATTGTTTTTCTTAAGCAAGTGCAACAATCATTTGTTGTTGTCTGAGAAACAGTGATATAGGAAAAGGTCAAGAGATCAAAGTAGATGTTGATCTGCATTGATCGACTAAAAGCAGAATGAAGAAAAATGTTTGCAAGCTGAGAGAAGGATTATCTGAAAATAGACATGCTAAGCTTCATTGTTAAAACAATGGGCTTCTTTCATTCTTGCCTGAATTTTTGAGATGGGGGATTATTGTTATCCACTGATTTACTTGGACTAGTATCCTCATTTTGGTTGTTATAGTCTGAAAATGTTGTTACCATAACAAGCAAGATGAAGATACTAGTTAGAGTAAATAAGTAAATAGTGTATAACAATGAGCTTGTCTGAATTGAACAGAAAGTTTGAGGTTAAATCATACTGAAAGCATTGATTCTTGCATTGAAATGAAGCAGTATCAAGCTTGGTCAATACTTTGATAGGTGACCATTTGCAAAATGTAAGTGTTGCTTTAGTTTTTCAAATTCTATTCTGGTTGCTTATGTCACTCTTGTGGTCTTGGGTTCAACTAAAATAAGTAAATATCTGAACGATACTAGAAAATACTCTTATAAAATGATTGTCTAATACAAATCTATCTTTAAAAAAATATTTAACAAAAAATTATTTTTAAGTAAATATTAAACTAAAAGGAAGTCTGAAAAATTATTTTAAAATGTCCCAATATTCAATGCTTTGCACTCCTCTTGATATCAGGATAATTTGGAGAATAGAATCATCTGGTTAAAATATTGTTTATATTTTTACTTTGTAGCTCAGTTAATTTGATTTTCCTGTAGAAAATACAAGATATTTGACAATTCCTATGAATATATTATTTTCAAACAGTCCTACAAAATAAACTCAATCTGTTTATAATATATTAAGTGGTCGTTATTTATTAGTAGAAAAATGCATAAATAAATCTAGGATATAAAATGTAATTCTATTCTTATAATTTCAAAAAAAATATCTTGGGGTGTTGGGGAATCTTTATTTTCAAGATATTATATGAATTTATGTAATAACTGTTTGTGAATTCTTTCTTCTTTTTATTTTATTTTATTTTATTTTATTTTATTTTATTTTTATCAAGAACAGTGTTTATCCAATATCAATTATACCATTTTAGATTCTTATTCACTTTTTTCTCCAAAAGAGAAACCCATTTATTCCATTCCTGTTTTTTTTCTTCTCAAGGGCATGACTTGTTAGTGAACATAGATTATGTCAATCAGAGTTTGAAATTGATTTGGTGGTAATTCCATTTCCCAAACTGCTAACCACTTGGCTACTAGTACATCCACTTTTCTCTCTCTCTCTCTCTCTCTCTCTCTGTTTTTTTTTTATTTTTTTTAAAAGAAATGAACGAGTCACCTAAAATTAGGATATCTCAAGATTATGTATAAAAGGATGTCCCTTTTTTTATGATTTGGCCAGAAATATCAGTTTTGATCCTAAACCAACCTGTTGTAATTTCTAAAAAATAAATCTAGTTACTCTCGATTTATAACCCCCTTCAGGATACAGCTGTTTGACTGGCTATATAAAATCAAAAAGTTGTCATTTTTCTAGTGGTTCTATAAAAATAAATAGAAAAAAACTTACTATTTTTTTTTTTTTTTTGCTTTTTAAAGTGAATATCTCTAGTATTATAATTCATTAGTTTGCACGACCATTACATCTTGCCAATACCGCATAAATAATGGACTATTTCGTTTTGACTACATAAAAACACGGAACTAACATATCAGAGACGCTACTTGGTTTCAGTAAGAAAATGAAAGAAAGAAAAGAAAATAGAAATGTTTAACTGCTGTTTCAGTGAAATGGAAAAACTTGTCAACTTCAAATCTTTTCATTTGTATGTACATCCTTATTTATTAATAAATTTCTTAATAAAAATTTTTGCAAGACAGGTTTTTGGTTAGTTTGTAAATTCCTTTAAACAGCAAATTTTCTTTACAACATTTCTGCTTTATTTCTAAACTGAAAAGAATCAGTAAAATGTTTACTACAAGTTCATCATATAAGTCACTTAAATATACGTGATAAGACAAATTTCAGATAACCAAGTTTAGGAACAAAATTCCAAGTGAGCGCAGCTGTTGCATCAAGGGGATTTACTTTGACAGAAAAACAAGTGGTGGTGGTGGTGTTGTAGTAATAAAAATTGCTTATTTGTAAGTGAAAGCACAAACTGTTAATAATTATCCAAGTACTAATTAACATGAATAATTGTACAGTTAGTAATTAAAAATAAAATAAATTCTTCTTATTGGATAAATAAGCAATTAATTGAAATATTTATGAAAATATAGTCAAGTTATTTTATTTTCCTTACTTTAAAAAAATAGTGAATCGAATGAGTTTTCTTCGCATTTCTCTCTTCCGTTCCAATCTGAATGTCACAAACAGACAGTAGTTGAGAGAGTCAAGATTTGGTTTCTATTTTCTTTTGTTTTCTCTTGTATTATCAACAAAGGCTGTGTTGTTAGCCACTAGTTGACTTACTCAGACGACCACTTCTTGTCCTCGTAAATGTTGACTCACGCCTCTCTGCCACTAATTTAAGCTACAATTTCAGGGGGCAGAATCCTTCCTGATAATTTTTATTCAACAGTGAAAGTTTTTATTAATCACTAATTCAAATTATTTTCTTTTTCATTCGATCTTTCTTCGAGTTGTATTTTATTCTTGTACAGTTTGATGAATTCTTGATTTGACTGGTTAACAATAAAGAAAACTAAAATAAATCTTTTTCACTTTTCTAAAAAGTATTATGCAGCTACAAAATATTCTCTTGGTTTCAAAGTTTAACTGTAAGGCCTTAACAGAATTTTCTGTATCCACACACAAACATATACTTTTTAGTTTTATAATATTTTATTTTTTTACATAATGAATAAAGAAAAATGTTCCAAGCTTTATGTAAAGTTGAGATATTTGGTAATGTTTCTGGCTAACCAGATGCTATTGATAATCAATATTTATAACTAGTCTGACTCACTTCAGTGTAAATATGACATTTTTTTATGTTTATTATTCTTTTTTTATAGATACAATTATCTAAGTAAATGCTCTGTTTATAATAAACAGTATTAACAACATTTACCAGCCTGAATGTCCTAGAAATTTTCATAGAAAATATACGTCCTCCGACAGGAATCGAACCTGTATCCAGATATGGAACCGTCATAAAGCCTGACATGCTTTATCGATTTAGCCACAGAGGAGCGTTTCGGTTAGCAAGGTCGATTTTACTGTTTTTAAACTACAATTCTCCATGATGGTTCCGTATAGGATACAGGTTCAATTCCTCTCGGAGGACGTATATTTTCTATGAAAATTTCTCGGACATTCAGGCCGGTAAATGTCGTTAATACTGTTTATTATAAACAGCATTTACCATTTAAATATTTGTATCTATAAAAAGAACGTTTAAACATAAAAAATATCTTAAAATAATTGTCGGACTTTGTCCATTTCATAATACAGAAATCTCTCAATTAGTGCTGCAAATTCGTACATCGGTAACTATAAAAAAAATCAAATTTCAATTACTCTGAAGAATGTCTTACCTCACTAATTGAGTATTCACTAATCAAATTTTAGTATATAAAAATTTTAACACTTTAATTGAGGTGTGAAGGACTTCACCACATTCTACATCACAGATAGATGCCTAGGCAACAAGTAATCATCCAAACAAGTTTTATTAAAAAGAACCGATAAGTTTTGTTTTTTAATATATTATCCAATTTTTGGATAAGGTGTTGGTTGAGTATTGTGTTTGAAGTTGTGAATAAACTGTCCGAAGTTCAGATTTTGTTATTTTTGTTTAGTCCTTATCAAGAACCAATGTGGTGTTTGTGTGGTTGTTAGAATTCTTTTGTCTACATTGTGGTATTCTTGGGGAAACTGGAAGTTTGAAATGGATTAAATGTCATGTGTAATGGCTATTGGGAATAAGGCTGCATAAAAAGATTTATTTATTAAGTTTTATTTTTTAATACTGATATAATGTGTGCACATTTACTTATATCATGTGCACTTCAAGATAGCGTCTCCTGTGGTTAATGATATTTTATTTAATGTGGCCTGTTTATTTTGTATAATAATAGCTTCTAGGGTTTTGAATTTTTTCTTGCATTGGGTGCTGTAGACTATAGTATTTTGGTTTTATCTACTAATGTTTGTCGTATGTTGATATAGTTATATTTAGGTCGTTCAGGATGTGCTGGTTGATGTGTACTTAGATTGCACTGAATTTCAACAGGTGACAGGTCAATCTGCGAGAGTGTGGTGCATTGTGTGCTCAATGTAAGTATAATTTAATGCTGTTTTTTGATTATTAGTATTGAAGGTGCAATCTCCCAGTGGGGTCTTCATGAGAATTCATAGATGACATTATTTTTGGATAGGAGAGATTTTTGAGGCCTGGTGTTGTTGGTTATAATGAAATTAGATGTTTTAAACTTTTATAGTAGATGATAAATTCTATATATTTTGTTAGGTTTGTTGAGTGATATGTACCGGTGAATTATGTTTTAAATTGCTTTTTTTATGCTGTTTATGATTAGAGTGAATCTGGTTATAATAGAATAAGTTAATAGTGTATTTATTTTTGTTTGCATCAGAGGGGGGTGGGATGGGGGTCTTGTGTTATTTTATTTATTTTTTTCTAAATTTCGTTAAGGCTAATTTTATATTTGTTTGTCAACAGCATGGTTAAGCAAGTTATAGTTGATTAGGGTTTGTTTAATGTTGCTAAGTTCCTTTCTTTATAGAACGATATATAAAATATATACACTCTTAGGTGCCTGATAGACAAGAGGAAATGTTTATTTTTATTTGAGAAAATATTCTGACCTTTCACTAAGCTTACAACCACCTTGTTTATTGCATATTAGGCAAATAAGAGTTTATTTTGATGTATAAAATATAAATAATTTTCCTTTTTTTTTAATCAATTGTATTTTTTAAGCTTATGAAATGATCTAAATATATCTTTTGGTGATCTTAGACATTTTGAATATTTGCAAATGCTGATGGTTGGGTTCTTATTTACTTTGAATTTTAAAACATTATCATTGATAACTGGTGATTGCTCATTTTAGGGCATTATTTCAACGCTTCATCCTTAAAGTGATTGAACCAGTCATGGGCAGTCAAGTTAAATGAATGACTGGAAAAATACTTGTGTAACGTGTTTCAGTGTCTAGAAGGACTTCATCAGACTAAAGTAATATATTTTTTTACATAATTATATATGTGTATATTTTATGTATTTTCCATTTATCATTCATTTGTCTTATATATATATATAAAAACTGAAGTGTCAAAAAATTAGAGACAACTTTATATGAATTTTTTTTCCCTTCCCCATTAATGAAAATGAACTCTGCTGGGTGATCTCTGTGTGTGAGTTGTACTAGCAATGTGATACAGTGTTTAATTTGTTTTACTGTGGGATGATTGTTATGACCAGGAAGATGAAGCATTATCACAATGTTTCTTTTTTCAACGGTAGTTGAAAATATATATTGAGAATATGCAAATTCTGGTTAGATGTCAGTAGCATATAACAGTCTCCACCCAATAAAGACAAATGACATCAAATCACTTCCTAGATAAATACAGGTGTTACTCAATCCATAAACCGGTGCATATTACAACTTATGGTCATCACTCAACATGAATATCATGGCGTCAGTTATGTCACTTATAGCATATCAAATTGGACCTTGGAAGGATGGTGCTGTGTCACATAGTCATATTCTGTGTAGATGCTTCCTTGAATACTACAATCTTAACTTCTTCAAGTCCAGGGTCAAACATTATCTATCTTCCTTATCCTCATAATTTTCAGTTTCTATATCCTCCTCTAACACCCATGCCACATACATCATTCAGTAACTCTCTACCTTGAGTGGTTCACGGGCCTTGTATTGGGGGAATATTAGTAAAAGAAAGAAAATACAACTCCTTGTGAATTGATTATACATCTTTTATAGTAAATTATTAATTTTGTTAAGGACTCTTTGTTTTTGTCAGATTTGCTATTTAACAATCATTTCTATTGTCTATGTCCAATCCAATGTGATTCATGAACGTGTAGAGAAATAAAAAGAAAATGTAAAGTTATTTACTTATCTCATTTGTTGATTGCTTAAATGATTGGTGAGATTCTGCTTCTGTGCAATTCCATTTTCAATGCCAGCAACAATCAAGCACCCCTTCCCTAACCACTTCACATTGTTTCTCTGATTACAAACAAAAAAAGCAAAAACAAGAACAAACTGCTGAACAGCTTTAACAGGAATTCAAAGTGTCTCTAATTTCAAACAAATTGCGTCAGAAATTTAAAATTTAATGAAGTTCAATTTGTTTAACAATTGTTTTGGTTAAAAAATTATCAGTTGAATATTTTGTAGTTACACTTTGAACGATTGGCATGATTTTTTCTTTATGAATATGAGACAAAATAAAAGGCCCAAATATATATAGCTGGAAAATTCAAACCACTTGCCACACTCCTCAATCTATCAAGTTTCCCCGCCCCCCTATTCTGACATATTCTACCCCCTCCACAAACATATACACTCTTCAGTCTGGCACATTATAAAACATGCTCCTCAGTCTAGCAGTCAACCCCCAACACCACACACACACACACACAAACTTCACAGTTTAGCATGTTCTATCCACCCCCCTACATACTCCTAAGTTTGATAACTATAAAAAAAAATAAAGAAACAAAGCAAGCTATAATTATTTTCCATTGTTCCAAAGTGATTGAAGACTTAATGAGATATCCTAAAACTCAGTATATTTAGTAGGATGAACTTAGTTTGACACAAGGCCACAATATTGGGGTACTTAGTGGGGGGGGGGTCAAAACCACTTGAAGTAACCTGCCAGACAATTACTCTATTGCTACATGGCATGCACCCCCTCTATATATAATCTAATGTAAGCAATATATATATATATATATATATATATATATATATATATATATATATATACTCTTTGTGCATCTGCTCTGGTGCTCCTACTATATACTATATTTAGAGATTCTTGATAAAATGTAAAGAAGAATCAGCAATGTTATTGGTCCTTACCTGGCATCTTGGTTTCGTTCACTTTCCACTGCCATAATGTAGTTTCCCTCTACCTTTTTTATAAATATTTTCATGGTAATTCTTCTGATGAACTTTTCTCATTGGTACCTAGACTTTATGAATTTAATCATAGTAGAAGCAAGGTCTTGTCATCTTACAGTTGAAATGGCTAAATGTAGCCGCAAGTTCTATGCTAACAATGTCTTCTCTTGCACTTCTCACTTGTGAAACTCTTTTCCAGCTTCTTGTTTCCCAGTCAACTTTGATCTTCATAAATTTAAATGCAATGTCAGTAGTTATCCTGTCTTTTTAATCCCTTTCTTGTATTGTCCTCTCTTCTTAATAGTGTTTTTTTTTTCCTCATATTCTCAGTAACCTTTTGCATCTTAGTGACTTTATTGCCTTGCTTGGTGTGAAATGGTTAAAATATGTTTGATAGACAGTATTATTAGAATTTGTGTAATTATTAGAAATGTTATGTGTCTGTAGAAAACTCCACAACTATTTTGTTAATCGGTTTTACAATCTTCAGATTTAAAAAAAATATACATTGATAAATTTGCAATGGAAAAAAAGGTTGTTTTAAATAATTCATACTGATTACCTAAGAAGAATTGAAGAATAACTTGTTCATCTTTCAAGCCATTGCTAGTGAGATTAATACTTTCTGAGTGTTCTGCTCCTATGGCCTTGTACCAGGCTGAGCTTACTAATATATCTGTGTTAATGTGCATGTTGTATATTCATTTCATTTTCTTTCTCAGGGCAAGTTTCGCTTGTCATTTGAGTCCTCCTTCATTTTTCTAATACTCTTAAAAGACTGTAATGATATTTGTTGATACATATATTTACCAACCAAACTATTGATTGTGATGAATTTTGTCAAATTATGTTGACCAATGTTTACATTAAAGATGGAAATTATTTAAAGTGTCTGATTGTTGATTTAAAATGGAAATTCTTCTAATCCTTTAAACTCCTCTAATTATAAATAATCAGTTGACTTTTTTTATCCTTCAACAAATGAATACCAACAATTCTTCAGTTCTTCTACATCTGCTTGCTATGAGGAAGCAAAATGCAACACTTTTTGTATTGATTTTTTTCTGTCAGAATTAGTTTATCTTATCAAAAGCTTTTGTTATTAGCAAAGGAAACAAACACAATGACATTGAAGTTTGGTTCATTTAAACAAGAGGTTTTAAAATCGGTAAAATAGTATTTGACCTAAATTCCAAAAGCATTTTCAAAATGTTTCCTTTTGCTTTAAATGGTTGACTGAAGTAGTTGTTAGTAAACATTGTGTGAAATCCTGAGATGAGCTATTGTCATTCATTGCCATATGTTAGTTATGGCCTTCCATATCTGAGAATGAATATTGTGATGTGCTGGAAAAATTAGCACATTTGAGGCCCTTTTTTCTGAATACCAAGTTTTTTTTTATCTGAATCTCAATTGCATTGAGTTACAGCCATCAATAAAAGATGAAAAAAAAGAAGCTTTATCAGATCAACTATGATTACCTACTTGTACTACTATTTCATATTTCTTCTCTTAATGTTTTGAGAATAATTCAGTAATTTTCTTAACAATTTCATTTTTAATTCAGTGTGACAAAAATAAAAACAATTCCCTTTCTTTCTAATATTGAGTACAAATTGGGAATAAGACATCAGTGTATTTATTTTATGAGTGGCTTAATTAAAGAACTCTTTACATTTAATTTTGTTTCTTTGTTGCTGTTGTACATGGGCCTTTGTATTCTGGGTGCATTGTACACTCATCAAAGATTGTAAACTAGTTTTTAATGGAAAATTTAATGGTTTTCTTATTTTAATATTCTGATGAATATTAATTCTTCAGTTAATGATTGAATAAGTTCATGCCAAGTTTTACAACAAAAAAATATCTGTAGAAATTCCCTTATTGCATCATTAAATATTTGAGTTTAACAACTTTAACAAAATATTGGAATAACAATCATAAATATGAATGCTGGTTGTTATTTTAAGAAGTAAGGGGGTACAAATGAAAAGATTTGAAATAGACAACTTTTTCCATTTCACTGAAATTGCTTTTAAACACTTCTTTCTTCCCTCCCCTCTTTCTTTCTTCCCTTGCCCCCCTTTTTGCTTCCTTCCTTCCTTCTTCCTTTCCTTCCTCCCATCCTTACTTTTTGCTTGCTTCCTTCCTTTCTTCCTTCCTTTCTTCCTTCCTTCCTTTTTGCTTCCTTCCTTTCTTCCTTCCTTCCTTTTTGCTTCCTTCCTTTTTGCTTCCTTCCTTTTTGCTTCCTTCCTTTTTGCTTCCTTCCTTTTTGCTTCCTTCCTTTTTGCTTCCTTCAATCCTTTTTGCTTCCTTCAATCCTTTTTGCTTCCATTCCTTCCTTCCTTTTTGCTTCCATTCCTTCCTTCCTTTTTGCTTCCTTCTTTTTTGCTTCCTTTCCTTCCTTCCTTCTATCCTTTTTGCTTCTTTTCCTTCCTTTTAGCTTCCTTTTTGCTTCTTCCTTCTTTCCCTTTTAGCTTTCCTTCCTTCCTTTCCTTCCTTCCTTTTTCCATCCGTCCTTTCCTTTCTTCTTTCCTCTCTTTCCTTCTTTCATTTTCTCACTAAAACCAAGCAGTGTCATTCCATATGATCAAACAATAGTCCATTATTTATGAGCTATTGGCAGGGAGTAACGGTCGTGCAAAGTAAGGGAGGGCCAAGCACAATTATAATAGAATATAAAATTCTGTTAATAATATAATCTTGGATCATAATGTGGAAACTATTTTTCTGTCTTTTGTTCTGAGATAGCACTGCCGCCACTCCTGTCGGTTGTATCATTAGCTGAATGGTGGGATAATAAACAAGTGACAAAAATAAGGATGCAAAAACGAGCAACAATTCAACCAGCATATCCTGTGTTTGTTTTCATGATAACAATATCAGCTGTTGTAGAGCAGCTGTCAGGAACCATTTAGTCTGGATGTGGGTTGATTTGCCTCTTCAATTAATTATTGGATTTCAATAAAATTGTCAATACTGATTTGTTTATGAAGAGTGTATTTTGTAAGAAAAATTTATTAAATAATCAATTGACTCCCACTTTATTTTATAAAATATCACTTGAATATCAAAAATATTTCCATTTCTATAAAAATAAGTCTTGGAGAAATTAAATCAATTGAAATTTTATTTAAAATTCTATTGAAAATATGAAATATCTGCATTGAATCTGAGAATAAAAACTACAATAAATCTAAAAAAAATTTTTTTTTTTTTTTTAGAAAGATTTTCATATTTTTGGTGGGTGGGTGAGATTTGTGGGTAAAATATTTGCTTAAAAATTAATTTCTAAAAGATTTTCTTTCAAAAGCTTAATTTAGGCATAAAAGATTTTCAATGTTTTTAAATCCTTATTTTCCTTCTCACTTTTAAAATGTTGTTAAATATATTTGTTTTTAATGATCAAGAAATGTAAAATTTAGTAAAATCTATAGATTTTTAGTAGAAATTTTAAGCAATTTTGTTTTATCAATCATTAAAACAACATGAGTTCTTTCTAAAAGTCTTATCAATTTTATAAATATTTTTATATTAATTGTGGCTGATGGAAAGTTCTTTGACATTTTATGAGTTAAATTAGTATGAACATTTAAGCTCTGTTTGTCATAGTGAATAGATATTGAGAACTGGCAAAAAATTGTTTACTTATTGTTGTGGCCTTGTTAGGGCCAGAAATAAAGACACAAAGAGAGGAATTGAGTTAAACAAATATATTAACAGAAACGGTAATACAAACGAGAGTGTTACAGTAAGAATGTTCAGTCCAACTGTCAGAGCTGATTGCTGGAAACTTCCCTCTCCAAAAGGCAGTACCTGCTCTTATTTATAGGTGGGAGAGTCCATGCATGTGTGGGTAAATTACCATAACACTTATTTAAATATTTATTTTGGAAATGGAATTTTATTTTACATGGATTTTTCTGCTAAAAACTAATGGATGGTGGTGGTGGTGGTGGTATCCTCCTCGTGAAGAAAGGATATAAATTAAAAGGATATTCAAATGAATAACTAAAAATATCTTGATACTTTGATTGGGATTTATTGATAGAGGTTAATTCTTTATTTTTAAAATATTTCAATAACTGTTTCCTCATTCACTAAAAATATAATTTTTCATGTTTCAAGAGTTTTTCATCATTAATATTCCATGAATTATTCGAATGAGTATCCTCATCTTTGTTGCTTTTACTCCTAATATTTTGGCCAGTGTATTCTCTGAGATGAGGATATAAGTAATTCATAGACTAACAATAAATCCTCTCAGAATTTAAAAAAAGTATTTTTAGTTGATCAATAATGTTTTTTGATCATTGTTTTTTTTTTTGTTTTGTCATTGGCAATTAAGAACATCATGTGTAATTCTGTGATGAAGTTTTTAGAAATGAAATATTTGGAAATAAAAGCTTAACTCCAAACTAAGAATTGATTGCTTTAAATTTGGTTGGCTAAAAGAAGAACAATTTGTTGAATTTGGATAGAGTCCCATTTAAGTGAGAGATAATACTTTTGGCTCTTAGCTTTATGTACTTTGCTTATCATTTGGAATCAATGGATATGTTGTGTGTATGTGTGTGTGTAGACATAATCAATGCAGTTGTAGCAAAATAATTGCCCAATATATAAAAATCAATTTCATTTTCTTTCAGGAGCTCCACATAGTTTTACTCTTAAAAGTCTGAAATTTATGTGCAAATCAAAAATTCTGTCTTTAAAATTCCAAATTACTTTAAAAAAATCCGTTACTGATTGACTTACTTTATAAATACAGGATAATACCTTACCCAGACTTGTATAGAGATCTGTTGTTCTTCAAATAGCTTTATGCAAAAAGAGTTTCTGTGCATTATGTGAGCTTAGAAAAATTAGATTAAGAGAAATCAAATATTTTTCCAAAATTAAATATTTATGCGGTCAACTTTTATATGTACAGTCAAGTTCTTTATTAAAAACTAATTGGTTGAACTTGTAATTCAATTTTGTTGAAAAACAACTAAATTTATTAAAGAATAAAATTTCCCTAGAATTATTTATAATTTCTAGTATATTATTTGTGTACCAGCTACTAATGTTAGCTTTTGTCTCTGTGTAAGTAATGACAAATAAACCATTAATTTACAAATGTAATTAATGAATGTACATGATATGGTCCCTGCTCAGCTCTTCAATAAATAATAATTTTTCATTTTTTCTATACTGCATATTGAAGACCTTGACACATGAAGATCTTCAAAATGATTTTCTCATTTTTTTTTCTAATTTTCAGATTAATCAATAAAAGTTTGAATGTACAATTAATGGCAATTGATTGATCAAGTTGCTTTAGACAAATTACTAACAGATTTTGTTATATATTTGTGTTCGTATGTATGTATGTATGTATGTATGTATGTATGTATGTATATATGTGTAGAGGTATATATATAATATATATATAGAGAGAGAGATGAGAGGTTTGTTTATATATATATATAAACACAAACCTCTCACCTATGGACCCCCCATCAACAGACTTTGAATGCAGCAGACAAAATAAAAAAAAAATTAAAAAAAAAAAACCTGCAGGAAAAAACTTTCAAATCATCAGTGATGTATTTCAAAATTTGTGGGCTTAGTGGAGTGAGTTGTATTATTTTTCAAATTGATCGCTTAGCAGCAGAGGAAAGCCTTTCAATTGTAAACAAAGATGGAAAGTATGATACATTAGCATTTGCATGAGAAAGTAGCTGTGAGAAATCTATTCTTTTTGTTATTTTGATTAATATATCTATATTAAGTATATAATTATTTATGCCATATATACATGTTTATAGTATTCATATCATGATCATAACTACTGGTAGTTACTGTAGTGGTTTTATACCTCAAAAACAATCCCTTCCCTAGGGGAATAAATTTTCCGTGATCACGGAATCACGGAATTGTTAATCTTAAATGGAATCTGGGTTCTTAATGTAATTTTAAATAATAAGTAACAAATTATTTGATTTTTGGTTTGTTTTTTTTTGGGTTTTTTTTTTCAATTCTTTCAAAACTTAATAACTGTCTCTCTGATTTTGTCAAACATTTTAAATGTCGCAATAACATAATGTAGTTATTTCCTTAAAATTTGTTTTTACAAATCTTTGTAGGTATTTTCCTTATAAAATCTGAAAAATAATTAACAACAAAAATGTTTCCATAAAAAAAAGAAAAGCTTGTTGTTGATTCTTTGAGACTATGTTGGATAGTCTATTTTTAAATATTTTATAACTTTTCTAAGAAACTATATGTTGCAAGCGTGATGAAAGTCGGAAAGTCACAGCTCAGTCATGGCCACCAAAATCCATTCCTAAAGTGGAAATGGAAGACAGACACAAATTGATGTTAAAGTTGGAGGGGAGAGTGAAAGAGATGAAGATCAAACCAATAATTTTAACAAATTCATTTCTTTTAGGTCTCACACAATTTACAAGTAAAAGATTCTAAACAACTTGTAAGCTTGTTTTATGAATATGAAAAAGTAAATGCTATCATGTGCCTACCATACAATTTAAAAAAAAAAAACAATTCTCCAAAAACACCATTCTATGAAACTACTGGCTTGTCTAAACTTACCATCACACAGCAATTCTTCTGGATTAATAATTGCATCATCTTCTGTGCTTCAATATTGTAAACAAATTTAAATTGAACAAAAAAAATCCTTTAATTAACTGTCAATGATTATTTTTTAATATTTTATTTATATTTCGTAACTTAAGCCAGTTTTATGAATGAACAACAAATTGCCAAGATGACTGAATCAAGTGAATTTTGTGAATCAACCTCAAAATTTGGGCCTGCTCCTCTAAAACAAAAGTAAATGACCCAATATCTAAAATTTGTGCTAAAGCAAGAGTAGACCAGTTTCCTGATGACTTTTATGCAGAAGAAAATGCTATCTCCATAGTGTTGACATTTTTAGGGTTGACACAATCAATGATCACATCAAATCAAAAACTCATTTGACAAAAAAGTCTTCAAAAAAGTCGGTTCAACTGAAACAGAAGATGATCAGAAGATGAGTAAAGAGGTACAAGATGATTTTGTCCTTGATTTTTTGAAAATGTGCACTTTGTCTGACGTTCCCCTACACAAAATTGACAAATTGAGGCCATTCATATTAAAATATTGTAAAGAAGTGTCAATTGTGTTAGGCAACTTCATCTACCAAAATTCAGGCATGCATCCAAGCTATAACTCGTGTAAATATTGCATTTGAGGATATTGCCCTGCAGCCTATTGCAAAAAAGCTCATAAGGAAGTGTTGTCAAATGTCTTTGTTAATAGTTGCCATGTGTTGTTCTTAGCACATATTTTAAATCCTGTTGGTGAAATATTTCCATAACGGCTAGCATTTGATAATGTTACCCAGCTCACTACTTTCATCATGTCAGCCTTTTTTAAAAAGCCTAGTTGGAAAAAGTGATACTTAAAATGGCTTGAAGTTTCCTTGTCAAATTACCCCCTGTACAAGTGGCAACCAAATGGAATTCCTGGTTTAATGTGGCCAAATATCACTCATTCTTTGTACAGATTTATGAAGGATTCTTTAAGCAAAAAAAAGAGCAAAAGAGAATTATTAGATGGTGGTCGACTACATCATGCCTCTGATTTTGTGCCTAAATCAGTATTTTATAAATGAGAACTGCACTATAACATGATGGAGGATGTAAAACAGTATTTGCATACTGCTACATCAAAATCAACATTTGGCCTAGAAGCTGATCGTCTTCTGTCTGAACTAGAAAACACAGAGATGGAGAGAGTTATCTCAAATTTCTAAGATTTTTCAGCATATCTTTTTCGGAACTGAATAAATACCTGATTATCCACCCTGTGTATAACTTTCACAAGCCAGCTTGCTTGTTTGATCCCGGATAGCTATCCTGTATAGGTCATGATTTAGACAGTTTTGCAGCCATCAAGGACTTGCAATGTCCTTCTACAGATCTTCTTGAAGAATTCCAAATGTATGTGAATTACCAAAATGATTTACCAAATCCTTTTAATATCCCTCCCATCATTTTGGAATGCAAATAAGAGCAGATTTCCTCTTCTGAAACAGATTGCCAATAAGGTCATATGGTTGCCTGTTACCAGCATAGATACTGAATGTTAATTTTCTCGGTTAAAATTTACTCAGTATACAACGTGAAAGTCTTACCCCTGAGAACACCAAGAAACTCACAATGGAGATTTAGAGAAAAGATTTGAAGATTAGATATTTCACAAATTAAGAAATTAGCAATTTTAAATTTGAGCAGTATTTCAAATTGGGAGAAGTTGTTTTATTTAAATTTTGAATTAATATGTCTAATTTGTTTTTGATATTTTGTTACAAAGATCCAGTTATTATAGTTTAATTACTGTTTTGTAAAATTTTAATTAAAATGTTTGACTTTATTCAGATATTTATTATTGAGATTCAAGTTATTTGCTGTTGATACTTTAAATGTGATTTTTATATGAATCAATAATAATAATCACTCTAAATCCTTTTACTTAAAAAAACAAACAATTTGAATGTGTTTTGAACGTGTTTTTAAAGAAGGAAGCTCTGATTAAAAGTTCTACCTCAAAGATATGCACTGTATCATTCCATTGTTTTAATGTCTGTAACATTTTTTTATTTTTACATATAATTTATCTTTGGACTTGGATTTTAACATTTAAAAAAGATTTGTAGATATTTGCTATTTCCCCATATGCAATAAAACTTTGAATTATATTTTTGTTTTCAGTTTTAATAATAATTATAGCATATTATATTGCAATTTTCTCATAAAATACTATAAAAATAGAAAAAATGAAATTTGCCAAAAGTAAAAAAAAAAAAAAAGAAAAAAAAAAGGGAATTTACCAAAAGTGGAAATGGAATTGAAGAAAATTTGAAACAGAAAATTAGGGGCCCTACTTCCCATCTATGGATGATTGGCTTTAATGGACCACCCCTCCCCACTATTAGTCCCTTTATGAGAAGTTTGTATATATAAATATTACCAATTTGTGACTGGTAGGGATAATTCCAAGGAGGATATTAATCCACAGAGAGCATTATAATAATAAGTCAAGAAGAAAAACTTAAAGATCGATTTCAGTTATAATTTATTCTGTGAATATTGTTATATTCATCTCTTCAGGCCGAAAGTTCTTAATAGATGGAGTCAATTTATCTGGACTGATATACTAGATTAACAGGAAAAAGGGAAAGCAGGAGAAAAGAGAAGAAAGACTGAGAGGAAGAAAGGAAAATAACAGATTTTTGAATATAAAGTTTACATGTTTTGTAAAGAAAATTTTTATATTTGTGATCTTAACTTCAGATTTTGCTCTAGTGCTTGATTTCATAGATACAGATGACCAGTTGTTGATTACATATGAGGGGAGGGCAAGGTGTTGATGTGCATTTTGCTTTTTAATTACTAAATGTTAAAAAATAAGTAAAAACATAAACTTGAAAGTTTTTTTGTTTTTTTGTTTAATGGCATATCAACTAATCATTTAATGTTAAAATTTAATTTTCTTGGGAGCTTTGGGGTTTTTTTTTGTTTGTTTTTTTACACTAGTAAAAACTATTGCTGGTATATTTACTATAAAAATCTATTTTTGTATTTTCATAGTGTTTTGACTCCAGTTTGAAGGTTAATTTACCTATAGCTGAGATCCTAACAGGTGTTACCACCCCAGGTCAGGGTGGACCTGGGAACAACAGCAATTAAGAGTTGGCTCCACACTCCTCAAAATCTCCTGATCAGAGGCCTTGCTGCCAGATGTAGTTTATTGTCATACCCAGGAGGGTTAAATGTTTAGAGAATTGATTAATTTTATCCATTTAATTTCTTCAAATCTTCTTCCTACTCAAATTCTAATTTTTGTCATTCCTTCTTTTCTTTCAATATTACGATTACTTTTAATTACTTTTTTCTTTTCTTTTTTTAACTTCTTATTTCTATCTCACCTGTCTCGACTTCTTTGAAGTTTTTTTTCTCTTCTTGGATCTGCTTCTCTCAGTTTTTATGTTTCTTGCCAAATAATCATTGATTGACAAAACTTTTATTCAGTGGACACTTTGTCTTTAAATCAACATAATTATTTGCATTCTTTCTGCTTCCTCTGTTTCAATCTGGATTGTTGATGATATATACATTGCTTAGTTTACTTTCTCTGGTCAGTCCTTTTTTTTAGCAAAAAACAACAACCTTTCTTATTTATTTAGCAAGTTTCCACAAATTGAGGGAACATGGAGATTAATAAATATTTGTATCTTCTTTGCTAAGAGAAAAAGTTCAATGCCGTTTGCTTTTCTTTTCTTTTTTTCTTTGTTAATAATTTAATTCTTTAATGTCTGCTTTTATTTCTTGAATGAAGGTCAACTGGCTTCAGTTTTGGATTTTTGTCTTGTATTTTTTCAGAATAGTTAGCGCATAAACAGGACTTTTGTCTCCCTAAGCTTTATCCACCAAAAACAAATTTGTCTGGATTGCTAGGATTGTAGGATTTGATTCTGGACTCTTTTTTTTCAAAGTAAGAAATATATTTGAAATGTATTTTATATTAATAAATATATTTGAAACAAAACAAAAAATTGTTTTATTTTTACATTTCCTTTTTAATTTTGACTTTCAGTATTTTTATTAATCTACAAACGTTTTTTTTGGAGGGGGGGGTCACAAAACACAAAATTTTGACACTAAATTCTGTTAGCATATTAAAGCTTCCCATTTCATAGATCAGTTTATTTAATAATATTTGTTTTCCAATCTTATTATTTTTGATACTCTGACTTTGTAGTATACTAACTGAGGAGATTAAAGCAATACAAATTACAAGACCACTTTTTAAAGACCACCAAATGGAAAATAACCTCTGAAGAAGGTTGATGATTACTATTTTACCAAAAGAATGATAATTTTTTTTTTTTAATTACAAAAAAAAAGTTATTTGGAATTCAGTAGTGGCAGTCTAATATGAAACTAATGAACATGAAGTTTCAGGGCCCCTATCCCTGGATGGGCTCACAAGCAGTTTTTTTTTTTTTAATTAAGGCTATTTTAGTGATGGCATCATAAGACACTTACTCACCACACACATATACAATTACTCTGTATCTTATATGTGAAGTTGAAGTCTCCCAAAGGCTAATTTTATCACCAACACTCACTACCATGGGCTATAATTTTACCTCAGTTACTTCTTCCTGACCCAACTCCATAATATTTATTTAAATGACATTATTATTACTACCATGACTGTAAAAGGAATTATCACAACAAAATACAGGCAATGTTCATCAGTACCATCTGATCTATCATATCTCAGTATGCTGCAAACACACTCCTATTATTAACCAGCTGGAAACCTAGCAGAAAGCTATTCAGCTATAGCTAAAGTGTTCTGTAATCTTTTGTAATGTACTGATAGCTTGCTTTAAGTATTAAAGCTGAAATGCAGTTAAATCTAATATACCCATGCATCTTTTGTTATCAAAAATGTACTTAATATTGACATTAGAATAGGATCTACTACCCATTTCATATGGCCTCAAAATGTCCCTGTAATTGGCCACATTTCCAAATTTTCTCTGGAGGCTTGCAATTGTCTGGAGTTGCTGACCTTGCTACAATCTATTCATAGCCTACTTTTTGGCAACTGGATCCTTGAATATTTTATTGGCTTATGGCTTAATAGTTTTATAGCTCAACCTTTAGGCTAGATCCAATCAAAACCATAAAAAGACATTTGAATCCTCAATTCAGGCTATACATCATTTGCTTGTACATTTAACACAAAAAAATAAAATTTTCACCATCTTTATCCTAATGAATGATTCTCTGACCAGTTTCTACCTCTGTTTAAAAATAAAATGAACTTTTTTCCTGTCCATTGATGTTGGGTGGTGTCAGTGTTGTTTTACCAAATTTTCTTCATTTTTGGTGAGTTTTTATTTATATTTTTGCAAGTGTTAAAAATATATAGGTCAAAATGTACTTAGGTTCGGTCCTTATTTAGTATGGATGATATTTTTTTATGTGTATATTTCTGCTAGTTAGGTTAACCAGCAACTAGTGCTTCCATATTTACAGAAATATTTTTGTTTTTTAATATACACTCTTATATTTTACTTACTCATTTGAATTTTTGGGTTGACTACCATTTATCAGGGTCTTTGGTCCTGTAGGTAGATAACAACTTGAATGAAATGGTTGATTAAATGGAATAATTCTAATTGAGCAAAATAACGATGCAATCTCATCACAATATTTTGATAAGTACACCTCAGATCTTGTTGAACAATTGGATCACCATAATTGAACTGTTGTTCCTGCTTTATCTTCCATTAATTGTAATTAGGTTGAATATATATATATATATATATATATATATATATATATATATATATATTTTGAATGATAAAAATTATTAAAAAAATCAATTAAAATCTTCAGACATACTGGGTTGTAGATTAATATTCTTATGCTTTTATTATTATTATTTCATTTATATTCCTCGACTAGTTTCGGCCAACATGGCCATCATCGGGAGACAAAAAATGTTTCTGCTTGCTGTAGCAGTAAACTACAGAAATGAATGTTTTGATGAAGAGAACAAACGTTTGTCTGTAGTTTTCATTTGTTTTTTTATTATTTATTTATTTATCTTTTTAACATTCCTTGTGTTGGTCAAACAGTCTTTTTAAGTTGTCATTTGAGATAAGAGCTATATTCCCTTTTTTTTTCCTCCGGTCAGTTCAGCAATTTATTTGTGTTTGGGGAGGGGGATGGTAAGTGTGTTTGTGTGTGTGTTTGTGTTATTTAGTTTAGTGTGTGAGTGCAGTATATATATTATATCATAAAGAAGTGATTATACAAAGAATTAATAAGTAATGCTAATGTAATTAATGGCAAAATCAATTCACTAACAAGAATTAATAAGATATTAACTTACTATTAATTCCTTGAATAATGCAATCCTTATTGTTGAATTGTTGTTAAATGGAATTAATGATTCTGGGCCTAGTAATTTCGACAATTTTAAATTGTCATCTTCAGGGCATAATATTTCCATTTACAGGTAAACTCCAAGATGAAATGAATGTAATGTAAACCAAAAGATGTTTTAAAAATATGCTCTTTATTGACAGTTATTTCGGAATGTGTGATGCCACAATGTTAAAGTTCTTGTTTAAATGATTCAAATAGAATTTTGTTTGAAATTTGTAATGTGATAAATCCACAAATTTTATTGTTGTATATATTTTTCAGTTGAAGTGACATGGACCAAAGCACAGTCCAATTAATAGAGTGAAACATCTTAGTAGGTTTTATTTTTATTTTTTTTCACAGAATTTAAGACTGAATATACTGTGGATCTGATTTTGTGAGAAGGGGGGAAAATACTAAGATGTTTCACTCTATTAATTGGACTGTGCTTTGGTCCATATCACTTCAACTGGAAAATGTTACTTATCTCCACAATTGTGTATGAACAATTGATATAAATCATGGGAAAATATTTTAAAAATGAAAGTGAATCAAACTAGCAATCTAGACATGAAATACTACTTGGTTATTGTTAACTTTATTTCTGACCTGCCAGATTAACCAGTTAGTAATTGTGAGTCAGTACTTGTAGAAAACCTGTGAAGTTTTTAATACTTTTACTGACAGAAAACCATTTATTCATAACCTTGCTCAACAGAATACAAGTCCTGAGCAAATATAAGCCTTAAAATATGTTTTGTCAGTCAAGGGTAGTATAATGGGATTGGTTTATGTAATAGTTAATTAACATAAAGAGAGCTATAACTATAGCTCACAGGCAACTTTGAGTCATTGTACATAGAACATATACAGCTTCTATGTTTGATCATCATAACAAAATGGCATTGCCTGACAGATCTGCTGAACATAGAACTTGAAAACATAAAGATTTGGATAAAATGCTTTGAGGCACATGCCAGAATAAAGAGTTGTGAGATGACCAAACACCTGAAGGACAGAAAGAAATCACAGATCTGTTTCTGGCCACTGTGGTATGCAAAACCATTAGGCAGATTTTGTTAATGACTTACCCAGCTGAAATTGAGAACTTGACAGTTAATGAATTCAAAGAAATAATATTGAGAAATATTCAACCAAAGAAAAGATTGGTCATAGCTGAACAAAGCAAATTCTTAGCATTGAGACAAGAATTTGGGGAGCCTATAAGGAAATATCTAAGAATATTAAGAGATACCATGGTCTAGAGTTCATATGGATCACACACAAATTAACGGGGTGGATTTATGTCTAATACTGATTGATGCTTTTTCTAACCTGAAGTTTTTCAAGTTCAGGATAGAAAATCTATTACCGTAAAAGAAATATTGCATACAATATTTGCTAGAAATGGGGTACTAAAAACATTAATAACTGATAATGCTCCAAAATTCTGTGATGAAAGTCTATGCTTGTGGTTAAGGAAGATTGGTTGTGTTCCATATAAAACACCTCCTTACCACTCTCAATCAAATGGGATTGCTGAATGAATGCTCCAATCAATAAAGATGGGACTGAAAGCATTTTCTTCTCCGCAAGAAAAGATTGGAACTTTCCCACCAAAATTATTGAGTTACAGAATGATACCACATGCTGACAGATTAGAGAGCCAGTCTGCATTAATGGGTAGACAGATTAGAGCCCCATTAACCATGTCTTACTCTGTTAGGGAAAGCATATGGTACAAAATAAAGAAAATTAGCCGAAAAGGTGAATTTCATAATACAAAAAGGATACAACATGGCATTAATATGCAAGAATGGTAAAAATATTGTTGCCCATGCAGACCAGTTAAGAGCTAGCCAAAATTACGAGGAAGTACAAAGCAAAGCTAGTTTGAATGACTATGTAGATGAACAAGAAGACAGGACAGAGGAAACATGGAACACTGAGAATAAAAGAACTAGATCAAGGTCCGCCATAATGAGAAATACTCATGAAACCAGTGAGAGGGGGGGAGGGAATGTAGGAGAAGCCGTAGATCCACATAGGGCGGGAAACCCAAAATATTCAGGGAGATGTAATGGGATTGATTTAACTAATAGGTAATTAGCATAAACCGAGCTATAACTATAGCTCACAGTCAATGTTGAGTCAGTGTACCTAGAATATCTATGGCTACTAAGTTTGATCATTATAACAGGTAGTAAGCCCTGTATATAAACTATTTACAAGTACACAGACTATATACCATGTGCAGACCATTTACTTAAACTTGGTTAAGAAAAGCCAATGTCTACTGTACATGAAATTGTTGACTATTTGCAACAGCTATCCGTTTTCCTTTTGGATCCTTACTAAGATCAGGGATTTTAAACACAATGACCACTGAAGATTTTTCTAAAGAGCTGAAGTCTGCAGATTATGAAGCAGTTTGAGTCATTAAAAATGGATATGCAGATATTTACAAACTTTCAAATATATTTTTGAAGAATTAGAAGTGAAGCTGAATGTAAATGAGACTCAAAGAATCAATGCCACAAAATTGAACATTCGTTATTTTAATCTCTTCTTGAATTACTGGGATGAAGAGTTATTATTTTCACCATTTACATTCAGACTAATGACCTTGTCTTTGTTGACATCCTTCGATCTTCAGGTTTTTATCAATCCAGGGAGCCTTCAAGAAATTTCAAATTGAACCCTTTATTTAATCTACATGGTAGAGGGTTAGTACAGATTTAGACTCAGTGGAAACCGGGTGAACAATAATTGAGCAGTACTAAATATAAACAAGATGAGATATCCCTTGAGATGGTAAGTGGAACAAGAAAAATCTACACCCGTCATTCATAGATTAAATAAAGGGTTCAATTTGAAATTCTGTAAATGTTACCTGGATTGAAAAACAGCTGAAGAAGGCTGAAGTGAACAATAAATGAAGCATAACAGCAAAGATGAGGATATTAGTCTGAATGTAAATAATATAAATATTTTAACAGTTATTTTGGAAGATGTACTAAAGTATTTCAACATTCTAAGAACATCCAAATTCATGGTTATCATCTTTTAGTTTGTTAAAAAAACTCTGAAAAATTCATATGACAGGATTGCACACTATGAATTGGAATCAAAATCTTTGTGTGTAGAGATGACCTCAAGTTATTCTGATGCTTCAAAACCTTTGTTACAAAGAAACTTTCAGATAGAATAAGTGGTAGCACTTCTTAGAAAGTTGGAAAACTTAGAATAGAAGTCCTAAATCAGTTGTAAGTGCTTAATAATTCATTTACACAAAAAGATTGAGACTTAGATGAACAGATTACAAAAAGATTCAAGTTCCTTTCAAAACTGAACAATTCTGAAATTGTTGAGGAGAGTATTAAACTTGTAATATATTACAAAGATGATATTGATCACTGTTTAATAAATGAATGTTATTGATTCAAGGAAATTAGGAAATCCCAGAACAGTAGAAAATATGTAATCTGAAATGCCCTGAAGCTGAATATGATATATAAATCCTGTTTATTAGACTAAAGATGGGTAATTGAATGACAAAATGGAAAAATTCTTATGTAACATGTTTGTTCTTCAAAAGAACTTCTGGTTAAATAATGTTTTTATTGATGGAATGATAAGTTTATATTTTACATTCATCCCTCTATAGATATATGTTTCTGTCAATAAAAAAACATTTAGTCTGAAAAAGTCTTTTGAAGGGCAAAATGCATTATATAAGATTATATTAACTGTGGTCTTTGCTATATTTTATCATTTTATGATGCATCATCTGTGCATCTGATGTTTCTCTAATTTTCATCTCTCACTTCATAGCTCAAAAACTATAAGGCATAAACTTGGAAATTCTTGTCAGTGACTTTGACATGAGCAATTAACCCCATTGATGAGGATGACAGTGATCGTTCAGAACTCATTTCTGGTGAGAAGTGGTTCACCATATTCAAGGACTCCATCCCACTACCCCATTCTCTGCCATTTGGGCATTGAGGTCTTTGCAAGAATAGCAATGCCCTTTTAGACTTTGTTGGATGTTACCTTATTGTTTCTGATTATGAAGGGACCCCTATAACAGTTCAAGCTTCAGGGTAAAAAAAAAAATCTAGATCTATCACTGGGCTTTGATACCTGTTAATTTTATTGGAGGTTGAGGTACATAGATAGTGCACAGAAGTCTTTAGTTGATTGATTCATAATTCAGTTTAGTATTTCAACCTCTAGCCCCCACTAACATGTTCTGGTGAGAGACTGGTGCCAACAACCCCCAACACATTCTGGTGGCATATTTGCTTTGGATCAGATTTGATTTTTTTAATAGTTTCTTTGAAATCAAAAATCATTATAAAAATTTCTCAATTATGAAAATTACAAACTGTTTACTCTTTTGTTAATTATTTTGAAAAGAAAGAAATTGACAAAAATTGTTTATTGGTGCTTTTATCAAGGATTTCAAAGCAAATCAAGAAAGCATTTTTAAGTCAGCCATTTTTATTATCTTTGATCTTTCAATAGATCTGTATTAAATATTTAATAAGTTTGATTTTTTTTTTCACATTCTTAAGTGTTACCAAAACTTATTTAATTTGTGAAATAGATTGATTTTTTCCCTTGTTTAATTTGCACATGACTTGATGCCTTGAAGAAAATCTTATTCATTTCTTCTTCAGTTAAATGCCCGTAATTTTTTTTTTTTTTTTTTTTTTTTTTTTTTGTAAAGATGAATGTTTTGAATATATCAAGACTAATTACAGTTTATTTTACTAATCAGAATTTGAGTTGTGCATTCTTTTTTTCTGAAAGAAGGTAACCTCTCTTCTTTCTCTTTCAAGTCTAATGCTAGTCTATCATTTCTACTTTCAAGGACAACCTTAGCCTATTCGTAAGAGGGAAAGAGTGAGAAAAATCAAAAGATAATATACTAAAGTTATCTTTTTACTCTAATAAACAACTTCAAACACTTTGATTTCAGAGGGATATTAATATTTGAACCTTTTCTTTCCCTATGTGAAATTTGAACCAAGTAAAAATAACAAAATGAATAAATTGGTTCAAAATGCCACCATGAACATCTCCAAGATGCTTAAGACAACTTTTTACTCCTTGTAGGAAGTAAACTTTTAACTTTTAGGAAATTAAATGAATTTTTTTTTCTTTAAATCAGATTGAGTCAGACCTTGAAATAACAGAATCTGTTTATCTATAAAAAATTCAGAAATACATTCAAGGGCTACTTTTACATAGGGACACAGGAGTATGGCAAAGCAGATGACCCACATACCCAGGCCCTGTTAAGATAAGGTGATAACGTATATATTTGGGTGGGGGACAGAGAAGCAAGTCTGATTTTTCTTTTCTTTCTTTTTTGCATTAGCAGTTAAAGTGTTGAGTGTTTTAGGATAAGTAAATCACTTCTTGTTCTGCTGATGATTTTTCTTCCTAGTACCCAAGTGTGAATCACTCTCCCATTCCCTGTGTATAGTAAGAAGTTCCATTTGGATAGCTTTTTTCTGCTTTTCACAATCACTAAAATCTTGATCTCTAGGGTTAAACATATTTCACTTGCCCTTTCTTATGCTCAAACAACACCACACAGTAACCCTCTACCTTGAGTGGTTCTTGGGCCTTGTATTCGGTAAACGTTAGTATAAAAACACACTGATAAAGACAAACATGTATTCACTTGTCTTTTTCAGGTTTTCCTTTCACATCTCTTAATTCTTAAAGAATTTCAAACAAATTATTTCTTTTAGCAAATAGGAAAAACGTTATATGTTGCTTTTTGTCCTAATTTGAATCCCTAATAATTTCTGAACTTTAATTTACCAATTTTGTGTTATGGTGTTACTCTGCTTCTCTACTGAGCCATGGTCAGTCCACATTATCTAACCCAGCAATTGAATTCACAATGTTCAAGGCCTAAGATAAACTTAGCAGCAGCTTGGTCATGTAGAGCAGGTGTTTTATTTATTTTAATAGGGATTCATTCTCTACACAAACATTCTTGTATAATACACTTCTTTAGAATGGGCAGACAGTTGAATTATATAATTTATCTAAAAGTCTACATTTCCATTCTTTATTGATACTGAATGGCTTTTTGGCATTTGCTATTTTCTAAAAAGGAGATAAATTATCAGCAGATAAATGCATTTTCTGACAGAATCAGGTTAGAATGTTTATAGGCCATCCAATTTGGCTCACATATCTATTAAGTTTACAATAAAATCCTTGCTGGAGTTTTTTGCAATCATCATAGCAGAGGGGCTTTTAAACTATATTTTTTAATAGTTAGCTGTAATTTCAGTGGATATATTTTATGAAAGGGACTTCAATAAATATTTTCTTAAATAATTTTATAAAGAAAAAGTAAAATTTGTGACTATTTCACTCAAAGTAGTTGTGTTAAAAAATTGTACTTAATTTTAATTATATCTTTTTGTCATGTTAAAATCACTTATTGGTTGAAAATAAAATGACCAGTTTTTATTTGCTCTTATAAAAATCTTTTTCTCATTATCCTTTGTCTGAATTGATTTAAGACCAAGAAATGATTGTGAAGTTATTCAGGGATCTTGAAATGATACTATATACAAATTAAAGTGCTTTATGTTGAATGTATACAAATGATTTAGTACATCTGAAGCTTTATTTTCAAAATGTTATTTGACATGTTTTATTTAAAAATATTAATAAGAATGAACTGTGTAAAAAAATAATGTGAGAATTAGACAAAGATCTGGGGATTCTATGGATTGGTCAGAAAAGATCCAGCCATAGCTTTGAATAGCTCAGCTGCTCATTCTTAACGTCTCTTGTAATTATTACTTTTGTAGAACATCACATCAGCCAGGTATGTTAGTTCCTACCTACAGTACAGATTTAGTTTTATATGATTTCTGGCTTTTTTGAAATCTAAATCTAAGTCACTGGTAGGACAGATGAGATTAAAATGAATGCAATGAAGCAGCTGATGGTAATCTCACAAGAGTACTTTGCAGATTGCTTTGAAAACTGGGAGTGATTCTGGAATAATTGCTGTCCCAATAGGAGTATTCTGAAGAGGACTTAATATATCATTGTTCTCAATAGACTGTTTTTGTTGCTATTAAATGACTGGGTTATTTCTGAACAAACCTAAGTTTGCCTTGCTTTTTTGACTGTCCACTTATGCTAAAGGTTCAGACTTTGGGTGATATTTATTGACACAGAAAACTAAATTGTCAAGCCTAGATAAAGTTTCATATGGGACTACTTAAACTTTAAACTAATCTTGGCAAAGACGTGATCCACCTCCCTCTCTCTTCTAATAGCATATCAATCAAAACAGCTCTTCACTGCTAAGATTATGTGAATGGATAATTGGGTAAACCCTTCTCCCATAACTATCTTACTTGCACAGGCTGTAGTAGCAAAAAGCTGTTGACAGGGGCCAAGTAGGGGATTTATTCCAATACTGTGATATTAACTTTTTTTATTTGATGAAAGCCAAGCAAATTACATTACTGCTATCAGTGGAGGAAGTAATCTGATTTGATTTTGTCAAGGTTGTCAATGGCAGTCAATTTTTTTTTTACTTTCTCTTCTTTTTTTTTTACTTTCTCTTCTTTTTTTTTACTTTCTCTTCTTTTTTTTTACTTTCTCTTCTTTTTTTTTACTTTCTCTTCTTTTTTTTTACTTTCTCTTCTTTTTTTTTACTTTCTCTTCTTTTTTTTTTACTTTCTCTTCTTTTTTTTTACTTTCTCTTTTTTTTACTTTCTCTTTTCTTGCACTTTTCTTTTCTCTTTTGCTCTCTTTCTTTTATCTTCCTCTTATATGGCACAAAATTTGACTCTAGTTTTGAACACTTGTCAAATAATATCCTATTAATGTAAAGCTTGGCATGAAATTCATGTAACTTTCTATGTATAAACTTTTAAAAATAGTAGTTTATATTTATGGCATATTTTTCTAAAGTTTCTAAGTGTCCACTTGTAAAGTGGCTGAGTGTAGATGAAGCCAAGAATCTGACCTGATAGCCATGCCAACATTTGATCCTATATGTTGCAATATAACGGGAAATGAAAAGCACTAGAGTGACTCACACTACAAAAGGCCTAACTGTTAAAAAGTCTTGTCATTTACATTTTGCTAAAATTGTTTCTGCCTTAATCTATGCCTGAATTTTAGCTTCACAAAATTATTTATAAACTCGTTAATCAATTGTGTGTGTGTGTGGATGAAAATTTAATGTCAATAAATTGATAAGAAGCAGTCAGATAGGATTAGTTAGACTTTCTAAATGATTTCTCATCTATTACATTCAAATAGCCTATTTTTTAATATTTTAATATTAAACAATATTCTCATTCCTAAATTTTTTTGTAATCAACTCAAAACTTCAGTTAAAACTTCATGACTGTTAAAGGAAAGATTGTTTTATTTTTCTTCTTTTTCTTTAATCAGTGAAACCATTTTCTTTACCCCACACAATGTCATGGACTGGACAACCTATTTTCTTTTTAAAATGGCTGTCAAAACTTTTGTCTTTTACCCACATCCTGAAAGTCTTAGGAGTCATTGTTTTTGAAAAAAATTTCTCATCATATTAAAATATCAACATTTTCTGATATAGTTTCACCTGAAAGCACAAAATGACAGCAATTCTCTTCCTATAATCATGAACAATAATCATGCTTAGATTCCATAGAAGCAAATTTATTGTCTCTTTTTAGAGGTAATAATTGAGAACTAAAAATTTTTTTCCTTTGGTTTTCTGAATAGAAAGATTTATCAAAATATGTATACAACTTCTGTTTTATTTCAATAAAGATTATCCTTAGACACTTAAATTGTCCCTTTTCTAGTCGTGTTATGACTCAAATATTTAAATTTTAAGTTTTTATACAGAGCTTTTTTTATCTCTTTTCTTCAAGAACTTTGTAGATACTTACAAAGTTTAGCTTTGTTTTGGTAGGAGATAAATTGAGATTAGGAAGATTGTGTTGTGCTAATGTTTCAAGAGAGGCCTGCAATGAAAAAAAAACTTCACTTTTATTGAAAGTGAAAAATATGCAACTATTTTGACTGCAGTGCAAGTATTTTGTTCAGATTCCTCTCATGAAAATATAGTATTGTCTTGGACACCATTGGCTGATTTGATTTTCTTCATCAAAACTTTTTGCATCCTCACAGACTAAAAAGAAAAAATGGCTCAATAGAAATTTTTAATTTCTGAACAAAAAGATTTTTTACTATTCAATTTGCTATGCTCAAATGTTTTCACAAACATTTGAATTAGTCTATTATTGTAATATATTCATCCTTGTGGATTGATCACCTTTGTTTAGTTTCCAACCATACTTAGTTGGATTTCTTCAATGAACTTTAAACCAATTCTTACTAGACATCAGCTTCTCAAAAGAATATTAAAAAAAAAGAAGTTTTTTAATTATTTTTTTAATTCTATTTCTCTCTGCAGTCCTTCCACAAATCCTTCCACAAATGTATATTTCTATGTGTGCCTATAAAATGGCAAGCAACATGTAATTTTTTTTCTAATTTATTTGTAATTCTTACATTCTTATGACTTAAAAATGGTAAATTTTTTAAATTTAAAATTGACCACATGGGGTCAGATTGCTTTAAACCATTTCTCAGATTCTGAATTTTAAAATGGATCAAATAAATTCCAGGAATCTCTCAATAATAAAATATTTTTTTGCAACATTAAAATTATTTTTTTGAACTTCAAATTTCCTCATTTGTTCCTTTTTTATTTCTTCATTATTGTTTCATGAATAAAAATGCAAACCAGTTTTTAATAAATTCTTGTTATTGTTTCTTTTGTGCAACCAGTTGAAAGGCCGAGAGAATAGTTAAAAACAAAATCTAGTTAAAATAATTTATAAAGTTAGTGTTAATGACTCCATTAGCGACAAACCTTTGTTCAGTCATATTCATATGACAGCTGCTTTTAATTTTTTATATTAATGACCATCTTTAATTAGTAGTTTATAACAGTTTAGGTAAATTTAGTTGGGTTGCTTTTTTATTTTCTCTTTTCTGAATCATCAAAATGTATTTTATTCAATTATTTACTGGTAATTAATAGATAGTGATTTAATATACCAATGAAAATAGAAATAATATTTTTAAGTGGCCATTTGGAATAAAACCATGATGTAACAATTTATATATATAGAAATGGATTAGTTTATTAAAAGAAAAAAGTGATTTTGAAAAGTCCATTTTCTGCTATGAAATAATAATCTTATTTTAATTTTTTTTTTTGTTTTTACTAAATTTCTTCACATAAATTAAGACATAAGGCAAAAAACAAACCCCAAAACATCAGAGAAGCCAGATGCATCAGTAGGTTGACCTGGAAGATGACCTCCTAGATACTAGATGCAAATTTATGTCTTTACTGCAATATCAGTGGCTGTTCCTGACATGTAAACTAGTGGTTGACCCAGCTGTGCTTAAAATGTACACACATGGGACATTTGCATTACAGGTAGATATATAAGCATTGCACTTGAGAGGGAAAAGGCAGTCTCTTACATCCTTGCAAGAAAAATAATCCATGTTTGAAGAAAACACTCATTTTCACATACTTGCATATATTAAAGTCAAAAGTTGACTCTTATTATAAGTGTGCTTGTCCAACCTTTCATTAGTTCATACACCTTACCAATACCTCATAAATAATGGACTATTCCACATTTTGATTGCATAGAAAGAGGAGGAAAGGACATTACTTGGTTTCAGTGAGAAAATGAAAGAAAGAAGAGAAGATAGAAGTGGAGAGAGAGAATCAGATTAAACTGATAAGAACAGATACTACACTTTGATCTGTATCAAATGGACAAAATATGACGGTGACTGATAAAAGCGTCATTTTTTCAGATGCTTATCACATCTCTAATGAACGGAAACTGAGTAAGGTAATCACCAAAAATCCAGTTTCAATAGATTAGATAAAATAACATTGTAGGCTGAATTATTCTTAAATTATTAAGAGAAATTTTCGTAAGACAGGGATTTAGCTAGAATGATTACAGATTGGTATACCTGCTTTCAAATGCATATAAAGTCAAGAGTAGTGAATAAGTGGGGCGGTAAATAAAGCTGATCACAGGAAGACTGGATTTGCAGCTCTGTGACAGTTTGCTACATTTAGATTTGGTTTTGAAGGTATTAAATGTTCAAGCCAGTCCTTTCTCCATTGAGCTGCCAGAGCTAAGTCAGGCGAGAGATCAGCTGCCAGGTTATAGTCTTTTTTCATAACAGGACAAAATACCACTGCTCAAATTAGTGGCTTATTTCATCAGGAAAGAAAAAAAGATAACACTGTTTTAATAAATTAAGTTTCATATCTACTGATGAACATACTTCATCTAATGACTAGATAATATTTGATTTATTTTTAAAGTTTGTTTTTAAGTCTGTTAAAAATTCTTTGACATTTTAAATATGATTAAGGCAAAAAAAATTTACTTTGTTTGGTTTTTACTTTTAATATCAGTTTTCTTTAGAACTAACTTTATAAATATAACATATTGAGGAAGAAAAAATTTATTTCTATCTCTTCCTCTTAACAATTGACTGTTCTAACCCTTCAGCCAATTCTATAAGAATTTACATTTTTAGATTCAGATAATATGAATCCATTCATTGAAATAAATTTTTAAGTTAGAATAAATCTTTTTCTTTATTTTAACAAACATCATTTTTCTTTACACTGTTAATTTTACATGTTTTAATTTTTAAAAATGCTGGATTCCTAATTATTAATAGTGTTGTGAAATTTATTGGTTGTTTAACAAAATTATTTTAAAGGAAAATATTTTTTTTAACTGTCCAATATTTGAATTTGAAATATACAATGATTTATTTAATTTCATCTTTCTTCAATGTATTTTAATGAGAAATTGTTTTCCATTTGTGCATTTTTATGAAAGACATTTTTATTTCTTGAAAGAAAAACTGGATTTTTTATACAGAAAGAAATAATTTTGTTCTCTGGTAACAACTTGACTGAGAATTTCTTCAGTGGAAAGAAGGCAAGCATAAACTGAGATGCAGTACTAAAAAAACAAACAAATAGATGTCCCTAGACATGGAGAGTAGGAGGATAATAATCAAATCTCTGTATGGGTTCAATTTGAAATTTCCTGAAGGTTAAGTGGATTGACAGACACCTGAAAAATCTAAAGGTCACAATAGCCAAATCATTGTGATAACAACCACAACAAATATGAAGTCTGAGTATAAATAATCCAAATAACTTCTTTACAAAATAATCTGCTGTGAGTGAGATTAAAAACAAAACTAAAAAAAAATCGATCTTTTTAAATCAACTAAATTTTCTGTGACTGAAAAACCCAAAACAACTTGACAACTTTGAAAGGATTAATTTCAATGATTTTGCAAAATTCTTAAGAATATTTCATGCCATTCAGTTGCCATGAATCTTTGACTTTCATTTCGTACATGATTCTGTGGGGAAAATGAAATAATACCAATAAATAAAAAAAATAATAAAGAATAAAAAAAAATAAATTCATTTTCCCATGATGCAAGTTATAAAGAAACCGGAAAGGGTTTCTGGTCACAGGGTTTCTGGTCATGTGTGATTTTATGACCCCACTTCTGGAAAGGACAGAATCTCTCTCTTTCCACATTCCAATGAGATTGAGAGGGTTCTCAACAGTCCTATTTATGAAGAAGAGATTCGACCATCCCAACTCAGCGTGAGTTTTTACTCCTCCTAATCCTTTCTTCTCATACATAATTTCTGAACCAAAAAGGAAAACAGACATACTCAAGAGACATTTATCTTTGTTTCAATGCAGTCAACATAAAAGAAATAATAAATGTCTGTAGCAGAAAGTCATGTTTTTTGCATGCTTCTTCTATCTTTGTTTATATATTGAACATGAACCTTCACCAAAAAAATACACACAAAACCTACAACTATTTTAACATCCACAATTCCCTGCCCTTTTAATTAATACAGGATTCTCTGCCCTTTTAACACCAATTGCAAAGTTAGTGGTTGCTATGACAACCATTGTAGAATGTTGGCAGTAAGCATTTACAAAATAAATATATTGTGAAACAAGTGACTTTCTCTCATTTTTAATTTATTTACTTTTTTTTTTTTACTGGTGTTCTTCTTCTCCTTTTTTTTATAGGCTGCTACCAAAAGTCCATTCTGGATGTGGATGATCATACCACAACTTCCTGCCTTTTGTTGCTTTAAGTAACTATTGACCCTTTACCATCCCCTCTTTAACCTTGTTTTGCTATCCATCACTCCTTAAATAGGTTATCCATTGTTTCCTCCTGATTCTTTTGCCTTCTCTTTACTCTGTGAGTGTTGAAGTCTATTTCTTCATGTGTCCCCAGAAATTTAATGAATCTCTTTCTGAAT
The DNA here is from genome assembly GCA_964036315.1 of Acanthosepion esculentum. Taxonomy (NCBI): domain Eukaryota; kingdom Metazoa; phylum Mollusca; class Cephalopoda; order Sepiida; family Sepiidae; genus Acanthosepion; species Acanthosepion esculentum. The sequence goes on along the minus strand of OZ038501.1, from coordinate 101,233,837 downwards.
GTAAGTAAAATCCCCTCCCCACATAGTTCCCTTTTTCTTAAGACTTCCTTGTTGCTCACATGTTCTATCCCTGGTTTTCTTAACATTTGTTGGTAATACCATCTCTATCACTTTATTTATGAGGAAATTATCCAGTATTCACTGCTATATACAAGATTAAATATTGTATAGCAGTTCAACACTTTTTTTTGTTGTTTTTAGGGACATTATCCTCTCCCTTAATACTTTGCTTAGTTTCTGGAAAGCATCTTTCAGTATTTTTATGCACCTTTGGATTTTTGTATGAAACTTTTTGTTGTCTGTTACTACACTACAGAGATCATTAAATTTCTGTTTCTGCTTAAGTTTGACATCCCCACTATATACCACATGTACCTTGAGCTGTCTATTTTACTGATAACCATGCATTCAGAGTTTGCATCAACATGATGACATCTGAGTATCTTTATGTCAATGTTGCTTACCAATTGGAAATGTTGGTAGGTTAACTCTAGACTTGAACAGGTTAAGATTGTAGTGAATGGGGAAACATCCTCTTGGGAGTTTGTTCCACAGAACAGTGGTTTGTGATTACTTTTCACTGGAATACAGAGGGAATGTGGCTAGTTTATTACAATGTAAGTAGCATAGTGGGACCCAGCAGTGAAGGTTAGACCTGGTGGGACTAAGGAATGTAGTTCATACAAGCACTTTCCATGAAAGTAGTGATAGAGCAGCAAGATGCTCACCATATCCTACCTGTGAGAGAGAGGTTGTAGGGTGGAAAATAATTTGTCAACCACAAGGACACGGATGCTTTTGAACTCTTATCAAGACTGAAAAGTGAGGACTGGGAAGCTCCCACCCAAATATGCCAACAGTACTCCGTTTTCAGTTTTCTCTTATAAAGACAGAGGATAGCATGAGGAGTCTGGTATTTACTGGAGTGGTACAGGGAGCTGACCATTTCTCTTAAGATTGTCTCACTGTATAAGTTAAATAAATCTAGTGTGAAATCTTATCCTTGTTTTAATCTTATTTCTATTCACAAAACTTGTTCTTTGTCTGCTTTCAGGTAGTTTGTTCTCAGCTTACTCAAATATCTTTCCTATGTAAATCAAGCTCTCCTAATATTTTAGGTAGCTCTTCCTGTTGAGTAATCTATGAAACATTAGGTACAGGTCTCCTTGCATATATATTGCTTACTCTGATAGTAGTCTGAGCATAAAAATGGCATTTCTTTCTTTGTCAAAGCCACACTGTTCTTGTTCTGTATCTGGTCTAATTCTACTCTGAAGTCAACTTATTAGGATTCTAATGAATAATGTGGTTCACTGATCTATTGAACTCTTCCAGTATCTCACCACTGTTATATTTGATTTATCATTTTGATAACCTTATTGATGCTGGAATTTGTTAAGGCCATCATTGCATTTATGCCTGTATCATGACTTGTGTTTTGTCACAATTTTCTTACATTTTGGGAAATATTTTTTAAAACTATTATAGCAAGAACTTTGAAATTCTCACACTAATGAAACTATCCAAGACAAGTTTCTGTCAAATTTCAAGCATGTTGGTTGTATAATGAATTACCAGACTGGTTTTAAATTTGGAAAAAAAAATAGCACAAATATTTTAACTTGTTAAAATATTGTGTTAAGCTGATTGGTTACTATTATGTTTATTGTTTGAAAATAAGCAAAACTGGAAAAAGCCATTTATCATGTCCCATCATCAAAGAGATACTTTGAGACACTCCCTGAAAACCAGCTTTCACTGACTGTGTTAGTCTTTTATTTACAGACTTGATTTTTGTGCATTCGTAACACACAACACATTTCACTCAGAAGTGTTAATCTAAAAAGAATCAATGTTTTTATTAGCCGTATATATTAATGATTTAAAATTTTATCATAATTTGATTGTTACAAACAACCATTTTATTTTATTTTTAACAAGGAACTTTACTGAAATGTGTTTAAATAATCTGCTTATTATTGTTGAAGACTTGTACTAATTGCTTGATTGTATTTTTATACTTTCTTTTGTGATATCTTTTTGGTTATAGACATTATATGCATGTAAAATATTAAGTTTAAATATTATTTATAGGCTTATTTTTATCATATTTCTTTCTTTTACATACTTAATATATTAAGTTACAGTCATTGATGTCAGAGCATAAATATCATAATTCATGAAACATTATATTTAATAACTTTTCTATGTATTTGTTCTTTTATTTAAGTTAGCACAGAATTAAACTTGTCTACCATTGCTGCTGTAACCTATTAGTAACTTTCCTTAACTGTCTGTGCCTCTTATCATTTTTAGTCTGACATTTAATTTGGTAGGAATCTTTAGAACTATACATGTGTTTATTAATTACAATAGATGTTTTAGTTAATTAGACTCCATTAACCGTAAATACAGCAGTAAAATTATATTATCTAATTAATAAATGTTCCTTAATTACAGCATTGTAATATTGGTAACAACTACACCCTATATTTACATTTAGTCAAATACAAATACAATTTTAAAAAATTTCTTCCTTTACATATGAACCAATATACTCATTTGGTTCCTATATTTTCAATGTTTCAACCATTGTGCCCTCTGGCCTTCTTCAGGTATGAAAACCATACTTGGAAACCTTGAAATTTTGTAACAAACCCTTTATTCAGTACACAGGGATAGATTGTTCTCGTTTCACTGTCCATGTTTAGAGGAAATAACTCATTCATTGATACTCTGCAATACAATATAAATTCTAACAATGGAACTATCCTCCCCCCAAATTTTCTCTTTAGAAATCTTTTATAGAAAAATAAATAAAATGTTCATTTTTTAGTTCTGGTAAGTAGCCATTTTAAAGATTAAGAAGAACACAAGATCTCGTATGTAAAATTGTTTGTTTATTTCTGGATATGGGACACTCTGGGTGAGTTACTTATATATCTTCCTGTCATCTGTTTGTCTTCTGTGTTCATGTCTGAAGTGCAGCTGGGTTGACCATCTGTTTACATGTCAGGGTGCAGCCACTAACATCCTGTAAGACATGAATCTGCAGCTTGTAGCTATGAAGTCATCTTCCAAGTTAATCCTAAATAAATTAACAAATTTTACAATAAAATTCTTATTGGCTGATAAATATTTTTAAAAAATGCTTTCAGATAATCAGTAAATTTTTCATGCTTTAGTTAACAATGAAGAAATTGTGGATATAAGTTGTTGTTGATTGGTTTTGTATTTCACTCAAATTATAGAATGATCCTCTATTTCTGGATGATAGTATATTCGATAACAATCTATTATTGAAACTAGATGATAGTGTCATATTTATTAGCATATTGGTAAGTTATAAGGGAACAACTTGAGTGCTTGATGTTTGGCCTCCTATCCCTAACACATCAGGTACAGTGTAATATTTGATAGTTAAAATGATTTTTTTTTTTTGCATGGTATTAGAATGTGTGTATAGCAAAGCAGTTATCAGCATAAAAGAATTCAAATTGTAGCTGAGGTTGTTGCATTTGCACAAATACTTTAAGGAAAAATCTGAATACATTTCTGTTTCCCTGATATAGTTTAAATAGTAGGGCAGACTAGGCTCTCTAGTTTTGATTGGCCACCAGTCTAGGAGAAGGAAATTTCTGTATTCAAAACTCGTTGGGTGTGCCTCAGTAATTCAACCTCATAAAAAGCCTAGTTGCTATAGAAACCACATATCATGGTGAGCTTGTGGCTTGATACTCTTCTGGGGTGAATACTAATACTAAGCAAGAGAAGAAAATGGTACTTAACTCTCTATCTCTCAATGGGGAAAGGAGGAGAAAGTAATATGGTTGAATAATTATCATGGTTTCTTTCTGAACCTTTATTCTTGATAAATTAATGAATGCTAACCGTTCTGATGGTCATATCTGTCTTGCTTATTCATTTTGTTACCATGTATGTTGAAGCAGAAAAAATTTCCTCAAAATCTTTTTGAACAATTTTTATTTTATTTATTTATTTTCTTTAAAAAATTTCTCAAAACCTTTTGAAAAATATAAAACACCTTAATATCAAACATCCCATTTCAATTACAATTGAATTAAATTCTTTTAAGCTCTATAAGTTTATATTCAACTTATGTGTTTGTGCGCATAATATATATGTATAAGAGAAAGAAAATAACAATGAATAATTGCAATTAGTCATTTAGTATTAATCTATTTGTTGTATTTATCTTGTTGCATTTCATATAAAATTTCAAGCCATTTAATATTTCATGGCATATATGCATGAATGATATCTATGACTTCCTGCTTGGTTGTTGAGGATGGTGTAATTATTTAAGACAGAATTTTAAATGCCAGAAAGATTGCCTACTTTAAATTATTAAATTTTTACTCTTTGTCCCAGACTGAAAAGGTATGATTTTTGAGAAACTCTTTTCAAAAGGCAAAAAGAGATATGAGTAAATTTGAATTTTATGAAATGCTTATCTCAATGTAAGCAGGTTTAGTCTACCTTACTTCCTTTTTTTTTTTTTTTTTTTTGTTTTTTCCCAGTGTTAGTTTCAGCTGTGCTTAAGAAATGCATTTGTCTGCTGAAACTTAATGGATTTTTTTTCTGCTGTTATAAGTGACTCTTCATTCATTCATAACATTCCTTAAAACTGAATCTGTATTCAAATATACTTTCAAATAATCAATCTTTTTCTGGATTACTGTGTCAGCTTCAAATTCCACAATTAAATCTTTGGAAAAAAGCACTACACCACGGAAAATGGTTAGTCTTGTTGAAAATTGTAAACTTGGACATGGTTATTCAAAGATTTTCATGAGGACACATTTGTCTTCATTTAGAATCAAATAGAATTTGTTCTTGATTCATAATTTACTTTTTATAAAATAACCAGGGTTTAGGATTTGGATCTAGGATTTGATCCACAAGAATGTTGTGGATTTATCTTTCTTCCTATTGCAGATGTTGCTAAGTACTGAGAATTATTCTCTTTCTTGAAATTTTTTATCTAAAAAAATAAATTCACTCACTAATTTTTGTTAAGTGAATTAAGATGTTTATATAAATAAATATTTGTACTGGTTTCAATCTTGTTGCATTAGAATTTCAAAATATCTTGTTTAAGAAGGAATTTAGCCTCAGAATCTGTCAGTGGATTTTGGTACTTTCAGTTCATGTCTCGGACAATAATTAGTTTCATTAGCCGACACGTTTGTTGCCCTTTATCACAAAATATCTGGAGAGAAAAATGTTACTTGTCATTAATGTTTGGTATAATGAAAATAATTTATCTGAAAAGCTTAACTAATTGAAATAATAATTAATAGTATTAGTAGTTGCGATCATCATTAACAAAAACTAACATGAAATAAACAGATAGTTGGTATTAAGCTCAGAATTCTATTTACTTGAAGGTGATTTTTGTAGCCTAGATAAGAGAGGTGTTTGATTAATTGCAATTTACACAAGGCCACAAGTATAGTCCATCCAGCAAAGATTGAGACATGTTGTGTTAACCATTAAACCATGTCAAATGGCCTGTAAGATGTTTCCCTAATATGGGATATGAATTGAGTCTCCTCCAAAGCTGCTGCTTCTGTGTGAATTCTTTCAATTTAATTCTTGATTCAAAAATTTAATGGAAGAATGGCGTCAAAATAAAGAAAAAGATTAAAAGAAACTAAATAACAAAAATTAAACATTTTTTTCTGTGTGTAGAGAAAAATAATCATAAGAGAAAAGATGAGAAAATAGAATCTTGAGTATTTTGGTGTGATTTTCTTCTGGTTTGTAAATTTTAAAAAAATGCATTTCAAATTCACACTTGCTTGGAAATCTAATTTTTCTTTTTTCTAATTTTTCTTTTTAAATTTTTTTTTTTTGTTATCCATTAAAATTTATATTACTTATTTATCCATTTTGTCTGTCCAATATGTGTTACGTGCCAAATGAACTTTTACAGGAATTCTTTGTCCAGCTCTTATTGTTTTTAATTTCATATTTTAAATATTTATAATTTTTCCCTTTATTGTATCCTATTTACTGAAATCAAATTTTTTTTTCACAATTTATAATTTTTAAAGTTCCTTTTTTTTCTTTCTTTCTTTTTTTTTTTAAAAAAAATCATTTCACTCCAAACAAGGCAGGAATACCACTAGTACGCAGGGAGTTACAAGGCGTGAAAGTGAAAGAGAAGGCTGAGAATAGGGAGGATTGAGGAATGGACAAAAGATGAACAGGATTGAAGAAATTAGAAGATGGCGATTGACATTGCATTTAAATTTTTGAAGATTGTAGTTATCAGGGAAGCAAGTAAATGGAAGGGAGTTCTACAGTTAGGAAGTGCGAGAAAAGAAACTGTTGGAGTAAAGTGGTGGTTGCATTTAGCTATTTCGCAACAGGTGGGACTTAGTTGCTAATCTAGTAGCACGCTTAAATTCATGTAGCTGGGATACCATGGAAAAAAGCATGTCGAGGCAGTTGCCATGAAAATATTTGTAGAAAAGGGATAAAAAATGTCTCTCTATTAGTTTGTTGATATTTAACCCAAGTAAATTTATAAGATTTTACAAGTATTTGTCAGAGGGGTTTTCATTCAAATTTTATATTCTCAAGTTAGTTACTCTGAGGCTTACATTCTTCTTACTCAGGATTTTGGAAATATGAGTAAATGGAATTGATAAGAAGGGTTTGAACTCTACTTGAGATGGTTTTTATCCCTTTTTTCATATTCAGACCAACTATGTCCTGGATGATGACTACCTAATTTGGCTGTGATTTTATCACTGTCATGTCAATCTTTTCCTTATCAATTGCAAGTCTGAACATGGGTAGGATGAGGATAGGAAGATAGTATTTTAATAGTTTTCCATGTAGAGAGTTTGAATGCCTTAAAAGTCAAAGTTCAAAATCATGTCTTTTACCTGGGCTGAAATCCTGACCTCTGGCATCAGTGAGAAATAAACAACTTCACCCAAAAGATTAGGTCCTGATTTGAGTTGATCCATTATTCAAAATTGAATGTAATGAATATCAATTGACTTTTAAAAAAACAAAAATACTCACCTTTTCTCATGTTTATTCTATTTAGTGTTATATAACTTAAAATTTGTTTTATGGTGTACTAACTTTAAAATTTAGTCTTTGCCTCAGGAAATGTTTTCTTTGCTTGGTAAAATCTATTCAAAATTTATATTTGATGCTTATTTATCTTTTTAATGTCAAATTTTTAAACTGAAAAAAATTAACAGATTTTTTGCTATAAAATCTGTAAACTTTAAAAATACTTTTTGTCTTGGAAAGTATTTTTTAGTTTGAAAATAATTAATGATGTATTGACTAATCTTCAAAATTATTCTTGATTACCCCACATATGTGCATGCATGATGATGTAATGTATAGCAGCTTTGGATGGGAAATCAGAGATCTGTGTTTAAATTCCAGTTGAGTTTGTTACATTCACTTGAGAAAGGTATGAATCCATCTCTTTTTCTTTTTTTTTTTTTTTTTCTCCACCTGTGGATAAATAGTAGGACAGACTGGGTTCTATAGCCTTTGTTGACAACCAGTCTTGAAGAAGGAAGACTTAACCCTAAGTGGTTATGGGATTTGTGATCATGATATCACATATACTCAAAATTAATGTCTCTTATGAAATGTAATTTGTGGATAATCTAAAAGTTTTACCAGAAAAACTTTGTAATATTAATGTTAACTTTAGAGTAAATTTAGTCAGATAAACTACATTCCTTAATTGCACCCATCTTAACCTTGACAGCTAAGACCCTGCCATGCCACACACATAAACAGCTTCTTTCCACAAACTGCTACTTTGTGAAACCAACTTCCAAAAAGATGCTTCCCTAATCACAACAATTTTAATCTGTTCAAGTTAACTGTTGTCTTTCTTGCATATCCTCATAAACTATGCCCCTTATCTCTTACTCTTACTCTCTACCTTGAGTATCTCTTGAGCCTTATACAGGGTGAATATTATTGTAAAAAAACAAAACAAATTAAACTGCTGAATTTAAATTCACTTCTCTTAGAAGTCTTTCACTATTATTTTCCTTATTTAAATATTCATTTTGAAATCTTTGAAATTCCCAAGTCTAATTATTCCTCCTCTATTTTCTTCCCTTTTTTTAAAAGTTTTTTTTGGGTCATCTATTAGTCAATCTGGATCCAGTCATTCTGTAGAAAATGAGCCTCAAATTGAAATGTACTTTTTTCTTTCCTTTTTAGCTGACCTTGATCTATTCCTACAATAGAGAAACAATGACACGCATATCATGCATATATCTGCATAATCACATACAAGCTTTTGCTCACACATATAGATATACTCACATCCTAACATGCACACAATTCAAACAATCTGTTTTTGGTATTTTTAATTAAAAACAAAAATTTTTTAACTTGTAAGCAGACTTTCTGCAACAGATTTTAATATTATTTATTAAAAAAAGGTTTCATATCTGAGATAATCATGCAACCTAATCTTATGTGCATCTGTCATATGTTTTTGTATTAAATCTTTTCTTTTGAGCCTTTTTTTATTTTCTTTTAATTATCAATTCCTGATTGAATTATTTTCTCTGGCCATAGTTGTTTATTAGCCTCATCATGATTACTACATCAAAAATAAAAATCCTTTAGAAGATGGGCTTCTGAAGTTTGATCTATTATGTTTTCTTTCAGTCCAGAAATCATTGAAAAGTAATCTCGAAACTTTTCTCTTTCTTTTTCTTTGTTTTATAATAATACCAACTCCACCCCATTTGCAACATTGATGTCATCCGGGTTAGTCTGCTGTTATCTACTGGGTTTTACATTCAGAAATAAACTGTTTTCAAAAGCAAATTCCTTGCTTGTTGATTTGGAAAAGGTTTCAAAACACTTCCTATTTACTTAGCAGAATTTTTTTTCAGGAAGATTTTGGAACGGCTTTTATCAAAGTCAGTTACAGATCTGAATTTGATTGAACAGCGCTTGTTACATTCAGTACAGCTGAACCATTTGAAAGTGAAATGACACTCATTTCTGTCAACTGATTACTTGACAAAAATCAATTAACCTAGATTCCTTTTACATTGCTTAATTCCCAGAAAACTATGATTGAAACAGATTTTCCTAATGATTTTCTCCCAAGTCTTTTCAATTTAATTGATATCTTTTTACTCACTTGTTAAATTATCATATAGAGTGACTGATACATAGACACCATACCCTCTTATTTCATTACAATAGCTATCTTTGCCTTTTAAATTAAATACTTTGGGAAGAATATGGAAAAGAAAGAAAATCTGATATTTTTTAACCTTATTTTATAGTTGAGAACAAAGAAGTTATTAATGGACAACTTATTTTCCAGAAATTCAGTGGCTTAGACATCAATGGAAAACTACATTTTAGAAGATCAGTGTAGCAATTTATTATAAAATATGCTTCAATAAATTGTCATTGTTTTAAATTATGATATATTTTTAAATTTTTTAATTAAGAGTAAGAAAGAATTTAATGAATACACAATAAAATAAAGCCACAGAAAATCTTCATTAAAAAATTTAAAAATATATCATAATTTAAAACAATGACAATTTATTGAAGCATATTCTTTTGTTTCACTTTTCAAATAATTTCTTTTGTTATTTTTAACAGTATTTTACATTGTAGTGTTTTAAATTTATCCTATTTTCTAACTTATGAAATAATTTTATGAACAATGTTAAATTTTAGGGAATGTGAAAATTGATTCTGAATTTGCCAGAATTCTTAAAATTCCAAGTTTCTTATTTCTTTATCAGATTGCAAAACTAGCTATTATTTATTTATTTATTTTAGTTATTGTTCCTCTTCCTTTTCATGCTCTTTCTGTTGTCTCCATCTTGGAATACATGAATATGGCATAAGATTGGAAGATGGCTGACCCATGTTAATCTATGATTTCTCCCTCTCCTGACCCAAACACACCAATATCATTCCTTTTACCATTTATCCTTCTTTTATGTTTCATATCCACTCTAATAAAAATTTATTTTTATGCTAACTCCTATGTTTGGGAGACAAAAAAATGTGAAAAAGTTATTAGCAGCCTCTTTTTTAAAAAATTAGTTATTGAATACACAAGAGATATACATTTAAAATGAAAAAAATGCTGAAAACTTTTGCACACACACTATATATATATATATATATATATATATATATATATATATATATAGCATGAAACAGACTATCGCCTCTCTAAGTGTTGACTTCTATGTTCACTTTTATATTTACACACGCTCTATCTCTGATATTGAGCACTTTATCCCATAAATATAGCACATCTTAAGATTATATTCCTTTATATATATATATATATATATATATATATATATATATATATATATATATATATATATATATATAAACACTTGTAAGCATACACATATGTATATTAGATATATGCAAATGTTTCTAGCATGTTTTTCATAAAAAAAATGGCTTTCTACTTTGACTTTATAGAATGTGTTCAAAAAGATTTCCATTAAAATGGCAGGTCTAGTCTCTTCCACAGAGGAAAACCAGTCTTTAACTTTTTTTTTTTGTTATTGGCAGTCAACCTGATAAATGCAGAGTGATTTTTCAATAACATTCACCACTGCCGCTTATGATGTGGTTCTTGTTCTGCTAATTAAATTTAAATTATAATTTCTGTATGGATTTCAGAAATGATATATTTTTCATTATCTAATGAAATGTTAAACACAGATGAGGAAGGTGTGGTTGATAGTCTGAAAAACAAATTCATTAAATAAGAAAAGCTGATATATCCAGTGACTGATACATAGACACCATACCCTCTTATTTCATTGATTACAGTAGTTATCTTTGCCTTTAAATTAAAACACTTTGGGAAGAATATGGAAAAGAAAGGAAATCTGATATTCTTTAACCTTATTTTATAGCAGAGAACAAAGAAATTATTACTCAACAAAAGTTGCTAAATTTACTTTTGTTCTGTCAAGCAGAAAATAATGGGAGAAAAAAAAAAGAACATGTTTGTAACTTTATCACATTTTCAATGTCTTTAATCAATTATTCTCACCAAATGATTTATGAAAAATAAGTATGTGAAGTTTTGCTTTTTGAATTAATCTTCCTTATTATATTAGATTAAATTTTAACTTCCTGATTACAAAAGAGAAAACTGTGTCTGATTGGTTTTTTACCCAACTAATGATAAGACCAAGAGTATTCTATTTACCTTGTTTTTCTGTTGGGGGGTAGAATTGATGGATAGGAAAGTTTCCATAGTTACTCAGGAATTTCTCGAATACATATCACTCGTTCAAGCTAGCTAGTTTTTTCTGTTTTTTTTTTGTTGTTTTTTTTAATGAAATATTTTAACAGATTTGATCATTTTTTTTATTTCTAATCTCATTTTGAAAACAAAATTTCAAACTCTGTCTTTTTTATCTCAAGTAATTCAGTTTAATTTTGCATTATTCCAAGAGTTATTCTGACTGTAGTAGAATTGTCCTAGACAATATGTATCGCTTATCAGTTAGCTTTAATATACTCTGCATATCAGCAGAGTTCTCCTGAATATATATCTTCAAGACAGATTAATAGGGGAGATGGATCAGGCCACATTCTCCTCTGCCTTATTCTTACAGAGGGAAGAAGTCCCTGAATCAAGCGGGCATCTTTTGCTGTCTGTGAGGTCATGGCAGATTGTCAGGATCATGATGAGGTTCTCCCTCTTTCTCGCTAGAACTGGATTTAATCCTGTTCCATTTCGTAATCTTCTATGAGTGGAATACTCGTCCTCTGATTGGTAGGTGGGTGGGCTCTCTTCTGTGAAACCCATTCATCACCACTTGAGGGACTAGAGCTCAAGGGTTCCTCATAATCTTCATAAGGAGACCATGTTTCACTTTCTTCATAGTCACTTTGGCTTGTGGGTTCTGATTCATCCCCTGCTGGAGCAAAGTCCTTTAATGAGACTGTCTTCCCATCCATGTGGGTAATGGACATACTTGGAGTTGGCATCTAGAAGCTCCACTCGATCCACCAGTGGTTCATTCTTATTTAGTCACGCATGTCTTTTTAGTTATATCACTCCCGGTTTCAAAAGCCAAGATGGTAGGGACACTCCAGTCAAACTTCTTATAGGAAATGGAAGGAATCGTTCATGGGGTGTTGCATTAGTGGCAGTGCATAGCAGCATTCTAATTGCATACAGGGCATCTGGGAGTAGTCGTACCCAATTCCCTAAAGCTACCCCTTTATCAGCAGTCGCTCGTTGAGCAGTTTTCCAAATTATTCCATTATACCCCTTGCACTGGCCATTAACTTTAGAGTTATATAGGGTTGTTCTACTTATGGATTCTCCTTGTTCTTGTCAGAAGCACTGCATGCCTTCAGGCATAAATGAAGCCCAAATGTATATACAAGGGTAGTCTGCAGACGGCAAAAAACTAAGTGCTTGTATGACCATTGTAGGGGATACATTCGGGCAGGGTATTGTGAAAGCAAACCATGAATATTTGTCAATTATTGTCAGCATATATTTGTTAGGGGTTTTTGATGGAAGTGTCCCTTTAAAATACCATGCGATTCTTTCAGAGGGTTGTGTGGCTTTTATGACCTTGCTGGTTTTAGGACGGTAAAAAGCTATGTTTATTTTCAGCACAAGTCTTACATGATTTGGTGATTTCTTTCACATCCTCTACTGAGTAGGAAAGGTTTTTGATTTTTGTCATGTGGACCATGTGTGTAACATCTGAGTGGCACAACTCACTATGCACTTTCTTTAACTCTTTTTTTATAAGCAGCCAAGTTACATACATGAAAGAGGGCATCCACAGCTGCATTTTCTTTACTGAGGCAGTAGGTTATGTTGGACAAGTAACGCAAGACTTCCATTCTCCCTTTGGCTATCTTTTCATTTTTTAATTTTGCTTGTTGTTTTTGGGTTGAATATGAGTGAAACTGATTTTTGGTCTGTAATTAGTTTAAAATGTTGCCCCGCCAAATAATGCTTCCACTTACTCAGTGATTCAGCAATAGTATAGGCTTCTTTCTCTATTGCAAAATGACTGTTTCGATTTAGCATTTTTCTCCAGAACCCTGTCTATGGGCCTCCCCAACTGTCTTAAAGAGACAGCTATAGGACATTCTGAGTTGTCTGTCTCTACTATGATCGGGAGTAAGTCTGCTATGGGAGATAATGGGAAGTTTGATACTGTTGTTAGAGGGTGGATTTTGTCTGAAAAAGATGAAATGTTGCATAATGTGTGAACATTCCTAATGCATGGTGCAGAGCAGGTAAATCTTTTGGGACTGGTAGTCTGAGTAATGGATTCAGACATTCTTGATTAGGCTTTATGATGTTTTTACATATTATGTATCCAAGTAATTTTATATTTTTACATCTTAAATATAACATTTGTCTTGGTTAAGCATAAGCTTGTATTTTTTTAGAGCTGCCATGAATAATTTAAGGTTTTTGTCATGTTCTGCTTGATTTTTCCCACAAATAGTTACATTATCAATGTAAGCATAGGCGCCTTGCAGGTTTCCTGTGAAATTGATAGTTTGCCACTGGCCTTGAAGGCTGTGTAGGGTTTGCTGGGCCTTATATCTACCTGATGTTAGACACTTTTAAGGTCCAGAGTACTAAATAGAGAAAATAGCCAAAAACAGTCTATCATATCATCTATTCTTGACAGAGAGTAGGCATCCAGCAAAGTAAACCGGTTTATTGTTTGAGAATAGTTGATTTACCATTCACTTTTTTCTGTTCTCAGAGGAGACTAAGAAGGTTTGGGCTCTCCACAGCAAATTGCTGGGTTCGATTATTTCTTCCTTCAACATATGAGTAACTTCAGTTTGGATAAATAATTTATTCTCCTCAGCGTTTTGCCTAGATTTAGTAGCTACCGGTTTACAATCCGGTGTTAAATTGTTGAAGAGAGCTGGGTACAGCATTCTCATAGCTGCTAGACTGCAGACTTTAAAGGGTGGCTTAGAGCTTCTGAAGGGTATTTCTACTAATGAATGTTGGTGTAAGAAGTTGTGCCCTAATATTAGGTTGCAGCATAGATCTTTGATTAGGAGACATCTTACTCCTTGTTATAGAGTATCCTTTTACTCATCAATCAGCTAAACATCGCCACTTTGTTTAGGCACAGGTAAATTTTCCATGAATTTAGTTTTGCAATGCTTGCATTAAGAAAGTTTTCTATGCTCTTCATGTCAATCAGTGCTTTTAGTGGCTGTTCATTAGCAGTTATTTCTATTGATGTAGTTGATAAGCAGCCAAATATTTTCAGTGATGCCAAATAAGTTACCATTTTGCTCCCCTTTTTCTTATTTTTACAAACTTTAGCCCAATGTCCCTGCTTCACACATGTATAACATTTGTTCCTTCTAGCAGGGCATAATGACCTTGCATGTCTCTTGTCCCTGCAGAAAAAAACATGTGCATTTAGTTGAGGTAGATATTTTCAGAGAGCCTAGCAGTTCATACGATTGGGAGGCCAAAATAGGTGGAGAGGTCTCTGATATTACTGCAACTGCATTGTAATTTTTAGCATTTTGTTCTGCAAAGTCTAGTACTCTTGCTGGGTCATAGGTCTGCTATAATGTTAAGGTACTGTTTTCAAGTATTCTTTGTCAGATATCCATGGACTGTAGCCCATTTAAAAAGCCATCTTGGATCAAATTGGCTTGATATTATTCCACTGATAGTGAAGAAAATGAACAGTCCTTACTTAGTTTTATCAAGGCTTGATAAAATCCCTCAATGGAATCTGATGGTAGTTGACACCTTGTAGCCAGCAAGTGTCTAGAGACCATTTAATTTTTCTTTTTAATGTAGATTCTGTCCAGTATTGTTAATGCTTCTTCATAGGAAGATGCATCTACGAAATACTTGTAAACTTGTGCTGAGACATATTTGGTGAGATAGTGTGCCTTATTAGAACTTTGGTTGCAGTACATGCTCAAGAAGTTCATAAAAGTTAATCTCCAGTGATGATATTCCAGTTCAGCATCAGACGTGTTGGGGCCAATAATAAGTTTCTCTGGACAGAGTAAATTAGCTATTTTCAAAATGGTTAACAATGAGAGTATATTAAATTGTAGTAGAATTGTTCTAGACAATATGTATCGCTTATCAGTAAACTTTAATATACTCAGTATTTACCCAAGCTCCCTAGAGAGCTGGATGTGGCACAAGACTGGTTTAATGTGAGACTTTCCAAAAACATGTATGCTCAGACAAAAATTACTCATAGACCCTGTATATGCTGGGTGAGGTGGCTGTCTACCTCCCCAGATGAGATTCTGCTTGAAGGCATAGCCTCATCTGGATTCCACTCTGCTCAAAGGTAGAGAGGTCAACAAGCAGTCTATCTCAAACTCAGAGGTTTGATATACTTGGTATTTACGCAATCCTCTCCACAAGGTGGGATGTGGCACGGCTGGTTTTTTACGTGGGACTTTCCGAGCCCATAGGCTCAGGCAAAGATTCCCATAGATCTTGTAATAATGGGGTTAGGTTGCTGTTTACTTCCCCAGACAAGACTCTGCTCTTTGACATATCTTCATTTGGGTTCCTTTCTGCCTAAAGGCAGAGAGGTCAACAAGCAGTGTATCTCAAATTCAGAAGTTTAGGATACACTGCATATCAGCAGAGTTCTCCTGAATATATGTGTTCAGGACAGATCCATTAATGGCGAAGATGGATCATACTGCACTAACATCTTCATCTTTTTTTTCTTTAGTCTGGTGATCCATGAGTACCATTCAAAGTAGTTAGCATAAATATGATTCCTGACTTGAATCTCTAATTCAATTAATTTACAAAGAATATTATTTCATACTCAGAATTTGGGAAAGTCATCTTGGGCGAATTTAATTTTACTTTGGGTTTCATAACCCTTTTCTATTAAGCATAGGAATTTTTTTGTTTTGGTGTAATGTATTGATTTTTTGAAAATGTAGTGAGATAATCCTGAAAGAATTAGGAGTTCTACCAGGATTTATTATTGGTGGGTGCAATATAAGATATGGCACTACATTGATGGCAGACACAAAGAAAACTGCTGGGTCTCCTAGATAAGGTAGTTAAACAAAACGGGAGGGACTAACCATCAAAGTAAAGTCATCAGCAAGAGTTTCATCTCGAGATGTGAGTTAAAATTGGGAATGTCAAAATAAAGCGAGTACAAAACTTTTACTATTTGGGAAGTATTTTTACAGTCAGCAGAAAATGTATTAACAGGCAACAAAGAATGTGACACTAAAATCTAAAGGTGCACTGGAATAGTGAAAGATGCTGTCCAAAAGCTAAATAAAGTATTAACAAACAGGAAAACTTTGTTAGATTCAAAGAAATCGGTACTGAATGGCTCTTTAATATCAATCCTCTTATATGGCAGTAAATGCTGGACAATTTCCTCACAGATGAAGAGACTTGAGCTGACAAAGATGTAGTTCTACAGAAGGTTGTTGAGAATACCATATCAGAACATGTGAGCAATGAGGATCATTTAGGTAAAATAGAATCAGAAAGGAAACTTGTATTTAGAATCAGAATGAGATAATTGAAATTCCTGGGACACATAATGAGAAATAAGGTTTGGAGAATGAAACACTCTGAGGATATATTAAAGACAATTGGGAGAAACCTCAAGTGACCTACCTAATGAGTTTGTGTAAATGGATGGCATGACAGAGACTGGGAAGGATAGTAAGTGGGCAAACTTCAAACCAACAAAGTATAGGACGTTGTGGAGAGACATGATCTCCCATATCATGAAGATTCATGGCACATAAAAGAATTGTCCCCTACCTGTAAGAGATAGTATTTTTTTATATTGGTTCTGGATCTAAAGTGAAATTTTTTTTGCGTTAAGTTGCCAGTGCTTGAGATTGAGATTATTAGGTATTTTTTTCCTTTCTTGATGTACGTAGGTCCTTACTTTCTATACAAACAATTATTTTTATTTCATAGGTGACTTTTGCTGGATTTTGTAATTAATTTTGATTATTCCCAAATTTATTTCCAAGTTATAAAAATTATCGTACAAAGAAATTTGTCACAAAAAAAAAAAAAAAATCACCAAAAACAATTGCAGTAATGAAAACTTGGGATTCCAAAATTTCAGAATTGCGTGTCTGGATCTGGTCTGAAATGTTTTTATTTTGTTCATGGAGTCAGCATGATTCCAAAATGGTATGATATGTTGGGCTACGGCCTCTAGGAGTAAAGTTGGAAAAGTTTGGCACACTGACATTCGCATCTAAATGTACACACATATATATATATATATATATATATATATATATTATGAATCCTAAATCATGTAATATTTATATATGTACATTAGATATGGTTGAAAGGTTGTCATAGCCAGGGATGGTAATATGCTTTCATGACATGCATTTCAAATATCCTCAGATAACTAAGTCCAGCCACAAGCTGAAGAAGAGGCAAAGACAGACGACTGGCACCTCATAACCAGCTGCTTCAGTCCGATGGAGCCTGGGAAGGCATCAAGGGAAATAAAAAATTTTAAAAATCCGTTGCTTTGTGCCCATATCCAAACCTGGAAAAAGCTATGGTAGTAAGTTTATACAGAAAATCCTGAAGTGGCTGTCAACACTGAAAAACATCTGGCAACTCCTGCATCCAAGCCAGCCCCAATTGTAATATCCTGGATTCTTTCTGGATCTTGTTGGTACACCAAGTGAGCCATGTGGTCTGAGTAGTGCACTATTACCATATACCATCACCCAGGTTTGCTCCCTGGGGAGCTCACTCACCACCAAAGGACTGAATTTTTACCAAATAGGGCACTTGTGAGATGCACAAATAGATACCTACTTTTCTCTCTCTCTCTCTCCACTTATATATATATATATATATATATATATATATATATATATATATATATATGATCAAAAAATCAAAAGAAAATGGTTGAATCTGTCAGCACAACAATACAAGCAATATTTCTACATGTGAAAATATTCTTTTCAAACTTTAAAAGTAATTGACATAATTTTTCAGTTGACCATATGAATATACAATAGTGTTTCTAAATTCTTTTAGTTGCTAATGACATTTTGTCTTTTGTTTATAGATACTTTGTTTCAATAAATTAATTTTGTTTTTCGCCTTGAAAAAGTCCACATTGGTTGAAACGCATCAGCTAAAACTACAGTTTTCCTATTGTCTTTTTTCCTTTATACATATTGTCTTTTTCTACAGGTTAAGTCTGAGAAATTTTTACATATATATATATATATATATATCTGCCAAAATATTGTGATAATAACTAAGATAAAAATATTTTATAAATTGTTGAGAAATTTTTAAATGACTTATACCATCTTTTTTTATCACTCATAGGTATAATAGATTGGCTAAAAAATTGTGATAAATAATAAAAACATAAAAAATTAATAATTATAAAATGTTTGTAATAATGAAGGTATTTATTAATTTTAGATAAATTGACACAATCTTTTGAAATGTAAATTTCCTTTTTTTTTTTTTTTTTTGTTACAACTTTAAGAAATTCATAAAAGTTAGCTTGTCTTGTATTTGCATTGATAAAACGACATGTGCAAAATGAGAAATTCCCTGTGTTGTTAAGAAATCATGTGTAGACCCGCAGTTGAGACCATGAAGTCTGCAACACCACGCCAGACCTCCCAGTCCTTCATTGCTGTCCCCAAGTCCTGCCTACCAGTGCCTACATCCCTTGAGATGACGTCAGGGAATGATAGTTTTCTGCCCCTGGTCAGGTTTGACTCAGGCTTCCAGGGTAGGAGAGAGGAGACAGCCTCATTCTCAGCACAGTGGCAATGGTGAAAATGAGGTCGTCTCCTCTCTCCTACTCTGGAAGAAATAGAAAATCAAGAGTTCTACAGCTGATAACTTTATTGCTTCACATTGTAAAAATAATACATATTTTAGGTTTTATTTTGTTCATAGATTGCTTTGCTTATTGAATAATCCTTTATTTTTTTATATCTGCTTTTACTGCAGAATTAATATAAACTTTCTTCCATAATAGGTGTTATGTAAGATAGTTTTAAATTTTATTTTGATTTAATATTAATAGTTGTTATATCATAATTAAGATGGTAATAATTATGATTAACTGATAAATATCAGTTAACTAAAAATTGGTGATATTAAACAATCATAGGAATAATTCTTATGCTCCTCTCTAAATATAAAGTGGGACTAATATGGAAAGTGATATTTAGGCTTAAATAAGTAACATAAGGTTACAGAAAGGAAGGATGGTTTATAAACTCATCTCCTCGTTAACCAATAGTCAGACAATATAACACTTTATTAATGAAGATAATTATGTGCTGACTGCAACTAGAAAATGAAGTATTTAAACACAATAGGAGAAAATTTTAAATTCAGCAATAACATTTATTAAACTTAATGGATGTGGTATTTATAAATGAACAATCTCTTGAGCAAGAATAATAGCAAAAGGGAGAATGATTTAAAAATGCAATAAGAATTGGGCAAAATTTTTTTGTGCAGTATAATTGAAATAGTGAACAATATTTGGAAGAAGTTTCTCACAGCTCAGTCAGTTAGGAAGCCAGAGATAGTATAATAATAAAAAGTATCATTTAATGCATTAAATATATCTCTGTACATTCAAATCTACATTTATGGACCCATTTGTATGAAGAAAATTTTGTGCACAAATACATGTCATGTCCATAAAAAATTTAAAAAAATATAATTGCAATAAAATATTAATAACAATTATAATTATCATTAATTCACTCATTTTAAACCAATGAGAATCAAGTCCACTTTTCTCCTCTGTACATACAAACACATGATGTTCTCACTATCAGACAAGCAGTTCACATGGACAGGTCATTAACATGTGCATCAATGAAAACTTTGTCTCCTTTTCCTTTTCAGGCCATAATAGTAACATTTATCTTTTATCACTCAACAAAAATTTGAGGTAAGAAAACCCCAAACACTTTTTGTATTTTTTCGACTCAATTATCTGGACACCCATTAGACACATCTATAAAAAAAAACATGAGAAAGACTGCATACACTTTGCTTATTCATTCTTATCATTCTGTCAGATTCCAATCCATATTTGATCCACATTTGACCCAAAATTCACAATTTTACTCAATATTTCTGTCTCTTGTTTCTTCAACACCACATAACAACCAGATAATAAATTAGACTCATTTTGTTGTTTCCATGTCTTGATGTTTCTTACTTTTACGAGTATTTTTGTATATATTAATGTTGGGTGGGGGGTATAATTATTTACTCCCCTACACATATGGTATAGTTGATAATATGGTTCATTATAGCACAAGGTCAAGGTGGGGAGTAGATTTTATTTCACTACAAATCAGTTTCCAAAATTCTGGCTTTACACATAAACTCAAACATTGATGTGAAATTTGCAACTATCTTAGCTATAGAGTTGCTCAAATTTTGTAGACTTTTGAGTTGTTTGTCTTTATAAATAGGGGGGCAGAGGGGGCAATGACCCTGGGCATCCATATCAGGAGGGCATCTAATCAAAGAGTGAAATAAAAAAAAAATTAGTTTTATATTTAATTTGAGTAAAGTGTCTTTCATGTTTCATCTGTTTTTACATATTTAAAATGTCTTCTTTTCTCACATTTATCAGTACTAGACCCTATAGGCCCCTCTACTTAAGTCTTAGGGGCATGCAATCAAGGAGTTGGCCCTGGGCATCAACAAATATCACCACATCACTGAATGAGAGAGGCTTACTTTGGAGCTGTGGTTTGCAAGGCAAGTCTCACAGACTCTTGCTACTGCATGTCCAGTTGTTACTGAATGCACTTCATATATGGCCTTGTGTCAAACTAAGATTAGTATCATTAGAACCAACAATTTGTTTTCCTCTATTCAATTTTTTTATGAAAGTTCACCCAATACAAGGCCCAAGAGCCACTTAAGGTAAAGGGTTACTGAGTAATATTTTAAAATGGGGGAAGTAAGAGTATTATGAAGATATATATTGACTGACCCTGGACTTAAGAGGAAACAAGGGAAACCTCTACTCCTCTTCAGAAAGCTGTGGGTGTGTATGTGTGTGAACCTGATGATAGGCAAACCTATCTACTCCTATTGAGGAAAAAATAAATAAATAGTAAATAAAATTACAGAATTTAGGCAGAGACATTAGAAGTATAGTGTTGAAGTAGACTTTTGGAGGAACAGGAAACAAGTAATAAACTTCTGTTCAAAAGATCATGGAGGTGTGTGAACTGGACACTAGGCAAAGCTGTTGATTCCTATTCTTTTGTGACTTTTTCTTCTAATAACTACAATTAAACGAAATCCTAAAACATGTCTGAAGATACTAAAATACTTGAGAAAGTGTGTATTTTTGTAACAAAACAACAAAAATAAAGATGACACTTTGAAAGACATCTGCAAAATGATTTTAAGAATGTTATCACATGGCTTCAAAGAGGGAATTCCCATCTCACCTGTTGTCTTCCCCAACATTGACACTTGTGTGTCACCTTCATTTTCACCCTTCTCAATGGTGACACTCGTCTGTCACCCAATGTTGACATTAGTCTGTGCTCCCCACTCGCCAATGCTGACATTCTTCTGTTACCTTTACCCACCCAAAGCTGTGACTTGGCTGTAACCCCAACCTCCTGGTGACATTCATCTGTCTCCTTCACCCCCCCTCCATGTTGACACTTATCTGTATATGTCGCCTTCATTCCCCCTCCAAATTTGTTGACACTTATCAGTCACTTTTATTACCCCACCTCCTGTTAAAGTCCAACTCCTCTATCCCCTTTATACCTACTATTTGATATCCCCCTTGTCTGTGTTAATGGCCAGCTCCACCAATGGCTAACTATTCATCTGCCCTCTTATTTCTCCACTTCCTTCATATTAGACCACATGCAACAACCACTGAATCCTGGTTGTCAGCTGACAAACAACTGGGTTTCTAGATCAAGCTACCTTGACATTTCTATTATGACAACTGTTTACACTTTCTCTCACCTCTCATCAACAAAATTCTCTTTTTTTACTGAGTGCTGAAAAGCAGACCAATTCTCATTCTTGCTTTTTTTTTTGTTTGTTTCTTCCTTGAGTAATTTGAAATCCTGAGTAGTCATTTAAAGATGGCATCTATGTTAATAAAAGACAGCAATGAAAGCATCATTCAGTTGTCTTTTATTATAAGAAATTATTTATCAAACAATTTTCTCAAAATAGATTTAAAAGAAACTTTTTAAAGTGCTTTTTGGTTTATTGTGTTTTGTTCTTTTATATGATTATTAGACTTGATTTATAAAATTCTGCACTCTTTGAGGCCCCTTTTTGTTTGTAAAATCTTGTTATTAAAAAAATATATACTTTTTCATTTTAGATGGCCATATTAAATGACCTTCATAAAATAGATTTTTTATTTCTTTTTTCAGTTATAAGCATCTTGGGTTTTTGTACTTTTTTATTTGAATGATTTTGCACTTCAGCCAGTGTTTCAATGGGATGTGGCTGTAAGCCTGACCTTGAATTATGATCAAAACAAGAAAGATAAAGATAATTCTATAAAATATGATATAAGCCGAATATTATATTTTAAATAATCACCACTTTCAAAAATATAATACTTTTTAAAAAAATTAATTCACCCCCAAGGAAAGCAATAATTCCACTCAGAAACAAGGGAAAGAAAATAAGACTTTCGAAGGAACCAGAAACCCAATCCTAAACAGGAATCAAAGAATACACACCTACTCCTGTTCAAAAGGCCAATTATTTAAGGTGAAATCTTGTTATCAAACTTTTTATTTTTATGTAATTATACTGAATCCATAGAATCAACTAGATAAGTGAAACATACAAAAAATAAAAAGTTTAAAAATATTTGTTTTTAATACAAAAATCTAACACTGAAGATGAACAAATCCTAATCAAGATAGGAATCGAACTCAAATAGTAAATAATGTTGAGCTTGATCAGTATCTAGATGGGTGACTACTTGCGAATACAAAGTAATATAAACTTGTATGATAATAGCTTGGAATTGTTAAATGGAGAGCAGAGTTGGGTTTGTTATATTCACTTATGCACAAATAGCCTTGAGGGAAATATACGAATCCGCCTCTCCTCCCTCTCTATGGGTTAATTAGTAAGCCTTGTATCATTGAAACCATTCTCTCCCAAAAAATAAAATAAAATGGCATATAAAATATTTAGATTTCAGCATTAAATATCCTACAAAGGTCGATATGCTGCTAAACAAAAACAACCAACCAACAATTCAGGATCTCCAATGTATAGCAAATATATATATATATCTTCCTTTTGGACAGAAAACTTAAAGAAATTGTAACCTATGAAAATATATAAGGCCAATTCAAATAGGATGTAATATCAAATGATTTTAAAATAGATATCTGTTTTAAGTGGGTGTGTAGAGAAATACTCTTGTGGATTTATTGGGTAACTAAGATTCTTGATAAAATATTTGATTGTTCTATAAATCTTTGTCTTGTGCCACACTTAATGAAATCAATCACTATACTTTGGTGTACATTGAATTATTTGCATTATTCACTTTATCGTGACATTATTGAAATTGCTAACTTATCCTACAGCAGCCTTAAATGCATCCATGTGGATCTAATTAATGGATGGGAAAAGGAGAAATGCATATTTGAGAACATGTCTGCAATGATTGATTTCTTCCTGATAATTGGTTATGTAAGTTTCTTTGTCTTTTTCTTCTATTCATATTGTTCTCCAAATTAAAAGCTGAGTTTGTATAGAACCTAATCTAAGTTAATGTATATCAAATAATGCTTTCATATTGCAATGTTTAACCTTCAAAATGGTAAATAAGATCCTGTAAAATTCACAGCTAATGTGGCTTAGCAGTGTTTACGTGTTGCAGGTTCAAATTCTACTGAAAAAATTTCTCTTAAATTCAGGATATTAAAAGTCAAATCTTTAATTTTGGACAAAATATGATGTATCCATTTTTTTTCTTTCTGTAAATCATTACAATGAAAATTTAATTAAAATAATTTAATAAAAATATATTTTCTAAATAAGTTAAACCAGCTGAAATCTTTTTTATAAATATGTCTCTTCCACTGAATCATGGAAGAAAATTGATTTGCATTCGCATCTGGTTTTAATTTTATATTTATTATCATAAATTAAAAATTTATTTTTTGGGTCCTAATTATTGAAACACATGAATATTGGATAATAAACCATTTCAACAAAATTATTATAATCATTCCCAAAATATATAAACCTTATATTTAGCAATAACTGAACTTTTCATGGATCCTATTTATTTTTGCTAGAACCATACAACAATTTAAAAATATTTTTTTTTTTTCAAAGCTTTTATTGGAACACTGTTCTTATTCTTCCCCAAAAGCTTTTATTTGTTCAAACAGAAAATAAAATAAATGCAAGCTGCAGAATTTTATGCCTAATAAGCAGGCGATGATCCCACTAAGTCAATAAATCCATCTTATGTATCATGGCTGGTTGGCTAGGGTTAGGATTCCCTATTGATAGTAAAACCTTTTAGGGAGGTTGGAGGGGGGGAGAAAGAAATATTTCGAAGGAAGAGACAGAATGGTATGGATGAGTTTGAAGAGTCAGCATCTTTCTGCTTCTCTGAATCTCATTTGCCTCCTCTCTATATCACATTTATCCCCACCCCTTTCTTTTTGCCACTCCCTTTCTTTGGGCAGCAGCTGCTACTATCTCTGCTGTTGCTGTGTCATTTGATGTCTGAACCAATTCACAGCAGAGAGCCTCCACCTGAAAGGCTTCAAACCTTCACTCACTGCCAACATGACACCAGAGGAAGGAGAACAGACAAATTATTCCAGATGTAAAATTGGACAAATTTTCAAAAGCTTTTTTTTTTTGTTTTGTTCTGCAGATTTATTTATTTTATAAAAAGAATCCTTTCATTGTTTTGGCATTAAAAAAAATAGAAAAAAAAAATACTGAAAAAATATAAAAATATTTGTTAATAAGAATGTAGAATTTATTTGTTTGTCATGAAAAATTAGGGATCAAGAAAAAAAAGTTGAAATTCATCTAAAAAACAAAAAAAACAAAAAAAAAACAAAGCAAGAAAAATCCAAATGAATTACTTTCTCATTTTTAGTTTTTAAAATTATATTTTATAATCTTGAAATTAGAATCCATTATTCTGACAACAGAAGAAAATAATTAAAACTGATAAAAATTAAAAAAAAGAAATTGAAAACAATCTTTTAAACTTATAATAATAGCTACTGTTGAGAACTTAGTATCTTCCATATCAAGGGTCAATAAGCTGATTTTTCTAGTCTCAACTTACAAGAGAATGTAACATTTCATTCTCGATTTCATGACCTTTTTCTTTTTTTCATTCTTTTTTTTAATTAGAAAATTCCTGAAAGATGATTGAATGCAATGCACAACATATGAGGAAGGGTAAAAAAAACATCTCAGCCAAAATGTCGTAATAAAATAGAAGAAAATAAAAAATAATCATATGAATAAAGCATGAATTAATCACAGTAAATATTTTGTTTCATTAGCTTCAGTTTCAATAGTTTATTCATTGACGGACTTGAGTGGTTTCCTTCAATTAAATCAGATTTTCTAGAACTTCCCTGAAAAACACATGCAGCCATACAAATTTTTATTGTTCAACAAAAAATGTTAAGCATTTCAGTTGCTAGAAAAGATTAGGAAAATCGTACAAGTGATGTGCAGATCTTATAACCTAAAGGTGAACACTTTGTTAGAGGTGATGATTGAACTTCTCCTTTAAGATCTTTGCTTATATCAAAATATTTGTTTTAAGTAGTTCTTGTAGTAGAGAATGAATATTTATTCCATGACTCATTTGAATTGCAGTCTTTATCTTTGTTTTGATCCCTGTTTAAACCTGTGTGGCTTTGTAGACTTCTCAGATAATATATTGTCATTATTCAAATTATCGTGTTCATTTTTTTTCTTGTCCTCATCAAGATGTTTAAATGTGATAAAAAGTTGAAAGAAACATTTACCTCAAATTTCATTGAATTTAAAATATTGAAATTTAGATTATAAACTTAAAAAGAATTCTAAAGAACTTTGAAATTGATGTATTTTTTAAGTTATAATACATACAAACTAAGAATTATCAAGATCTCATTTATTGATTCAATATTTGAAAATTTTAGGTGCCATTTTGTTAGAATAATCTTCAGATATATCCTCAGCAAATTATGAATACTTTGATTGGAAATCTTCAGTTCTGTCAGGTAAAAATAATAGCAGTTTACTTTTAATCATCATATAACCAATCAAATTCTCTTTCTTTTTTTTTTAAATTTTTGCTCTTTGATGATAAATGATATTTTTTGCTAGTTACTTTTGTTAAAAACATGGTAGAGCCAGGAAAAAGGACATTACTAGCTGCATTTTTGGATCATTCCAATCATCTATGCCAAAATGATAATTTGTATTTTGTGTTTTACCAGATCATTTTTCTATAAAAAAAAAACTTTTTTTTTTTTTTTTTTTTCATTATAAATACAATATTTTAATCTTCTAACATATTGCTTCATTCTAAATATTGACTCATTTTAATTACATGGTCTTGTCTTTAGTATTGTGAATGGTATGGCAGGGGATAGGTAACTGATCTCAGCTCATATTCAGTACCAGCCTATCATCTAATAGGTGACCATTTATTTTCTTAGTAGTCAGTAAGTTTATTATAGGTTTTTGTCTTCCAGTTGTGTATATTTGGACACCTGATCCAGAAACCATTCATTAGACACTAATTATTTTAATGAAAGGAAAAGAAAAGCAGTTTGCAGATGTAATGTAATTAAGCATATATTAAAATTTAAATTGAACTTGAGAGATTGGAATATTTTTTCTTTTACAAAATCTCTTGTGCATTTATGATGGCATCAGTTGATATATTTTTTTGTATTAATAGAATCAGAAGGGAAAATTCAAGACATAAAATAAATTTAGGAAGTTTAATGCAATGTATAGAAATATACCCCCCTCCCCACTAAAAAAATGTTCTTACTCTTTAAATGTCAAGAAACACGGTGTTTATTGATTTGCAAACAAGGTCAATGGTAAAAATTATGAAATATTAATGTTTAAAATTAACAGTTTCAATTAAATATTAAATGAAATCAAATGCATGGCTCTGAAAAAAATAAAAAAAATTGAAGCAGTTATAGGGATTCAAAATGAGTACATTTTTGGAGGGATAACCCTGTATATTGTAACATCCTGCTATACCAATTTATTTGTAGTGTCAAAAAATAATTTTGTAATTGCATTGCTTATAGTTTCTGCATGAATAATCTGATGTTTATCAATACAATTAACACTATTGTTTTATGGAAGGAGGAATTCTGATTTTTAAATTGTTAAAATAAAAATATTCAATGAAAAACAATACAAAAGAAAAGAAATAAAAGCAATGTATTAGCATCCTGATCTCCCCTATTTACTAATGAGGTATTCACTTATTGACACTGAGTAATTTTTTCTATTACTGTAAAATTGAAATATTTCATTAATAAGAGAATATCCCATTTTGTGATTCATAAATATATAGTCATATGTTTTATAGAATTGATAGTACACAATGGTTTCTTTATCTTTAATGTCTTTTTGCTCTATTAGTTATCTCCCTTGAGCTGATGACATCAAGTGGCAGTGTTTTTTATTATTCTGGCAGACTATTACAAGATGTTTACAAAGCTGATAGATGGATCAAAGTGAAGTGAGTAAGGAGGATGAGGCTAAAGGTTTCATATTTAGTGTCATTATCTTTTGTGCAATGCTTTCAATTCATGACGATACTTCTTTGCATTAGCTGTTTCATTTTATTATTTCACTAGTGTACCTGTGCCATCAAAAATGACAGCAGTTATTAGAAAGTTTTAATGGTGAGATGCAATGAAACAAGTCTTGAAACAATGTATTGAGATTCACTAAAGCAGAGATAAAGAATTCACAACTAAAACAGAGGCCAATGAACCATTTAATTAATCCGTTACCTTTATATTTTTTTAGACATTCAATGTTATCTATGATTCATTGATTACTTCTGGTATTATATAAAGTACTTTTTGCTCAGTATCTTTTTCATGTTAAAAATTTCATGTGTTTAGTATAACAGTGAAATGGAAATATCACTCAGAAGAAAAAGATTAGCAACAGAACAACAAAGATAGCAACAACAAAGCCTATTTCAAGAACAAGTTGAAGCAAGATGATCACTTAATAGACAAAGGTATCTGAGTACCTTACATGAAAAGTTTACACAAATAAGATTGCAATCTAAGAAAAGTAAGAGTAAAGGAACTGATTAATTAAACAGTCATTTTGCTTGGGAACTAATTTTGTCTAAATGCAGATAAATATTTTATTTGCATAAATGATTAAAATAACTAAGGGAAGTAATCATAAGTTGATTTACTTTCTTTCCCACTATAGATGGGACAGGATATATACAAATATACATTAATAATTATTATAGGGTTTGATTGATGGTATATGACTAAATTCATATCCCACCATACAGAGAATATTCTTTTTACAGTAAGTGCTGATCATTGTTGTTGGATATAATACAGAGAACACACTTTTCATTACTGGTGATGATCTTTGGCCATGAAAGGGTTTAGTAGAAAATCTATGCTTTAATGACAAACAGAGGGAAAATCTTTGATTAAGCTGAGAACAGATGATGTGGAACCCACTAACCAAACTTAAACACTTTTCTAAGTTCATGGTGGCATTTTTATGATCAAAGTGTGACTTGTATTCAACTGTTTTGTTAATTGTCGTGCAGCTTTCTTAGGATTTTTCTTAACTAGAATTTTTTTGCAACATGCTGACATGTGTTGAAATCCTCACAGTATTTAGTATAGTTGAAGTTATTGCGAACATTTTGTGTCAAGATTTACAAACTCTCCTGACTGGGTTTATATTTACAGTGCTGCTACTGTGCCTTATATATTACCAGAATTAAATATATAGAAAAACTTAAATATATGCAAAAACAATACTGCATTTTTATTAAATAAGTATTTCTTTTAATCATTAAATTGTTTTTAAATTAGTGTGAGTATTTTATATGTTAAATAATAATAAAACTTTTAATTTTTCCCCAAAAATTAATGAAAATTTATTGCACTATGCTATGTGCCCTAGTAAAACCAAGTATACTTTATACCCCCTTACTGGTTTGCACTTCTCCCCCAAATTTGGTTTTGATTAGTTAATGTATGGCTATTTTAGAGGGTGTGATAGATGGACAGGCTAATGGAAGTCACAGAATTTTATATATATATATATATATATATATATATATATATATATACTATATTTGAAGAATTACAATATTGATACAACTTGGTCATCCAGCTTGAGGAAAATCTTTGAGAAAAAAATCTTTCAATTCATTGTTGGCATATCTGAATATTTCCTTAGACTGAACAAATATTTCTTGTTCTGTTGTTGAAAAACCTGAGTAAATCAATACAAAATTTACCTAATCTGCAAAGAAAGAAAAAAAATATAACATCAAAATTAATGGTTATTTTAATGTAAGTACTGGAAAAAATACGTTCAAAGTGATCATATAAAAATGTGACAGATCTTTCTTTCCAAACTAATATAATATTTTTCCCTTCCGAATTAGATCAATTCTACAAGTTGATTTTGTTTTATTTTGTTTTTTTTTCTGTTCACACCATCGGACACTTTATAAGTGACTATTTCTAGTCAGACTATATGCAAAATGTCTGTTGATAAACATCAACGCTTTCAGCTTAGTTTCTTTTTAACTACTCATTTTAATTACAGAAAATAAAAAGAAGACAATGCTAATTCAAATGATTTGTGAGATAGTTACATAACAGAATTTCCTTTTGATTTCTAACAAAAAATTTCCATTTTTGTTTTGGGTTCTTGAAAAACTATTGTTTTCTTTCTATGAAGCAGTGTGGAAACGTGTCCCCACTTGACCTACTGCTCAAAATCTAACTAAATAACCAAACATCTGAATTTATTTTTTTTAATCCCTTCTTGATCAATCCAATACATTTTAGCATCCCTTGTAATTGTAGCAGTTTGGAACTGCAGATTTTACAAGTATCAAATTGACAACAAAGTGTTTTACTCTGATCTGAAAATCATGTAAAGAGCATTTTTTTTTTCATTTGATATTTCAAATCCCAGCAATTTTTACTCCATCCAAATTGCCTTATTTAAAAAACAGATTTCACTTTGTAAACAAAACAGGCAAGCAAATTTGATTGACTTCTGATAGCTGTGCACAGTTTACATTTGTATGGCTTTTGCAAATGATGCACACATGTTATAATGGTAGCAGGTTTCAAGACTGCTAATTGTTAAAGCTCTCTACCAACTGGTTTATCTTGTGTTACTTGTTGTCAATATTGCTTAATAGTAGCTAAGTTAAATAATGATGCAATCACCATTTACAACTGGTTCAAATTATGTGTTGTTGGATTTTTGCTATAAACTTGTCACTCTTTATGTTCTGACATTAACTTTACACTGTCAGATTTTATTATGCAAACTAATATTTTCACAATAAATTGGTAAAATTTTAAAGATATATTAAAATGATAAATACAGTATATGAATTTCAGCTTGTAATATCTTTTTATTAGAAATATTTATTTGTAACTTGTTTGATGGTGTGAAATTTTACAGCTATCAATATATATATATATATATATATATATATATATATATATATATATATATATATATATAATTCTGTTTGCATGAATATGAGTTTGTCACCCTGGGTTTTACGATCATCAGAAACACAAAGTTTGACACAGGGTCACAAACTCATATCCATACAACAGAATATGTTAGCTCTATCACTGATATTGAGCACTTTCCAATAAGTACTGCTCACACAAAAGCAAAAATATATATATATATATCCAAATGTAATGAGAATGAAAATAATATAAATTCTAACGTTCACAGCATTAATTCAAAAGAGGGCTCAATACCAAGAGTAGAGCAATAATTATTTTCACTCATCTCCTTTTCCTTTTAAGGTGTTTCTCCTTATGTTTTTTTTTTTTTTTTTTTTTTTGCTTGTTTGCTTGTAAATAGAATTGTTCATAAGTATTTTTGGTTCTCATCAGTCAAGATGCAGTTGTATCAAAACAAGAATGCATCTTTGTAGTGAGCAAGTTGGTTGTTTTTGTCTGTATGTAAAAATTACAATAAATAATATATATGTATCAGTTGACTACTAAGTGTCTAATCCAGCAATCAGGTTCAACCGATTTATTTCACTAAAAATTACTGTTATGACATAAGCTTTCATGTTTTTGCTCAACTTGCATGTTTTTCTTTGTGATGATTACTTGAAGGTGGTAGTTTGGCTAAAGACTTGAAAGCAATGAATGTTATTAATATTCTGCATCTTTTCTATTTGTTTACATTCATAACATCACATTCTTCAAATATTTTCTTGTTGGTCATCTTAATTTTTCACAAATTTCTTTTTTGTAACCTTTTTAAACAATTTTTTCTTACCAATGTTTTGTTTTCATTTTTGAAAAAACATTTGTTTAAAATTTAACCTATTTGCAAATAAAAATTCAATAACATTTACACACTTTCAATTATTAAGTAATAAATTACATCACTTAATATCCTTTATAGTTTACTTTTCTTACACAGCTTTAAGAATATTTTAGAGCATTCTCAAATTCAAAATTTGAAAAGTTAATATTTTCCTCCACATTATTTACATATATAAATACAAGTTACGAAATAAAATCTCGACATTACCTTGAAAAATGTCTCAAAGAATGAAATGTGTTGATGAAGGAAAGTTTTCCTTTTGTCTTTTATTTATACCATTTCTCTGCTCTTGAAAATATATTTTCAATTGAGCACTGTTGAATGACAAGCTAATTCTAAAAACAACGATCACCTGCATGAATGTGAAGCTCTTCAGTAAAATGAATGGAGCACTATAAAAACAATACGCTAGATTTGGCTGACTCATTCTGTCGAGTGAAGATGGCTCAGTGGTAGAAGCTCTGACTGACACCAAATCGGTTGGGTTTCGATCCGGGCTTGTGGTAGCCCCTGTTAGGGTCCCAGCTATGGCCAAATAGCTGGGGTCAAAACTCTATGAAAGTGTAAAAATATGTTTTAATACCAACAATAGATTTTTTTGAGGAAAAATTATTACCAGAAATGCATTTTTGAAGAAAATAAATGTTACCAGCAATAAATTTTTGAGAAAAAATATTCCCAACATTAAAGCTAATGGCAATTTTATTGAATAAATTTACTTTATTATTTCAAGATATTTTTGTGCAATTTTGGTAAATATCTGGTAAAATGAGATGTCAGTGTTAATTTCATTTTTGTGTAATTTAGATGACAATTTATCAGTTGGACCATATATATATATATATATATATATATATATATATATATATATATAATGGGGGGAAATGTATGATAAAGTGGAAAAGATTTTCTTGTGACATGCAATTAAATGAATTGAAGAATCTGATGTTATGAATGTAAATAAATAAAAAAGATACAGAATATTAATAACATTCATTGCTTTCAAGTCTTTAGCCAAACTACCACCTTCAAGTAATCATCACAAAGAAAAACATGCAAGTTGAGCAAAAACATGAAAGCTTATGTCATAACAGTAATTTTTAGTGAGATAAATCGGTTGAACCTGATTGCTGGATTAGACACTTAGTAGTCAACTGATACATATATATTATTTATTGTAATTTTTACATACAGACAAAAACAACCAACTTGCTCACTACAAAGATGCATTCTTGTTTCGATACAACTGCATCTTGACTGATGAGAACCAAAAATACTTATATCAGAATAATCTCCTCCTGTAGATTGAATAAAGGGTTTGGTTCAACATTCCAAGAAGGTTTTTTTCCTTATACTAATGTTCACGTAATACAAGGCCTAAGAGTCACTCATGGTAGAGGGTTATTGTGTCGATTTGTATGAGCATAAGAAAGAGCAAGAAGTGAAGTTCATAGTGCTATATGGGAAAGATAACAGTTAACCGTAGGCTTGAAGAAGTCAAGATTGTAGTGTTTGGTAAAGCAGGTGAAATGTGAGTATGAAAATGAAGAGGGTCTGAAGAGTAAGACATATGATTGCTTCAAGTAATGTTAAAGTTAAAACAGTAAAAGTTAATATCAATGGCTAAAAGACTGATGAAGGTTATAGAATGTCAAGACTCCCATATTAAAATGGAAAATAAACTAATTTATTCAGCTATATGGGATATTGTGTTTAATAAATTAAATGTTTCTATAGCTTCTATCTTTGGGATTGATTTTATAAATAAATAGATATGTTGCACTTGGTTTGTTTGTTAAATGAGACATTCCTAAAACAAGTTTTTATCAATATTTGTAATAGGTGAAGATCCTGTCAATTGAAATGCTTATATGTTGCTTATAAAATATATGCTGAACATTTTACCAACATAAATTAATAATTCATTTTATTGTGAAAATATTGACTTTCATAATAAACTTTCATTATGTATATTCATTT
This sequence comes from Acanthosepion esculentum, assembly GCA_964036315.1. Taxonomy (NCBI): domain Eukaryota; kingdom Metazoa; phylum Mollusca; class Cephalopoda; order Sepiida; family Sepiidae; genus Acanthosepion; species Acanthosepion esculentum. Next base: position 101,200,146 of record OZ038501.1, on the reverse strand, counting down.
AATTTTTTATTTTTTGAGGATTAATTGCTTTTGATATAAAAGTATTAGGATGAAATTTTGACAAGTTTTTTTATGAAAAGAATTATATTTCTCTTATATTTCTGGGTATGAAACATTTAAGGAGAAAGTTTGTTTTTATAAAGTTGTTTGAAGTGGAGTCATGTAAAAAAAAAAAAAAACCAAAACAAAAGACAATGAAATTCTAAATCATGTGAGGTTTACTCACATACAAAGTAAGACAAGCCCTCATGGCTTAAATATTCAACAAAGTGTGCAGTAATATACCAACATAAATTAGCATTTAAGTAACTGAATTTTAAAATTAGAACATGATATTTTAAAAAAATTTATTTATTTATTTATTTTTTTTCAGCACTTTTCTCTTTCTTCAGTTTCTTCTCTCTCTCTTTACTTTTAACATTCTCTCTCTCTCTTCTTTTTTCTCTCTCTCTCTCTTCTTTTTTCTCTTTCTTTTCTTTTTTCTCTTTTCTTCTTTTTTCTCTTCTTTTCTTCTTTTTTCTCTTCTTTTCTTCTTTTTTCTCTTTTCTTCTTTTTTCTCTTTTCTTCTTTTTTCTCTTTTCTTCTTTTTTCTCTTTTCTTCTTTTTTCTCTTTTCTTCTTTTTTCTCTTTTCTTCTTTTTTCTCTTCTTTTCTTCTTTTTTCTCTTTTCTTCTTTTTTCTCTTCTTTTCTTCTTTTTTCTCTTTTCTTTTTTCTCTCTCTTTTCTTTTTTCTCTCTCTTTTCTTCTCTCTTCTCTCTTTTTTCTCTTTTCTTCTCTCTCTCTTTCTCTTTTCTTCTCTCTCTTTCTCTTTTCTTCTCTCTCTTTCTCTTTTCTTCTCTCTCTTTCTCTTTTCTTCTCTCTCTTTTCTCTTTTCTTCTCTCTCTTTTCTTCTCTCTCTTTTCTCTTTTCTTCTCTCTCTTTTCTTCTCTCTCTTTTCTTCTCTCTTTTCTTCTCTCTCTTTTCTTCTCTCTCTTTTCTTCTCTCTTTTCTTCTCTCTCTTTTCTTCTCTCTCTTTTCTTCTCTCTCTTTTCTTCTCTCTCTTTTCTTCTCTCTCTTTTCTTCTCTCTCTTTTCTTCTCTCTCTTTTCTCTTTTCTTCTCTCTCTTTTCTCTTTTCTTCTCTCTCTTTTCTCTTTTCTTCTCTCTCTTTTCTCTTTTCTTCTCTCTCTTTTCTTCTCTCTTTTCTTCTCTCTCTCTTTTCTTCTCTCTCTCTTTTCTTCTCTCTCTCTTTTCTTCTCTCTCTCTTTTCTTCTCTCTCTCTTTTCTTCTCTCTCTCTTTTCTTCTCTCTCTCTTTTTCTCTCTCTCTTTCACCCCTTCTTTCCTTCTTTCTTCCTCTTTACTGTGAAAGGATTGGCTAACTGATAAATTAAAACTTGTTTATACTGTGACATTTTATCTTTTTTTTTTCTTCTGATATTTGCATGTCATAACATTCATGATGACTTATTTCTTAAAGTTATTTCAAGCCAATTCATTCGAAACAGTTGTCAATAAATTTTCAAAATGGTTTCACAGAAATTCATTTTTAATAAGAAATGACAATCCTTATAGAAAATAACTGAAATAATACAAAGAAATCAACAAAATTATAGAAATATTTTGTTTGCATCATTTCCAAGATTTATTTTCTGATACTGAATTATTAACTTTTGTCTTTTGCCTGAATATCTGAAAAATAACAACTTTTAAAAAGAACATTTAAAAAATTGTAATTAATGTTTTCAAAGTTTTATATTGAAATGATCAGGCAAATATATTAAGAAACAAAGTCTTCTGTTAAATAACACATATGTTTACAAAATCCATATTTATAACTGACTTTTTAAAACATTTTTTTTTTCTGAGTAAATCAAAATTTTATCAGTTTGTTTGGTGTTTATTACAATATTTTCTATGACTAAAGGAAAAGCCAGAACCATTGTTTAGACAGGTTGACTGCAGCAGCTGAGCTCAGAGGGGAACCTAAGAAATGTATTACTCATCATGTGATCTCATCCATTGTCATCATTGTCTTCTGCTTCCACTGGGGCTTTTCATAAGTGTTATTCATTTGAAGAAGTCTTTTCCTGCTGGTTTTGTTGACCTCAGCCAGGAAATACTTTTGCAATTCTTTCTTGGTGTCATGTAAAAAGAGAAATGTGAAACTGTCATCACTTTTGACTTCTTGTTGCTTGGCATCACATGATTATGAAAGTGAAGCATCATTTTCTTTAGCTGGATCTGTATGGATAAAAATTTGGGAGGACCTGATGCTGTTAGGAAATTTCTCAGCCTGATCTATTTTGTTGAAATGCCCTCAAAGTGAAAAGAGAATATAAGATTTAGATATTGCTGTGGAAATTATGAAGAGTTTTGGATATTTGAATTTAGAGTGCTAAATTTGAAATTCTATTTTTCTAAGTTTAGTGCCACTGTTCTAAATTTATGCCTCAGACTTTTGAAATATTTACAAAAGGAAGGTTAAAAGCAAATTTAGGAAGATTTTATAGAATAAATTTGCTTAAGAAGCATTCTTTTTTCTTTTTTAGGGGGGTTCTTTTTCTTCCAACATTTGTAAACCTTAAATGTTAAAACTAATTTTCCTTGTATTTGTATAAAATATAAACTTTCTTTCATTGAATTGACTGAAAATTTATTCCAGAATTCAACAAATGGTTTATTATTTTTTTGTTTTTCATATAACAGATAAATTTCTCTTGAGAAACTCTTAATTTATCTCCATAATGTAGAAAATATTCTTAGCAGATCAAATATTAAGAGATGATCTCTTAAAGCAAACTTTATATTTAAAGATTTTAAAAAAATCCAAACAAATATATAAAACTCTTCAGTCCAAAATGTCCTGTTTTTGTTGTTTCTTGGATGTTATGTTACTGATAATCTTATCATTTTCTTCTTAACATATCAATTAATCAATGTTAAATTAAAGTTTCTAAATGACTTTAACTTTTTTTAAATAGATTTAGATAGTAAAAGGCTTGTATCTATTAGGTTGAGTCATAACTAATTTCTATTTTGGGGAACAAATTATAACTAATTTATCATTCTAATGAGCCCTCTGTAAATATAACAAATGATGAAAATGGGTTTCATATAACAATATTCAATGCAATAAGCAGTGAATTGACAAGGATAAATCTTCAGAACTGACCCCAAAAGCTGAGCTCCATAGAAGAAAGGAAATATTATGCATGTGGTGGGATCATTGGTTTAACATTCATTTAGAAAAAAAAAAATTTTTTTAAAAGGAGTCCATCAAGAAATCAATGACCCAACCTAGCACAGCTAGGTGCCTTGTGGTGGTTGGTATGGTTGCACTGGTTTGTGCCGAGCCAGAGCAACCCTGTCTTTCCTACACCTACAATCCCAGGGCACACAAATGTGTGACCTCTGGGGAGAGAAAGCAGGCCACATAGGATGCCAGATAATACCAGATAGTATGGAGTTATTAACTGCCTTCTGATCCCTCCTGATTTTCCAGGCTGGTTTGAATTCAGAGGTTACCTTCTCCTAGACTGGTTGCCACCCAAGGCTATAGAACCCATTCTGTCCTGCTTTTCACCCATGGCTGGGGGAGAAGAGATGGATTCATACCTTTCTCAAAGGTATTAACATGTAAGTGAATGTAATGAACTTCAACTGGAATTTGAACTCAGCTCTCCGATTCTTCAATCTGAGCTGCAATCCATTTCTCAACCTAAAAATGTCATGAAACAATAAATGCACATTTATACAACTAGCAGCTGCAACATGTCTATAAAAGTCAGTAGGAAAAATGTTCTCCTCTTCCGTGACAACTGAAGGCTGCATCATGATCACAAGACTCATAACCCGTAAGGGTCGTAGGAGCACCGTTTGTATTTTGGCTGCTGTGGCAGTGGTGATTTTTGGACAAAGCCTGATATATTTTCTTCTCCTAGATTGGGTTCCACCCAAGGCTATAGGAGCCAGTCTGTCCTGCTATTTATCCATAGGTGGGTGGAGAAGAGGTGGTTTTATACCTTTCCATAAAGGTCTTTATACATAAGTGAATGTAACAAATTCAACTGGAATTTGGAATTTACTTCCTGATTCAAGCTGTTATCTATTACACCACTATGCCTCCTCTGACTACAACAGGAAAAATGCAGGAAAATAAATCAGAACACAGGTGGTCTGTTCTACTTCGCCTGCCATATTGACCTCACCTTGCACTAAGTGATTATTAACTTTATTCATTGCTGCTAAACTCTTTAATGGGGAAAACTTTCTCTAATTAAAACCAAATTCATTAAAAACTTTTTCACATCAAAATCTGTGGAATTTACTCAAAAGGTATCGATGAGCTGCCTGGTAAGTGGCAAGAAGTCATTACAAATAATGGTGAATATATAGTTGAATAAAATAGAATTGTACTTTATTTTTTAAAGAATAATGTTGATAAACAAAAATGGAAATTTGTTATGATTCAACCTAAATTTCTTTTCATGTACAATATGATCACTCACTTTGTAACCAAATCTAATTCTTGTGAGAAAAAAAAAAATATTTTGATGAATTTAAAAAAATCCTCCTGTTGTTCCTGTTTAAATTGTTTGAGTTTTGTTGTCCTTGAATTTTTATTGAAAATGGTTAATTAATTTTTTGACAATTAAGATTTAATTAATTTTGTATTAACATATAGAGATTTTGTTGCTGTTAAGTAAGTGTTGATAGCTGTGAAGATTTTTCATTGAACATGGCTGCTGTTGGATTTTATTGTGCATATATCAGTGTTTTCAAAATGTGTATTAACTGATATTATTAAAATTGTAATATATTGTATCAGTATAGTGTTAACCTTATTAAAAATATTCAAAATAACTTATTTTGGGAGTGTCATCTTTTATTATAAAACCAATGGTTAACAAATTTTTATTTCAATAAGTTCAAAAGATATATGCCATAGAAACATATTTTATTAACACAATATCCCATAGACCTGAATAATTCATTTTATTGTTCTTCATGTTAAAATGGACTCCTTGAAATTTTATGACATTCATTAGTTTATCATTCATTGATTTCATTAACTTTCTTACTGTTTAAACTAGAGAATTACTTGCAGCAAGTTTTAATGCTTTCCATCTTTAATTGAATACTGTTTTCTATTTTCATAGACATCTCTCTTCTAATGATATACTATGTTTTCTATTGGATTAATTATAGAGAGACTGGGTAATTCCATTAATTTGGTGTCTTTGAAACTGTTTTTTGGCAAGGTGAGCAATTGTCAGCTCTGATAAATGTGAAGAAGCATTGTCTTTACCTTAAAGCTTCTTGACCATTTTGTCACTCAAAAAATCTCTTGTCTAAGAACTTACAATAATTCTCTATATATATTTTGATAGCATCATCAACTTTGAAGGGACCTATAATTTTACTGCTTTCAATACTAATCCAAATCATTTTCCCCCACTTCACTGTTGTCTTCTAAGTCATGTTGGTTGACTATTTACATGAAGAGCCTAAACTTTAATTCAGCCATTAAGTTCAACCAATGTAGCTTTACATTCATCATTAAAATTAATCTTGAGAAATAAGATTTTATGTAATTCTTTGCCCAACTTGCATGTTTCTCTTTGTGATGTTTACTTGAAGGTTATAGTTTGGTTATAGTTTAATATCTTTAGCCAATGTTCTTAATATTCTGTGTCTTTTCTGTCTATCCACATTCACAATACCAATTTCTCCAAATAATTTCTTGTAGGTCAATTCACTTTTCTTGTTTATTACCCTTTTACTTTTTCTCCAATCTCTTTTTGTAACATTCTTAAACTGAGTTTCTTTTTGGTTTTGAGTTTCCATTGTTTTCAATTTCTTTTTTGATTGCTCTTTGATCGTTTTTTTTAATGTTGTTCCAATCACAATAACTTTACATTATTGGTATTGTGTTTGCTTAAGCAGATTAATGTCCATAGCCTTATGATGAAAAGCCTGTATTTTTCGCAAGAAAATGTTTATTTCTCAGCATCATTTTGTTCCTTGTCAATAGACTTTACGTTAATCAAATTTATATGGTAAAAATTTAAGATAAAAATTCAGCTGTGGCCTTTGAATTTATTTGATTCACCTTGTGTTTTGATGAACAGTTGTTAAAAAATTTCTTTGTCTAAGAAGCCTTCCTGAAAAAAATTCTGATATTTGGACAGGTTTTCAGAATTGGGTTAGGGCATGAAATTTAAATATATGATCGTAACTCTAGCAAATGTTTGCGTAAATATTTTCCTTAACAATCGTGCGTATTTCAATTTTGATATTTGAGTTTTTATTTCCTTTATCTTAAGTAAATCTTCTACTTTTAAAATTTTCTCATGGATCAAATTTTTAAGTAATCTCTGAAAATCGCTCATCAATACATTTGAATATAAAAAGAGAAACTGAAAAAAACACTTTCAATTTGAGATTCTATATTTACAAAAATAGGGACGTGATATCAGTTTTGTGTTGAATGGTGTGAATTATGGGAAAAACTGACTGAAAAAGTTGGCTCAATTTTTTTCCTTTTATTTGTTTCTCTTCATATTTATTTTGTTATTTCAATATGGACATCTATTAGTGGTATGTGTTTGACAAAGGAATTGCAGAAAGGAAATTGAATGACATCATGTAAGTTAGGAATTGTAACACCTGGTATGGATTGTGTTATGTTTTGTGTAGTAGCATTCATAGTACAGTTCACCATATCCTGAATAGCAAACAGGTTTGTTAGCATAGCCTCTATGTTTGCCAGTTGTTCTCTATTTATACTTGTCTATCTAATTTGCATACAATACTACACTTCTCTGAATCGGAGAGGTAGTTAGTATACCCTTGTTTTTTTTTACTATTCCACATTATTTTTGTATTATGTTGTCCTTCCTCTTGTCTTTCTTGTTTTCTCTTTAATGGTGATCTTGGTCTCTCTTCCTTTTCTTCTTCATACTCATCTGTCTTTTCATTCTCACTTTCTTCCATTTCCTGCTCTGTTCCATTTTGTTCTTGATCTTTCATTTCTACATCTTCCAGTTTGTTTCTGCTTCTGAATTGATCTACATGTGCCAGTATATGTTGTCACTTTTTCTCAAGTATAACCGTGTTGTGTTCTTTTTGTATCAGGAAATTTGCTTCTTCTGGATTAGCCTCTTTATTCATTCTATACCATACTTTTTCTTTCGTTGCAAAGGACATAATTATGGGGGCTCTGATTTGTCTTCCCATTAATGCTGAAGGGCTCAGTTTTCTTCCTGCATGTAGAATGAATCTGTAACTGAGGAGCATTTTTGATAGACATGCTTCTATGCTTTCATTAAGTAGTGAGAATGCTTTTAATCCCATTTTTACCATTTGTACCATTCTTTCTGCAATGCCACTAGATTGTGCGTGACATAATGGTATCTTGTATGGGATATATTCACTCTGATTTAAGCACACACATGTTCTCATCGCAAAATTTGGCTGCATTGTCGGTGACTATTTTCTGGGGTACTCCATTCCTTGAGAATATAGTTCTTAGTACTTGCTTTATTTTGGTGGCTTTTCTATCTTTTACTCTGACAACCTCTGGCCATCTTGAATATGAGTCCACTAATACTAAGAACAATCCCCTATCTTTGATATGTGCATGATCCCTGTGGACCCTAACCCATGGCTCTTCTTTCATGGGCCATAAGTGAATTTTTGCTTGCTTGAAGTTTTTTTTATTTCCACACATTTTGGGCATCTCTTAATGTATTCCTCTACATTTATTGAATATCCGGGCCACCAGGCTTGTAACTTTTTTGTGTTGCTATTATGCCACAATGCACATCATGTACTCCTTTTAACATGTCCCTTCTCAGTATTTGTAGAGCTACTATTATATCCCCATTGCATATTATGCCATTTTCTATGGTTAGTTTGTGCTTTGTCTTTCTTTAAAGGGTCGCTCTGCCACCAAATAATTGCTCCATATATTATTTTTTATTTTCTCTACTATTCTGCTTAATATTGGGTCTTGCTTTGTTTCTATTTAAGTTTTGAGTCTATTTAAAGGAAGAATGTCCATTTTTACTTAGTGCATTATTTTATCTTCAGTATTTTCCTGTTTTTTTTGTTTTTTTTGTTTCATTCTTGAACTGTAATATTGATAAAATATCTACGTGAGGAATAGTGTTCCCTTTTACGTATACTATTTTCTTTGTTAGTCTCTTGTTGGGTGATATGCCTTCTTTTGATATTTGATATCTTAAATATATCTTTTTACAGTCAAAATTACACTTGTCTTTGTTTACAGTCATGCCTGCCCTTTTTAATCTCACTAAAATTTGCTCGGTTTTATATTTTAATTTTTCTTTCATATATCTTCCTGGTATATTATATTTTAATTCTTCTTTCATATATCTTCCTGGTATATTATATTTTAATTCTTCTTTCATATATCTTCCTGGTATATTATTATATTTTATTTTTCCTAATAAGACTCTGTCAATTGCTTTTTGAAAAACATGGCTCGAAGTCTTTATCCCAAATGGTAGATGAGTCCAACTTAGTAAACCTATAGGGGTGTTTATCATGGTGATTTCCTTGTCAATTTCTATTTGGTTGTATGCTACCTTGAGATCAATTTTTGGAAAGTGTTCCATTTTTGTTAACTTGTGGCTCACAGTTTTGATATTTAGCAAAGGAAAAGAGTCTGAACATACCTGGTGATTTACTCCTATCTTGTAATCACCACAAATCCAAAGGTAGGATATCAATTGGAACTTTTCTTGACTATATATTTTTGGTGATAATTTTCTTGTAATTGATGCTTGCTTTATAGCCTTTCAATAATCCTATTTCATTTTCTTCTGCTCCCATGGAATTGATTAGTCTTGCTGTATCTACTTTTAATACTTCAGTTCCTAGTAATCCATGATCTTTTTCACATTCTACAACTGTAATAGGAATTATTACAAAACGCTTATTGGTTTCAAAATTGCCGTGAAATGTAGCCATTATTTTTTATAGTCGTTCCATCAAACTGCTTTAATTGAATGCTGCTTTTTTAAAATTTAGGTTGTCCTAATTTTATCCAGAAATTTTTTTTTAACAATGTTACTTCACTGCTTGTATCAAGTTGCATGTTAAATATTTGGCCATTTAATCTTATTTTTTCTCTACTTCTTTTTTGTATATTCATTGTAAATATTTCAGCTTCTTCTTTGGAGGGATTTGTACTGTTTGTACTCTTTCTATTTTCTTTTCGTATAAGTTTTGAAAATGATCATTTTTTTTTTTTTTTTTCAATTTGAGCATATTTTTCCTAGAGCTGGGCATTTGTACTTGCCTCTCTTGTGACTTTTTTCCACAATATCTACATTTAATTATGGATTTGGCCATGCTCATCCTGTACATCTCGAATTCTTCTTTTGGTTGATTAAATACTCTAATCAACTCTAATTGTTGTAAAAACTTGATGCTAGCTTCCAAACATGCTACTACACTGTAGCCATTGTAGTATTTTTTATTTGTGGTTTTGGTCTTGCAAGCCTTCAATTATTCTGAGGACAAATTCATCTTCTATAGTCATTTCCCAAGCTCCTAATTTTTCAAATTCACAGTACTTGGCTCGTTCTTTCAATCTATGTAAGTATTATATAATGTGCTCATTGGGTGCTTGTCTTGTCTCTAAAAACTTAGTTCTTTTGGCAATGACCAATCTTTTCTTTGGTCTTATGTTTCTTTTTATAGTTTTAATAATTTCTTCAAATGTCATTTCTTCTAATTTGCTCGGGTAATACATTGTCAAAATTTTCTTTCCAGCTTTGCACCCAGTGGTAGCAAGAAATAAATCTATTATCTTGTTCACTTCTCCATCGGTTTTTGTGTGTCTTAATTTTTTCATTCTTGTAAATGCAGCAAAGTTCTTATTTATGTTTCTATGTGTTCTGGGTTGTCCAGTGACATTAATGATCCTATCGGCGATGCCATTGTTATGTTTTGCATGTCTCTCTGTGTAGTAGCAGTTGTAGTACAGTTTTCTGTGTCCTAAATAGCAAACAGGTTTGCTAGGCATAGCCCCTGTGTTTGCTAGTTGTTCTCTATTTATACTTGTCTATCTAATTTGCATATGATACTACAGATTGTAATGAAGAGGAACTTGAATGTCAAATAAAAAGTGAGAATAGCAATTGTTTAAGACCACAAGAGTGCCATCCTCAGATTTTAATTGTTTCATTTTAATTTTGTAGATTAGTTGATAAGAATCTGCTGCTTACAATTTAGTGAAGTCAAAGTCCTTCAACATTTATATAAAAAATGTGCTTTATATTTATACTGGTAACTATATAGAAATGGATGGCCAACGCTGGTGACTATATAGAAATGGATGGCCAACGCTGGTGACTATATAGAAATGGATGGCCAACGCTGGTGACTATATAGAAATGGATGGCCAACGCTGGTGACTATATAGAAATGGATGGCCAACGCTGGTGACTATATAGAAATGGATGGCCAACGCTGGTGACTATATAGAAATGGATGGCCAACGCTGGTGACTATATAGAAATGGATGGCCAACGCTGGTGACTATATAGAAATGGATGGCCAACGCTGGTGACTATATAGAAATGGATGGCCAACGCTGGTGACTATATAGAAATGGATGGCCAACGCTGGTGACTATATAGAAATGGATGGCCAACGCTGGTGACTATATAGAAATGGATGGCCAACGCTGGTGACTATATGGATGGCCAACGCTGGTGACTATATGGATGGCCAACGCTGGTGACTATATGGATGGCCAACGCTGGTGACTATATGGATGGCCAACGCTGGTGACTATATGGATGGCCAACGCTGGTGACTATATGGATGGCCAACGCTGGTGACTATATGCATGGCCAATGCTGATGACTATAGAAATGGATGGCCAACGCTGGTGACTATATAGAAATGGATGGCCAACGCTGCTGATTATAGGAAAAAATACATAAGAAGCATTACTTTTGTGGTGACTTAAACAAAACCAAATTATGAGATTTATTTCTCTGAGAGAAGACTGGATTATAATCAGTCTTATATTCTTGTGTATAGGGCTAAATTGTTAATTGTATTTATACTATGATCAGTCTTTTAACATTGGTCAGTAGCTGATGTTTTTTGGAAGCAAATGCAACACTATATTTAACATCTTTTAAAATACATTATTTTAAATTTTATTTTCTTAAAAAACAATTACTGAATTGGGGACCCTTTAGATGTTCAGTCTAATGCTCTTCAAGTGGAGTTATATTGGATGATGAGAGGAAATGTGTTAATTTAAAAGGCATCACAATGATTGAAAGTCAATAAATAACATTATTTGTATCAAATAAGGTAACATCAACACCATAAGCTAGAACTGAACCAAGGACCTCCAGATCCTCACTCTTTTAACTTAGATTCTTCAAGTCACTTTATATAATTTTTATCTGTTATTATAATTAAAGTCTTTTTAAAAAGAAAATCACATTTCATTTGTTAAGAATTTTAAAATTTTCTTTATCTTTTGCATAATGAAGAATTCCCCTCTACAAGTTCTCTATCGGCTTAACTGTGCCATAGTGGATAAAGGCGTTAGTTAGATCCAGTGACAGGACTCAAAGAGTGTGAATTAAATACCTGGTTAAGGCAGTGAAGAACTTGGAGATAGGAATTAACAGGAGATAACTGATAACTGACATCCATTAGACATGGCACGTGGAACTAGATCAGTCTACCCCAGTGAGCGAAATAAAGGTTTCAGTTTGACATTCCAACCACCTGAAGAAGGCTGGAGTGTATAACGTCCGAAATGTTGTGATAAATATGGCAACAAAGATGAGGACAATAGTCCGAATAATGTAAATAGTGCACATTCCTGTTGTTTTAAATCTCTTCACCGGTGAGTAAATTGTCCATTCATTGCCATATAGGATGACTGATATTACATAACAGTTCAGTACTCTTTTCTTTGTTTCTAACAAATTTCTTCTGCTTCTAAATACTTTGCTTAGATTTTAAAAGGCATCTTTTGATATTCCAATGTAATTTCAGTCTTGCACTTTCCATCCTCTGTTAAAACACTTGTTGTATTTGTTTAAACCTTTCAAAGCCATA